>LR738709.1:318602598-318694066 GCA_902687465.1 Secale cereale
CCTAAACCTAGCCCTATGCCTATATATAGACCCTCCCCCTTGCCATTTTTGGCATTCCCTAACCATCCCCTACCTCTAGCCTCCCCCCTGCCTCAAAATCCGTGCCACCAGCCACCTCCACCTCCAAATCCGTCGGCGGCCACCTCCTCCATGCCACTTGGCACCTCGCCATAGGCTAGCCGTCACAGCGCAACCTTCCCTGCCCAATCCCGCATCGCCACCTGGCTCCCCACACCTCCCCTCCACCGCGCGGCCCTATAGGCCCGCGTCTGGCCCACTCAGGCCCGATCCGGGCCTCGAGCGGTCCGCGCCGCCGCCCGCAAGGCCCGCCCGCTCGCCCCTCTGCTTGGTCGCGCAACCGCCGCCCCGCCACCCCGCGATGCGCCACCGCGCGCATCGGCATCCACCTCCGCCACCACCTATCCGCCGCCTGGCCGCTTCCCCGCGTGCCCTGGCTCCCGTGCCACGACCCCGCCGCCTAGCTGCGCCCTGCACCGGAGCCCACCGCCGGACTCCTCCTCGTCGAGCCCCGCCGGCGCTCTTCGCCGCCACGGCCACCTCCGCCGCCGGAACCCTCGCTGCCGACCTCCCGCGTGACGGATCCGGCCGAGCCCTGCTCGGAGACGCCGCCCCTGACCCCTCCAGCCTTCCCTGGTCGCCCCGTCGACCTCCTTGCCGGAGATCACCGTTGCCACGCCCGGATCAGGCGAGATCCGGGCTGGATCGATCTCTCGCCCACGGACCCGCTTGCAGCCGCCCGCACATGTCCGTCTCGGGGATGGACATGTCCAATCTCCTCTACCCGTGCCACTGCCAAGTGGGACAGGGTGCCCAGCTGCCCGGACACGTCCGCTCCAGCCCGGACACGTCCACCCTGAGGTTGTCTTTTTTTTCACGAAGTCCCTGTTTAGTGTAAATACGTTGCATGTTTGAGTGGCTGTAACTTTTTTGTGTGTTGATCCAAATGATGCATATAATATGTCAAAATGTTCGTTGTGATATGCTCTTCATTTTGTTCCATTGTGGCATGCTTGTTTGAGTTCATCTTGATGCCCTAATCATCATTGCAGTGTTATATGTTTAAAACTGCTGATAACTGTAATTTTGTAGCATGCTTGTGGTGATGATATGATGTAGGGTGGAACCCTAATCAGCGGATTTTTCACGTTTTGGAGAGTATCCCATGATGAACACGGAGAACACAAGGAGGAAAACGGGGAAAACACGAGAGGAAACACTCAAATCAACACAAAGATGATCACACAAGTGCTAGATCTACGATACATAGTGTGATACACGGTCCATAGTCAACGACGGTGGTACAAGGATAGTCTTCTCCGTGAGGAGGTCTTGGTTATCCCGTAGGATCTTCCCCGATGTGGAGGCCTTGAATCCGTGGTGGATCTTCTCCGTAGAGGTGCATGGTCTCGTGGGAGAGAATCCACACAAGTCTGAAAATGAGCTATCCAACAGCTAACCCTAAACGGAATGGGGAAAGGAGTATATATAGTGTACGGAGCGAATGGGTACACGGGCCTCGGCTCAAGTGTTGCGCGCAGGCATATCAGGGGCAGGACGTCCGGGCGTCGGGCTGGATGTCCGGGGCTTCGCGGGGCGCCGGATGTCCGGGGCGAGGGGCCGGATGTCCGGGCTGGAGCGGTCGAGCCTCGGGTACTCTCTGGACAGAGGCGCCGGATTTCCGGGCCAGAGGCCGGATGTCTGGGCCATGCTTGGCCGGATGTCCGGGCCCTGGCCGGATGTCCGGGCCCTGTAGCGTCGTCTGCTGGCCTTCTGTAGATGATTGTCCAGGGGCCGGATGTCCGGGCCAGGGGGCCGGATGTCCGGGACCTGGAGCTTCCTTCTGCCCTTCTCGATGCATCGACTCGTCCGTGAACTTGGGGACTTGTCCGTCTTCACGCCCTTCTCCAATGTGGTCTTCTCCACACCTGAGCACACAAAGCACATCCGTCTGAGGTAGCAACCATGTCTCGCAAGATTCGTATGGAAGTAGGGATAGGAGCGACGTCACCTCGGTCTCGAGAGCTCTAGCACGAGCACGAGTCATTGGTCCTTGAGGCACTTGAGGAGGTGAAGGAGGGTCCATGGGGATGACCTCGGGATGCTCCGCATCATGATAACTTTGTGCATGTTGGTCCAAATGGAGCATATGATATGTCAAAATGTTCATTGTGAAGTGCTCTACATGATGGTTGTTGTAGCATTCATGTTAGGTGCCATATTGCCATGTTAATCTCTGTTGCAAAAGTGCATTTGGCTATTAAGTGCTGAAACTTGTTATGAGATGCTGATTTGACTTCCTCATTGCTATTGGTGTGATTGTCTTCATGCCACATGTCTATACGTTTTAGAAGCACAATCATGCCATCTTTGCTTTGGAGCAATCCACTTTTCATGATATGCCTTGAGGTGACTTAAACAAGCTTGTAAACATGCCATGTCAATGTTGCTATTTTATACTTAGTGAAAAACTGATGTCTGGAATCTGCTAAACCTGATGCTATGTTTGCTTGATGCCTCACTCAAATCCATGCTTGTTTTAGTATGTCCAATGATCATGTCTTGTTGTGCATGTTATGCTCTATCCATCCAGGCCCTTGTTTGCATATATGGCCTACTGTAGCTTATTTATTTCTTGCTCTCAAGTTGCTATAAATGTACCCGTCAGACTGTTATCAGCATGATCAATTTGGTGAAGCTTGTTGTTATTGATCCATGCCTCCTATGGAGTTGCTCCAATGGAGTTGTTTGATGTATGTGATGTCTATTTCATGTCCGTGATCTTTATATATTTAGTAGAGTTGATATGCTTGTTGTTTTGTGCCTCCGAAGGCAGCATCGTGATGATGTTTTTGCCTTCACAGATTTTGACTAAGTTTGGATAAATTTATTGCAACTTGCCATGCTTGTTTAATTGTGTTCCAGCAAGTGTTTGGGTGTGTTCTAAGTTCATGCTTGTTAAGTATCATGTCTATTTTACATCCATACCTCTTGTTATCATGTTTGGATGCTGTAGCATATATATACCTTGCTCCAAATTTGCTATGTTGCTGATTTTGGACAGCTTGTTGTTATATCTTGTTTCATGTGTATGTGTTGAACCGTTGCTCCGTTTTGAGTGTGCCCTATATGAAACTTGTGTGATTTTTCATGTAGAAGCATAATATCATGTTGTTTACATGCTTGGAGTGTGTTTTCTTGTTGATTGGATGCATCTTGCATATTTGACATGCTTGTCTTGTTTTGCTCATATCTTCTAGGCCGTAGCTCCAAATTAAATAAACTTTATATGAAACTTGACTAGAATTTTGAGTAGATCATCATGGTGCATGTTAAATTTTTGTTTAACAACTTTAACTTAAGATTTGTTCAGATCTGGACCAATTTCGAAACGTGCATATGAGGACTTACCGGAATGGTTATATGTTGTTTCCAGCGTCATTTAAACTTGTTATTTTGTGTTGTTCTTGTGTGCTTCATCCCTTGCCATGTATTGCATCATATAGACTTGTCTTGAATCATACTTGGTTGAGCTTCATGTCTTGTTCTTGTGTTGTGTGTTTACCTTGTTGTGTGCTTCTTCTCGCTAGTTCTTTTCCGTTGCGATCGTGAGGATTCGTTCGACTACACTTGGTTCGTCTTCGAGGCTTCTTCTTCGTCTTCTTCATGGACTCATTCTTCTTCCTTGCGGGATCTCAAGCAAGATGACCATCACCATGGATACCTTTACTATCATTGCTATGCTAGATGTCTCGATGTTGTTGCTATATGTCGTGCTACCTATCTTTTGATGTCAGCCTCTCCTTGTTGCCATGAAACCTCTAACCTTTGACACCTTCCCAGCAAAACCGACGTTTGGCTATGTTACCCGCTTGCTCAGCCCCTCTTATAGCGTTGTTTGCTGCAGGTGAAGATGAAGTTTGATCCATGTTGGATCTTGTTGTTGGATTATCACAATATATCTTATATATATTAACACACCTATATATTTGGCAATGGGTGGAAGGCTTGGCCTTTTGCTCGGTGTTTTGTTCCACTCATGCCACCTTAGGAGCCGATAAACCGGCGTTATCTTCCTTGATTTTGCGTTCCTAACACGGTTGGGTGTATGGGGACCCCTTGATAGTTCGTCTTTGAATAAAACTCCTCCAGCAAGGCCCAACTTTGGTTTTATTGCAACATAATAAAAATAACTTAATTAATTAATTGCATAGGGAGTTAGCGCTACCCGAGGATTCTTTCTACATAGCAGGGGGCCAGTGCCGATGGTGTTGGTCCTGAACGGGCAACCTGCGGGGCCACCTCGAGGAAACTCGAGGGCTCGCTCCCGTAGCTTATCCCATCCGGACATGGTCTGAGACGAGATACGCGCGGCTACTATCAGGGTGTCGGCGCGCCGGGAGGTCTTGCTGGACTTGTTTTACCATTGTCGAAATGTCTTGTGCACCGGGAATTCCGAGTCTGATCGGGCCTTCCCTAAGATAAGCGGTAACATTATTATTACTTCTGCTGATCGTGAGAGCTTGTGATGGGCTAAGTTGGGACACCCCTGCAGGGTTATGATTTTTTGAAAGCCGTGCCCGCGGTTATGTGGCAGATTGGAATTTTTTAATGTTCGGTTGTAGAAAACTTGATAGAGGATCTGTGATAAAACACACGAACCGTGTGAGTAACCGTGACTGTCTCTTTTCACTTTGAGAAGAGAACACGGTGGGGTTATGTTTGACTCGTAGGTAGTTCAGGATCTTTAGCGATCATTACTAGTTTGCGATCGTTTGTGTAGATGCTCATCTTATTCTTGTACTCGTAAGTTAGCCAACATATTTTGCTTAGCCGCTGCTGCAACCTCCCCACTTAACCTCTCCTTACCCATTAAGCTTTGCTAGTCTTGATACCCATGGTTATGGCATTGTTGAGTCCTCGTGGCTCACATATACTACAACACCAGTTGCAGGTGCAGGTTTCCGTTGACTTGACGTGAGAGCGATGTTCTTTTGTTGGAGTTATTTCTTCTTCTTCTTCGCCAGTCTTGGGCTAGGTTCCTGGTCGGCAGCCTGGGATAGCAGATGGATATCGTTGTGCTTTTCCATGTTTGCATCCGTAGTCGGATGCCTTGTATTGATGTTGTTGTATTCATGTGACTTGTATGAATTGTTGTTTTCCCCATGTAGTTATGTAATGGTACGATGTAATGATATCCATCTTGCTAAGCGCCTGAGATGCGGTTGTGCCCCAATAACGTATGAGTCACGTGATCGGGATAGAATCGCATCTTGGGCCTGACAGAACTGGTCTAACAAATCATTGTCTTCACCAAGCTTACTGGTTCTATTTCCTCAACTCTTTCATTTCCTCATATTTGTGTTGTGTGCTTGTTCATATCTGTCTGAAGACTTTGACTGAAGACTTCCTCAATTTCCTCAGTTCAATTTATTTAGTCTGTTTGTCTTCATTCTGTGTTATCCTGTGATTACGATTTCTGTACTCTGTGTTCGTCTTCATGATGACCATGCTTGTATTCTACTATGTTTACTTCTGAGTACTTATTCCGCTGCAAGTAGTTCTTCGCTAAGGAATTTCCTCAACAGTAAATTCCTCAGTGAAGAATTCATAAAAATCGCCTATTCACCCCCCTCTAGTCGATATAACGCACTTTCAATTGGTATCAGAGCAAGGTACTCCCTTATTCTATGTGATTTTGGTTTAACCGCCTGGAGTTTTAGTTATGTTGACCTCAGGTATGATCAAGGTCTCAGCTGGATGTCCTACCTTCGATGGGGCGGACTACCCCTATTGGAAGAACAAGATGCGAATGCATCTTGAGGTAATTGATAACGATCTCTGGTATGTTGTGGAAAATGGTGTTCCCTCGGTATCACCTTCTCTGAATGCTGCTGATGTGAAGAGATTCAAGGAACTTGATTCTCAAGCGAAGAATATCATTTGTGGCCATTTGAGCAAAGGACAGTATGGAAGAGTGAGTGCATTGGGAACTGCGAAGCTTATCTGGGATAGGCTGTCCAAAGTCAACGAAGGAGTCTCAACACAGCGTGACTCTCGAGTTGATGTTCTTCGCAATCTCTTCAACCGTTTCAAAAGACTTGACAATGAAAATGTTCAGCAAACCTTCAATCGTCTCACTGACATCTCAAATGAACTTCAAGCACTTGGTGCCACTGACATCACCGACCATGAATTGGTGAAGAAATTGCTGAGATCGCTTGACTCCTCGTTTGATACTCTGGCTTTGAGGATTCAAGAGCGTGGTGATTACAAGTTACTTGATCCCGCTGATATCCTCGAAAGGCTAAACATTCATGAGTTCCAGCTTGCTGAAAAGAGAGATCTCTATGGTGCGAGCTATGGCAGATCACGTGCCCTGAAGGCCAAGGTCATCTCTGAATCCGAAGGTGAAGATTCTGGTAGTAGCCTTGGTGATCCTGAAGAACTGAGCCAAGAGTTAGCATTGCTTGTGAAGAAATTCCAAAGGTTCTCAAGATGTGGTCGCTTTGGAAAGTTCTCTAAGAGAAATGATTCCTCATCTAGTGACTATAACAAAAGGCTATGTCACAGATGCAAGAAGCCTGGTCACTACATTCAAGATTGTCCCCAGTGTGAAAAGGAATCCAAAAATAATTAATACAAAGATTATAGTTCTGATGATGCAAAGAAGAAGAAGATATCGACAAAATCTTCATCATCAAAATCCTCAAAATCTTCATTTCACAAGAAGAACATCTCCAAAAAGGCTCGGGCATTCATTGGTAAGGAAATGGACTCTGAAGCTGAATCTGAGGATCATGAGGACGAGGAGGAATCTGAGGAATCCGAGTCTGGTGTGGCAAGTCTAGCTCTCGCTACTGCATTCATCAGCAAGTCTATCTTCAACACTGAAGAAAATGATTTCACCAACAAGGCTGATGAAGACAATGATGACTATACTCCCACCTATTGCTTCATGGCAAAGGGTGCCAAGGTACTCAAATATACCTCCTCTGAATCTAGTGAGGATGAATATGATGAAAACCTTAAGCCCAGCTATTCTAAACTTGCTAAGATTGCTATGCAACAACAAAAGGCTCTTGATAAGGTTCAAAACATGCTAGATAAAAGTGATGATATGTTGGGTGAAGAAATGGATCGATCTAAAATCTTGACTGAAAATCTTCAGAGACTTCGGTCTAAGTATGATAACCTTCAAGGTCATCATAACACTCTCTTGTCTGATCATGAGAAGCTTTCTTATGAATTTCTTCAAAGAAAGCAAGATCTTGAAAAGCTAAGAGTGTGTTATGAAGATCTTCAGAAGGAGCGCGATTCATTACTTGCTCAACAAATCAATGCTTATTAGGAAGAATTCATTCCTCCATGATTGAAATGCATTGAACGAGAAACTGCTAATTCTTCACCTGAATGTTCAAATGCTTCAAATGCTACAAATTCTTCACCTGTCTCTGCTATCACTAATTCCTCATTTGAGGACATTGCTAGTATCACTGACAATGCAGGGCTGAAGGAATTGTACATGACAGGCATGTACAAAAGCCTCAAAGGGCATCAGACTCTTTGTGATGTGCTTAATAAGAAGATCCTCAACAGGAATCCTAGGGAAGAGGGTATTGCATTTGAGAGGAAACTTAATGTTGATGGTTCATATTGGAAGCCTGAGCAGTACCCCAAAACCTCATGGGTTGCTGCAAAGGGACCACCAGTTGATCCATCCAATTTATCTGGCTTTACATGTGAATCTCCTCATTCTTCTGATGAGTCATTTGACTCCAACTATAAACTATTCAAAAATCAGAATGGTGAAGCATTTGCTAGATATGTTGGAACTAACTATAGGAATGGTCCCCCTATGAA
Organism: Secale cereale; assembly: GCA_902687465.1. Taxonomy (NCBI): domain Eukaryota; kingdom Viridiplantae; phylum Streptophyta; class Magnoliopsida; order Poales; family Poaceae; genus Secale; species Secale cereale. The sequence continues at coordinate 318,610,480 of LR738709.1, forward strand.
GAAAATCTGGGTCCCTAAGAGGCACCTTGAAAATCTTCAATTGAATGTCCTCATGACACCTCCTGTGAGGAATAGGAACCCTAGATCCAATTCTTCATATGGGTCAAAATTTTCAGATGGAGTAAAATCCTCATACGGACCAAATTCCTCATATGGATCAAATTCTTCAAAAGGATCAAAGTCCTCATATGAATATCATCGTGCTAACAACTCTGTTTCGTAGGGAAGAGCTAAGGGCTATGAATATGAGCATTATTCTTCTAACCATTATGTTCATAAGTCCTTGAATAATTACTCTGCTTATTCATATGCTTATCCTAACTCCTCTTATGTGAAATGAAACGGGCTGGCGTCTATGCCACCTTTCTAGTATGGAGCTCACAGAGTGATGAACTCTTTGCCACCCCTTCAGATGTGGGTGGTGAAGAAAAGGAACTAATCTCTTCTGCAGGGTCAGGTCTCCAGACGTGCTCAAACGTGTAAAGAATTTGCTGGAGACCTGAAAAATGCCTGAAAGGACGCAGGCTAATCATGAAGAAATGAACTCTCATTTCTCACGTCCTCATACTGCTTTATCTGTTGCATTGCTTGATGAATACAAAACGCCTCGTCGTTTCTGGATTGATGCAATTGATACTGCATGTGATACGTCCAAAACGTATCTATAATTTCTGCTTGCTCCATGCCACTTTTGGGTGATATTGCTATGATATTCATACACTTCCATACACTTTTGATCATATTTGGACTAACTTACTAATCCAGTGCACCCCAGTGCCAGTTTCTGTTTTCGGCTATTTTTGTATTTTAGGTTTTCACGTTTCGAGAACTGCCCAGAAAAATCCAGAAAAATTATATAAAAAATCAGCGATCCGGAAACAACACTGCGTCCGAAGGGCAGCCTGGGGGGGCACAGGGGCTCCAGGCGCCCTGTGGGCGAGCCCCCCTGGGCCGCGCCGGGGGGGCGCCTGGGCCCCCCGAAGCTCCCCTGGTGCCCTACTTTGGCATATATTTAAAGGGTCCTCCGTAACCCTCAGAACAGGACTTCTTTTTGCGATCCCATCTCTGTTCCGCCGCCGCCGCCGCTTCCAAGATCGGGAGCACCAGGAGAACTCTTCCTGGCACCCTGCCGGAGGGGAGGATCACCACCGGGAGCTTCTCCACCACCATGGACGCCTCCCGGATGACTCGTGAGTAGTCTCCCTTGGACCATGAGTCCATGACCAGTAGCTATGTGATGTTCTCCTCCCGTTCTTGTGCTTCACTAATTAGTCCTCGTGAGCTGCCCTACATGATCGAGGCACCTATGTAATCCTTATGCTGTTGCTATGTTGAGTTTGCTGGGATCCGATGGATTATGAGATTATGTTCAGATTGATCTTGAGTAATATATTTGATTCACCTCTTTTATATTTTAGTTCATAAGTAATTCTTGCATGTTCTCCGTTGTTATTTATTGCTTTGGCCGAGTAATAGGTAGTGACTCCAAGAGGGAACGTTATGCTCGATTGTGGGTTCATGCCCCTCGATGACTAGCTTGAGTGACAGAAACATGAGTCTAGGGGATGTGCTGTTGCCACAAGGGGGAAAACAACGGTGCTTGTACCCGCGGGTGCAAGGATTGTTTACTTTACGCAAAGTTCTTTTAATGCAGTTGTCTGTTGCATTGAGTTTACACTATGGGTGGGACTCGCAACTTAATACCAGCGAGATGTTCTGGATAGATATCTCAAGGTGGATGATTAGTAGTAGATATTGATGGATTTCGGTCTACTTACTTTGGCATACCGCCCATGCTTTGAACCTCAACCTTTCTTGCAATGTAATCAGCATTGGTTTGCGTTCGTGGTCCTGTCAATTGCCCAGCTGTAATTTGTTTACCTCACATAGTTGTTTTATCGTCTTTTGGGGGAGAGACATCACTAGTAAACATCATGAGACTCCGGTCCATATTACCATCATTGATCACATCCACTATTTACTTTTCGCTATTTACTTACTATTGCCAAACACTATCTATCACTACTATCATATTGCTTTTAACCCTTTGTGAACTACAAGGCCGGAGAGATTGACAACCTCTCTGTACTCGTTGGGAGCAAAGTTATTTGTATCTGTGTGCAGGTCCACGTTGATTGCTAATTGCGCCGTTAGCAATTGACACCTACTTGTTGAACCTAGGAGTCTCTGGGAATTCGATCCTTGGCATCTTTGCTAGGGGAAAACACTTCTACTTACTGCATCTTACACCTTCCACTTGGGGTAACCAACGAGGGGTTCGAGGCCCATCAAGGAGTATTTTCTGGCACCGTTGTCGGGGACTCCACTCTTTAGGATAGGGGAGTTGCATGCTATCTTTTACCTTTGCTTTTTAGTCTTGTTAGTTTACCTTTCAGTTTTTGCTTTAGTTCTTTTTATCGAAAATCACAAAAATAGTTATCTTGCTTGCTTGCTACTATGGGTTCCACTGAGAACACCAAGTTGTGTGACTTCACTAGTCACAACAACGATGACTTTATCAGCACACTTATCACTACACCTGCCACTTCAGCACCTTCATATGAAATTAAACCTGCTTTACTGAACTTAGTTATGAAAGAACAATTCTCCGGTGCTGGAGATGATGCTGCTTTACACTTGAACAACTTTGTAGAACTTTGTGATATGCAAAAGTACCAAGAAATAGATGGTAATACTGTTAAGCTTAAGCTTTTTCCTTTCTCCTTGAGAGGAGGAGCTAAAATTTGGTTTCAGTCTTTGCCTAGGAATAGCATAGATTCATGGGACAAGTGCAAAGATGCTTTTATCGGAAAATACTATCCACCTGCTAAAATTATCCAACTTCGAAGTAACATCATGAATTTTAAACAATTGGATAATGAACGCGTTGCCCAAGCTTGGGAACGTATGAAATCTCTTATCAAGAACTGCCCTACTCACGGTTTGACTACTTGGATGGTTATCCAAACTTTTTATGCATGCTTGAACTTTACCTCGCGGAACTTGTTAGACTCGGCCGCGGGAGGAACTTTTATGTCAACTACACTTGGTGCTGCCACAAAGCTTCTCGATGAGATGATGACCAACTATTCCCAATGGCACACCGAACGCGCTCCAACAGGTAGGAAGGTAAACTCTGTCGAGGAGATTTCCTCCCTCAATGAAAAAGTTGACTTGATCATGTCTCTACTTTCGAAGCAATCTACTATTGATCCTCGTGATGTTCCTTTAAATTCTTTGATTGCTCAAGAACAAGTAGATGTTAACTTTATCTCTAGAAACAATTTCAACAACAATACTTATAGGAGTAACTTTGGTAACAATCCTAGACCGTTCCCCTCTAACTCTTATGAGAACAACAATGCTTATCCTAGTACCAAGAACTCCAATACTGAACTAGAGACCATGCTTAGAGATTTCATCACTACCCAAAAGGCTTTTAATAAGAATGTAGAAGAGAAACTACATAAACTAGATGATCTTTCTTTTAAGGTAGACCACTTAGCCAATGAGGTAAAATTGCTAAAAATTGAAACTTCTCCTCTTAAGGAGAGGGAAGTCATCCCTATTAATGCTACTCAAGTACAAATTAATGAAAATATTAGGATGATGGCTAAGCTAAAAGAAAGATGGGCTAGAGAAAGGGAGGAAGAGGAAAGAATTAAGAGCCTTCCTACCCACCACACTGCTGCTACTATCCAAGTTATTGAGGATGTTCACACTCTTAGCACCCAATGTACTCCTGGTCCCAATGGACCTATTAATGGTGATGCTATGACTATAGAAGCTACCAAACAAGTGAACCTTAAGGACACCACTACCACTTTACTTGATGCTCGTGACCTTAATTTTGATAATTGCACTCTTACAGAAGTTATTGATTTCCTTCACAAAATGTCTAGAGATCCCCGCACTAGCACGCTTAACCTTGCCTTCACGGAGCATATCACTAATGCTCTCATCAAAGCTAGGGAGGAGAAACTTAGAGTAGAAGCCTCCATACCTAGAAAGCTAGAAGATGGTTGGGATCCTATGATAAAAATTTATTTGAATGACTTCTCTTGTTATGCATTATGTGATGTTGGTGCTAGTACCTCTGTTATGCCCAAAAGGATATATGATATGCTTAAATTGAAACCTTATGATTCTTGTTCTTTTGGTGTTCGTATCGTTGATTCTTCCATAAAGAAACCTTTGGGGAGGATCGACGATGTTCTTATTGTTGTCAATGATAATTATGTGCCCGTTGATTTCACTATTATGGATATTGAATGTGATCCTTCATGTCCAATTATTTTGGGACGTCCCTTTTTGCGCACCGTTGGTGCAGTCATTGACATGAAAGAGGGTAATACAAAATTTCAGTTTCCTATCAAGAAAGGGATGGAACACTTCCCTCATAAGAAGGTCAAGTTACCTTTTGAGTCCGTTGTACGGGCTAGTTATTCTTTTACTCTTGATAAAACTTGATCTATGCATTATGCCTAGCTTAAAGGCATAAAAGAAAGCGCTTTTGGGAGGCAGCCCACATGAATAAATTTTTTGTTTCTGTTGTGTCTTGATGTTGTTTACTGCTGTAGCATCATCATTGTATCTTTGCTTTTCATATATGTGCCAAGTATAGCCTCTGATTGCTAGAAAGTTCAAAAGTTGTGAGGTGCTGTCCAGGAAACAGATTCTGTCCTTGGATAGAAAAATTCGTATAAAATCACCAGATCATCTTTTTGGTCTGAATTTTTTCGACAGCGTTCTCTATATAATTGTCTTTCGTGCGTCAGTTCTGAGTTTTTTGATTTGAGTTGTAGAAGTATCCAGAACAGATCAATTACTGCCTGCTGTTCTGTTTTTCACAGATCCTGTCCTGTTTTGCCTTACCTTCACTTTGCAAATTAAGAACTTGCTTTTTCTTTGCAAAAACCTTTTGGCAACCTTGATAAACAGTAGAACTTCAAGAATATCCTTATTTCCAGCAAGGTATAATTATTTTATTAAGGGTACTAACCTCGCTAATCAGATTATGATGAGTTGTGTATGAAGGGAGTTTTCAAGTGTGCGAGGGAAGATGATAAAAAGATTCAGGAGTGTCAAGCGCTCAAGCTTGGGGATGCCCCCGTGCACCCCCAAGAAATATTCAAGGAGACTCAAGCGTCTAAGCTTGGGGATGCCCCCGTGCATCCCCTTCTCCATCAACATTATCAGTTCGTCTTTCGTTTCGCTATATTTTTATCACTTCATATGTTATGCGCTATGCTTGGAGCGTCTTGTTTTCAGTTTTCTTTTTAGTTTTTTCATAACAAGTCGGAAGCCAGCATTCCTTTATGTGGGAGAAAAAAACGCTCCACCTCTACCTAGAACATTACATATAATCTTCATGTCAATCTATGTTGTGTGTGTTCTTTATCTTTTAATAGCTACTATCGTGCTCTGCTCTTAGTATTCATGCTTATCTTTTCAAGAGCTTTTATTTAGTTGGTTGCTTGAACTCTCTTTAATTACCATGCTCACCTTATTAAGAGAGTTTGCTTCCGTTGCATTGGTTAATGTGTCTATGATAAAGATGCTACTTTCATGATGGTGCTTAGTAGTTCAGGTTTTCTCATGGTTAATCTCAAATAGCTGGGGGGTTCCCAATGTGTTATTGGAGTACCAACTTGGTTTGTTTGCCTATGATGTGGTATGGTTTAGTAATATCTTCCTTCGAGAATTTATTTTGATTGACTTGGCGTATGCTCACGCATATTCAAGACTGTAAAGAAAGTCTGTCAAGCCTTGATGATCTTTTGTTTCTAAGTAGCGATATAACTACCATGCCTGATTCAATATTGCTTTGTCGCTCTGCATGATTATGACCGTCATTGCTCTCTTAGTTGGTCGCTCCCAGTCTTTTGCTAACCTCCACCTGCACTAAGCAAACTAACCATGCAATACATAGCTCATGGGAAAGTAGCCTAAAAACTATTGTGGTAAAGAATATGTTGCCTATGTATCTTATTTCTTATAAGTTGCTTGCTGAGCGGTAACCATGTTTCTGGGGACGCCTTCAACTGTCACACTTTTGTTGAATATCATGTGAGTTCCTATGCATGTTCGTCTTGTCTGAAGTAAGGGTGATTTACCGTGGGTTGAATTAATATGCATATTGTTAGAGAAGAACATTGGGCCGCCAACCAAAGCCATGCATCATGGTGGAAGTTTAAGCTTGGACCTTAATCCTCAATCTCTCATGAGAATATGCTTATGCATTAAAGAGGAGTCCATCATCTATTTTCTATGTTGTCCCGGTATGGATGTCCTCAAGTTGAGATTTATCAAAAACGAGAAATCAAATGCGATCTATCTCCTTGGACCTTTGTACAGGTGGCATAGAGGTACCCCATTGTGACACTTGGTTAAAACATATGCAATGCAATGATAACCCATGGGGATCCGAGCTAATTAGGACAAGGAGCGAGCACTATTGGTATTCGATGCATGAGGCTTGCAACTTATAAGATGTTTTATACATGACACATATGAAGTACTACTACCGTTGACACAATTGCTTCCATGTTTTCAAAATAAAAAGCTCTAGCACTTAACCTTTCTTTTACCTTTATGTTGAAGCACCAACTACTGAGAGCATGATTGTCATTCTGAGTGTAATGTGCATTGTCCCAAAGTAGCATTGTCTTTTGCATGATTGTGATATCGTTTATTCTGAAATGATTGTATCTAGTCATCACTTAAACCTTGAAGGTGCCCTTGCATTTATGTTTTGCATCACTAAAGGGGGCAAGCTAGATATCACTTTATCATATTTGCACATCATGTTCATTTCAAATCTTTTTGATGTTTCAGTTTCATATTGTAAAACTTTCAGTCATTTGTGATTTTCTCTTGAGACAACTTAATTACTTTAGAATCATTGTCTCAGTAAGCTTTTGTCATATGACTATGAGAAAGTCCTATATGGTTAATAGCATGTCACCACAGAAATTATTCTTGTTATCATTTACCTACTCGAGGACGAGCAGGAATTAAGCTTGGGGATGTTGATACGTCCAAAATGTATCTATAATTTCTGCTTGCTCCATGCCACTTTTGGGTGATATTGCTATGATATTCATACACTTCCATACACTTTTGATCATATTTGGACTAACTTACTAATCCAGTGCACTCCAGTGCCAGTTTCTGTTTTCGGCTATTTTTGTATTTCAGGTTTTCACGTTTCGAGAACTGCCCAGAAAAATCCAGAAAAATTATATAAAAAATCAGCGATCCGGAAACAACACTGCGTCCGAAGGGCAGCCTGGGGGGCACAGGGGCTCTAGGCGCCCTGTGGGCGCGCCCCCCCCTGGGCCGCGCCGGGGGGGCGCCTGGGCCCCCCGAGGCTCCCCCGGTGCCCTACTTTGGCATATATTTAAAGGGTCCTCCGTAACCCATAGAACAGGACTTCTTATCGCGATCCCATCTCTGTTCCGCCGCCGCCGCTTCCAAGATCGGGAGCACTAGGAGAACTCTTCCCGGCACCCTGCCGGAGGGGAGGATCACCACCGGGAGCTTCTCCACCACCATGGACGCCTCCCGGATGACTCGTGAGTAGTCTCCCTTGGACCATGAGTCCATGACCAGTAGCTATGTGATGTTCTCCTCCCGTTCTTGTGCTTCACTAATTAGTCCTCGTGAGCTGCCCTACATGATCGAGGCACCTATGTAATCCTTATGCTGTTGCTATGTTGAGTTTGCTGGGATCCGATGGATTATGAGATTATGTTCAGATTGATCTTGAGTAATATATTTGATTCACCTCTTTTATATTTTAGTTCATAAGTAATTCTTGCATGTTCTCCGTTGTTATTTATTGCTTTGGCCGAGTAATAGGTCTCTGGGGATTCGATCCTTGGCATCTTTGCTAGGGGAAAACACTTCTACTTACTGCATCTTACACCTTCCACTTGGGGTAACCAACGAGGGGTTCGAGGCCCATCAGCATGCCACATCATCAACAGAGTATATCTTCACAAATTCTTCAAAAAAACTGCCTATGAACTCCTCACTGACAAGAAACCCAATGTGAGTTAGTTCAAAGTCTTCGGTGCTAAATGTTGGATTAGAGATCCTCATCACAACTCAAAATTTGCACCGAAAGCACATGAAGGGTTTATGCTTGGTTACGGAAAGGACTAGCACACCTACAGAGTCTTCAACAACGTTCTTCACAAGGTTGTTGAAACTGTAGATGTGCGGTTCGATGAAACTAACGGCTCACAAAGAGAGCATCTACCTATTGTGATAGATGAACCAGCACCTGAGGAAACTATCAAATTCAAGGCTACTGAGGATGTCATTCCTATCGAAGAATCTGGTGAAGAATTCATTCCAGAACCTGAAGATCGTCGAGCCAAAGCACCTGAGGAAAATGTTGAAGAAAATGGTGCTAAAGAAAATGCTGATCAAATTCCTCGACGACAACCATCTCATCCTCGCATAGCGAAAGAAGTGCAGATTGAGAAAATCATCAGCGACATCAATATACCAGGTCCTCTCACACGCTCAAAAGCTTCACATTTATCTAACTTTTGTGGGCACTTTGCTTTTGTCTCTATCACACAGCCCACTAAGGTAGATGAAGCATTTCTGGATCCTGAATGGATTCAAGCTATGCAAGAAGAATCACATCAGTTCGAACTCAACCACGTCTGGGAACTGGTCAAACGTCCAGATCCTTTCAAGCATAATATCATCGGCACAAAGTGGATCTACCGCAACAAGCAAGATGAAAATGGCCTTGTGGTAAGGAATAAGGCATGGCTTGTAGCTCAAGGCTACACACAGGTTGAAGGAATTGATTTCGATGAAACTTTTGCACCTGTTGCTAGACTTGAGGCTATTCGCATATTACTTGCTTCAGCAACCATCATGATATCATTCTCTATCAAATGGATGTGAAAAGTGCATTCCTCAATGGTAAGCTTGAGGAAGAAGTATATGTTGCTCAACCCCCAGGTTTTGAAGATCCAAAGAATCTTGACAAAGTCTTCAAACTCAATAAGGCTCTCTACGGCCTCAAGCAGGCCCCTCGGGCTTGGTATGATACTTTGAAGTAATTCCTCATAAAAAAAGGCTTCAAACCTAGTTCACTTGATCCCACTCTTTTCACTAAATCTTATGATGGTGAATTATTTGTGTGCCAAATATATGTTGATGATATTATCTTTGGATGTACTGACCAACGCTATAGTGATGAATTTGCCTATATGATGAGTGAAGAATATCAAATGTCTATGATGGGAGAGTTGAAATTCTTCTTAGGTCTTCAAATTCGTCAACAACGCAATGGTATGTTCATATCTTAGGAGAAATACCTCAAAGATGTACTGACGAAATTCGGTATGCACAATTGCAAAGGTATCAAAATTCCTATGCCCACAAATGGCCATCTGTGCACTGATGAAAATGGTACTGACTTCGATTGTAAGGTATACCGCTCCATGATTGGTTCTTTATTGTACTTATGTGCATCTAGGCCAGATATAATGCTTAGTGTTTGCATGTGTGCCCGATTTCAAGCTGCACCAAAGGAAACACACCATAAGGCTGTGAAACATATTCTTCGATATCTAGCTCACACACCAACACTTGGATTGCGATACCCCAAGGAATCGGTTTTTGATCTCATTGGATATTCAGACTCTGAATATGCTGGTGATCGTGTGGACCGCAAATCAACATCTGGTACATGTCATTTACTCGGAAGATCTTTGGTCTGTTGGTCCTCGAAGAAACAGAACTGCGTATTGTTGGGGAACGTAGAAGAATTCAAAAATTCTCTACGCTTTCACCAAGATCCAACTAAGGAGACATCTAGCAACGAGCAAGTAAGAGTGCATCTACATACTGTTATGTAGATCGCGAGCGGAAGCTTTCGAAGAAGCGTGGATGAAGTAGTCGTACTCTTCGCGTTCTTCGTCACCGATGATCTAGCGCCGAACGGACGGCACCTCCGCATTCAACACACGTCCGGTGCAGCAACGTCACCTCCTTCTTGATCCAGCAAGGGGGGAGGCGAAGTCATCAGAGATCCATCAGCACAACGGCGTGGTGGTGGATGTAGTGGAGATTGCAGCAGGGCTTCGTCGGGCGCCCTGCGTTGGGAGTATGGAGGTGTGACGGGAGGGGGAGAGGCGCCAGGGCTTGGGTGCGGCTGCCCTCTCCCCCCCACATATATATAGGGGGCCAGGGAGGGTGCCCCAGGGCCCTGCAGATTCAATCTACAGGGGGGCGGCTGCCAGGGGGGTGTCCTTGCCCCCCAAGGCAAGTGGGGCGCCCCCTCCCCCCTAGGGTTTCAACCCTAGGCGCATGGGGAGGTGGGCCCCTAGTGGTGTGCCAGCCCATTAGGGCTGGACACTTCCCCTTGCGGCCTAGGGGCCCCACCGGGATGGGTGGCCCCACCCGGTGGACCCCCGGGGCCCCTCCGGTGGTCCCGGGACGCTCCCGGTGACCCCCGGAGATCACCCGATGGCCGAAACCTGACTTCCTATATATCAATCTTTACCTCCGGACCATTCCGGAACTCCTCGTAACGTCCGAGATCTCATCCGGGACTCTGAACAACTTTCGGGTTTCCACGTGCATGTATCTCTACGACCCTAGCGTTACCGAACCTTAAGTGTGTAGACCCTACGGGTTCAGGAGACACGTAGACATGACCGAGACCACTCTCCGGTCAATAACCAACAGCAGGATCTGGATACCCATGTTGGTTCCCACGTTTTCCTCGATGATCTTCATCGGATGAACCACCGTGTCAAGGATTCACTCAATCCCGTATGTTATTCCCTTTGTCCATCGGTACGGTACTTGCCCGAGATTCGATCGTCGGTATTCCCGATACCTTGTTCAATCTCGTCATGGCAAGTCTCTTTACTCGATCCGTAATCCATCATCCCGTGACTAACTACTTAGTCACATTGAGCTCATTATGATGATGTCTTACCGAGTGGGCCCAGAGGTACCTCTCCGTCATATGGAGTGACAACATCCCAGTCTCGGTTCGTACCAACTCAACAGACACTTTCGGAGATACCCGATGCGTACCTTTATAGCCACCCAGTTACGTTGTGACGTTTGGCACACCCAAAGTATCCCTACGGCATCCGGAAGTTGTACAACCTCATGGTCTAAGGAATAAATACTTGACACTGAAAAGCTTATGCATTACGAACTATACGATCTCGTGCTATGCTCAGGATTGGGTCTTGTCCATCACATCATTCTCCTAATGGTGTGATCCCGTTATCACCGACATCCCATGTCCATGGTCAGGAAACCGTGACCATCTGTTGATCAACGAGCTGGTAACTAGAGGCCTACCAGGGACTCATTTTGGTCTATGTATTCACACATGTATCGTTGTTGCCATACAATACAATTCAAGCATGAATAACAGACGATTATCATGAACAAGGAAATATAATAATAATACTTTTATTATTGCCTCTAGGGCATATTTCCAACAGTCTCCCACTTGCACTAGAGTCAATAATCTAGTTACATTGTGATGAATCGAACACCCATAGAGTTCTGGTGTTGATCATGTTTTGCCCGTGAAAGAGGTTTAGTCAACGGGTCTGCTACATTCAGATCCGTATGCACTTTACAAATATCTATGTCTCCATCCTGAACATAATTCCGGATGGAGTTGAAACGGCGCTTGATGTGCTTGGTCTTCTTGTGAAACCTGGGCTTCTTGGTAATGGCAATAGCACCAGTGTTGTCATAGAAGAGAGTCATCGGGCTTGACGCGCTTGGAATGACTCCTAGGTCGGTGATGAACTCCTTCATCCAGACTCCTTCCTGCGCTACTTTGGAAGCAGCTATGTACTCCGCTTCACATGTAGATGCTGCCACGACGCTTTGCTTGCAACTGCACCAGCTGACTGCCCCTCCGTTCAAAATATACACGTATCCGGTTTGAGACTTAGAGTCATCCAGATCTGTGTCGAAGCTAGCATCGACGTAACCCTTTATGACGAGCTCTTCGTCACCTCCATAAACGAGAAACATATCCTTAGTCCTTTTCAGGTACTTTAGGATGTTCTTGACCGCTGTCCAGTGTTCCGTACCGGGATCACTTTGGTACCTCCCTACCAAACTTATGGCAAGGTTCACATCAGGTCAGGTACACAGCATGGCATACATGATAGAACCTATGGCCGAGGCATAGGGAATGACACTCATCTTTTCTCTATCTTCTGCCATGGTCGGCGACTGAGCCTTGCTCAATCTCATACCTTACAAAACAGACAAGAATCCTTTCTTTGACTGATCCATATTGAACTTCTTCAATATTTTGTCAAGGTATGTACTTTGTGAAAGACCAATGAGGCGTCTCGATCTATCTCTATAGATTTTGATGCCTAATATGTAAGCAGCTTCTCCAAGGTCCTTCATTGAAAAACTTTTATTCAAGTAGGCCTTTACATTTTCCAAGAATTCTATATCATTTCCCATTAGCAATATGTCATCCACATATAATATGAGAAATGCCACAGAGCTCCCACTCACTTTCTTGTAAATACAGGCTTCTCCATAAGTCTGTATAAATCCAAACGCTTTGATCACTTCATCAAAGCGAATATTCCAACTCTGAGATGCTTGCACCAGCCCGTAAATCGAGCGCTGGAGCTTGCATACCTTGTTAGCGTTCTCTGGATCGACAAAACCTTCCGGTTGCATCATATACAACTCTTCCTTGAGGAAGCCGTTAAGGAATGCTGTTTTGACATCCATTTGCCATATTTCATAATCATAGAATGCGGCAATAGCTAACATGATCCTGACTGACTTCAGCATCGCTACGGGAGAGAAAGTCTCGTCGTAGTCAATCCCTTGAACTTGTCGATAACCCTTAGAGACAAGCCGAGCCTTATAGATGGTCACATTACCATCTGCGTCTGTCTTCTTCTTAAATATCCATTTGTTTTCTATGGCGTGCCTATCATCAGGCAAGTCCACCAAAGTCCATACTTTGTTTTCATACATGGATTCTATCTCGGATTTCATGGCTCCAAGCCATTTATTGGAATCCGGGCCCGCCATCGCTTCTTCATAGTTCGAAGGTTCACCGTTGTCTAACAACATGATTTCCAGGACAGGGTTGCCATACCACTCTGGTGCGGAACGTGTCCTTGTGGACCTTCGACATTCAGTAGTAACTTGATCTGTTTCTTCATGATCATTATCATCAACTTCCTCCCTTGTCGGTGCAGGCACCTCAGGAACAGTTTCCTGCGCTGCGCTACTTTCCGGTGCAGGAGGGGTGACTGTCACCTCATCAAGTTCTACTTTCCTCCCACTCACTTCTTTCGAGAGAAACTCTTTCTCCAGAAAGCATCCATTCTTGGCAACAAAGACTTTGCCTTCGGATCTGTGGTAGAAGGTGTACCCAATTGTTTCCTTTGGGTATCCTATGAAGACGCATTTCTCCAATTTGGGTTCGAGCTTTTCAGGTTGAAGTTTCTTGACATAAGCATCGCAACCCCAAACTTTTAGAAACGAGAGCTTCGGTTTCTTGCCAAACCAAAGTTCATACGGAGTCGTCTCAACGGATTTCGACGGAGCCCTATTTAAAGTGAATGCGGCAGTCTCTAAAGCATAACCCCAAAAAGATAGCGGTAAATCGGTGAGGGACATCATAGATCGCACCATGTCCAACAGAGTACGATTTCGACGTTCGGACATACCGTTACGTTGAGGTGTTCCGGGCGGTGTCAATTGTGAAACAATTCCACAGCTCCTAAGGTGTGTGCCAAATTCATGACTTAAATATTCACCCCCACGATCCGATCGCAAGAACTTTATTTTTCTGTCACGTTGATTCTCAACCTCATTCTGAAATTCCTTGAACTTTTCAAAGGTCTCAGACTTGTGTTTCATCAAATAGATATACCCGTATCTACTCAAGTCATCCGTGAGGGTGAGAACATAACGGTAGCCTCCGCGAGCCTCAACACTCATTGGACCGCACACATCGGTATGTATGATTTCCAACAAGTTGGTTGCTCGCTCCATTGTTCCGGAGAACGGAGTCTTGGTCATCTTGCCCAAGAGGCATGGTTCGCACGTGTCAAATGATTCATAATAAAGAGACTCTAGAAGTCCATCTGAATGGAGCTTCTTCATACGTTTGACACCAATATGACCAAGGCGGCAATGCCACAAGTATGTGGGACTATCATTATCAACTTTACATCTTTTGGCATCTACAATATGAATATGTGTATCATCACGTTCGAGATTCATCAAAAATAAACCATTGACCAGCGGGGCATGACCATAAAACATATCTCTCAAATAAATAGAACAACCATTATTCTCCGATTTGAAAGAGTAGCCATCTCGCATAAGACGAGATCCAGAAACAATGTTCATGCTCAAAGCTGGTACTAAATAACAATTATTGAGGTTTAAAACTAATCCCGAGGGTAGATGTAGAGGTAGCGTGCCGACGGCGATCACATCGACCTTGGAACCATTCCCGACGCGCATCGTCACCTCATCCTTCGCCAGTCTCCGTTTATTCCGCAGCTCCTATTTTGAGTTACAAATGTGAGCAACTGCACCGGTATCGAATACCCAGGAGCTACTACGAGTGCTGGTAAGGTACACATCAATAACATGTATATCATATATACCTTTGACGTTGCCGGCCTTCTTGTCTGCTAAGTATTTGGGGCAGTTCCGCTTCCAGTGACCCGTTCCCTTGCAATAAAAGCACTCTATTTCAGGCTTGGGTCCATACTTTGGCTTCTTCCCGGCAACAGGCTTGCCAGGCGCGGCAACTCCCTTGCCGTCCTTCTTGAAGTTCTTCTTACCCTTGCCTTTCTTGAACTTAGTGGTTGAAAGTGCAACTAATCCCCGGGTGGTTTTGGTAATTAACAACAACATATATATCATTGAACTAATATTCTCTTGAGAATCATTTCAGAAAAGTTCGATGATATGGGTATGGAAATGTCTGAAGAAGTGGACCCCTCAAAATGCTAAGACAAGCATTGGCAAAAGCTCAAGACTCCTTTTTGGTTTAGTGATCAAAGATCACATTGAGTCCATAGGAAAGCCAATACTATTAAAAGGGGATGAGGTTGTGTTAATGTTCTTGTTGCTCAAGTGCTTGGTGATCTAACTCCCTCAACTATCAGCACTACTCACTACTTAACACACACCCATAAGTAATCTCGGTCACACCGATTTCTCCAACTCAGTCCCACCGAGATGAACCACTTCAGTTGTTTCTCCAAACCCTAGCTTCTCGGTCAAACCGATTCTGAGTTTCGGTCTCACCGAAAAAGGGCTGCCAACCTTCTGTGATCAGTTGACATCAATTCGGAATATCCGAGTTTATACTTTCGGTCTCACCGAAATGGCAAAACCTAACCTTTGACTCACTTCGGTCTCACCGAGATGGTATTTTCGGTCCCACCGAAAATCCCAACGTTCACTATATTTGAACTTTCGGTCTGACCGAGTTTTAACTTCGGTCTCACCGAGATTGGTCAAATGTGTGTGTAACGGTTGGATTTTGTGTGGAGGCTATATATACCCCTCCACCCCCTCCTCATTCGTGAGGAGAGCCATCAGAAAGTACCACCACTTCTATCATACACTTTCTGAGAAGTGAACCACCTACCCTTGTGTTGAGATCAAGCCATTCCATTCCTACCATATGAAACTTGATCTCTAGCCTTCCCAAGTTGCTTTCCACTCAAATCTTTCTTCCACCACAGCCATATCAGTGAGGAGAGTTGAGTGTTGGGGAGTTTATCACTTGAAGCACAAGAGCAAGGAGTTCATCATCATCAACACCGTCTATTACCTTTTGGGGGGTGGTGCCTCCTAGATTGGTTAGGTGTCGCTTGGGAGCCTCCGTCTTTGAGATGTGGAGTTGAACCAAGAAGTTTGTAAGGGCAAGGAGATCGCCTACTTCGTGAAGATCTACCCCGAGTAAGGCTAGTCCTCCGTGGGCGTAGGCCGTGATGGAATAGACAAGGTTGCTTCTTCGTGGACCCTTCGTGGGTGGAGCCCTCCGTGGACTCGCGCAGCCGTTACCCTCCGTGGGTTGAAGTCTCCATCAACGTGGATGTACGATAGCACCACCTATCGGAACCACGACAAAAATCTCCGTGTCACCAAACTACGTTTGATCTTCTCCACCTCCTTTTTACATGTGCAATTTACTTTCCGCTGCATATACTCTAGAATTGCATGTGTAGGGTGTTACTTGAATTGATCTTAATTGTGAAACTGCCAAAAACATTGCATGATCTAAAGGCAGATTTTTTATATTGTCAAGTAGTCTAATCACCCCCCCTCTAGACCTACTTTCGATCCTACAAGTGGTATCAGAGCTTTGGTCTCCATTGCCTTGGTTTCCATTGCATTGGACTCCATAAGCTTGGTTTCACAACCTAGGAGAGTATGGCGTCTAGTGAGGGTAATTATCGTAGAGGTCCTTACTTTGATGGTACAAATTTTGCTAGTTGGAAGCATAAAATGAAAATGCATATTCTTGGTCATAACCCAGCCGCATGGGGCATTATTTGTGTTGGTATGCAAGGTGATTTCTTTGAAGAAGGAAAAGTTCCGGATCGCGAAGCTACACCGAAAGAGTTGCGGATGTTACAAAACAATGCTCAAGCTTGTGACATTCTCTTCAATGCTTTGTGTCCCGAGGAGTTCAACAAAATCAGCCGTCTTGAGAATGCTAAAGAGATTTGGGATACTTTGGTTGAAATGCACGAAGGTACTGAATATGTGAAGGAATCAAAGTTAGATATTCTTCAAGGTCAACTTGACAAGTTCAAGATGAAGGATGGTGAAGGAGTCGCTGAAATGTACTCTAGGCTTGCTCTCATCACAAATGAGATTGCCGGCTTAGGAAGCGAAGAAATGACCGACCGATTCATCATCAAGAAGATTCTAAGAGCTTTGGATGGAAAGTATGACACCGTGTGCACTTTGATCCAAATGATGCCAAACTACAAGACTCTCAAGCCAACTGAAGTCATTGGAAGAATTGTTGCTCATGAGATGACACATAAGGATAAGGAAGAGCTTCACAACAAGTCAAGTGGTGCCTACAAAGCTACAAGTGATGCTCCCACTACCTCAAGTGACAAGTTAATTTCCAATGAAGAGATAAGCCTAATGGTTAAGAACTTCAACAAGTTCTACAAGAATAGAGGCAAAGAAAGAAGCTCAAAGTCTAGATCATATGATGAAAAGAGATCTTCTAGTCGTGATCGAAACTGCTACAATTGTGGAAGACCCGGACACTTCTCAAATGAGTGTACGGCTCCCCACAAGAGAAGAGAAGAATCTCCAAGAAGAAGAGCAAGAGATGAGTCACCTCGGAGAGAGAGAAGGAGTAGAGATGATCGTTATGAACGAAGACCCTCTCGGAGAAGCAAGGATTCGGAGAGGAAAGACAAGTCATCAAGGAGCTACACAAGAAGAAGACATCAAGCTCATGTAGGTGAATGGGTCTCCGGCTCCGACTCCGACAATCAATCCGATGGAAGCTATCACTCCGACTCCGACTACAGTCAAGATGAAGGTGTTGCGGGACTTGCACTCGTATCCTCCAACTCCAACTCCTACGACTTATTTGATTCACCAAATGAGGGAATTGGAAGATGCTTCATGGCTAAAGGCCCCAAGGTAACACACCCTGAATTCATTGACTTTGATAGTGATGAGGATGACTTGCTTGGTGAAGATGAGCTCTTGCATGATAAATCTAGTGAGCTTAGTAATGATGAAAATGCTAGTAGTCTTTATAGTCGAGAAGAGTCGAATGACAATGCTATGAAGGAGATTGAGCGTCTAACTAAAGAACTAAACACTCTTAAGTTAGCTCATGAAACAACTCAAGAAGATCATAGAGAGCTCCTAAGATCTCATGAGAAGCTACGCTTCGAGAAGCTCACTCTAGAGCAAGAACATGAGTTTCTAAAAGCGATCAATGATGATCTTCGAAAGAAGAGTTCTTCATATCTTGCCAAACGACTTCTCTTGTCTAATTTCTTGCCACCTATTAAGACTAAGCATGACAAGCATAAGAAAAATTCTTCCTCTAGTAGTAACAATAACAATGTTAAATCCAATATTGTTGCTTCTAGTAGTTCTCTTGATTCCACTAACAATGTTTCAAGCCAAGTTACACTTGAGCAAGAAAATAGCTTATTGAAGGAAATCATAGAGAAAGGTGTCTACAAGAGTCTTGCCGGAAGCAAGAACTTTGAGGAGATTGATGCATTCATTGAAGCACCTCAAGCCATGGTCAAGTGGGTTCCCAAGGACACATCAAGTTCTACTTCGTCAAGCTCAACTACAACACCAAGGATTCCCATCAAGATGATGTGGATCCCAAAGAAGAAGAACTAGTAGGTTCTTGAGGGTGACTCCGCCAACAAACTTCACTCATATTCATTTTGGCAAGAACTTGTGCAATCAACTTCCACATCATGCACTTGTTCATGGAGTCACAAACCCTCTTGTTGGTAAGTCAAGGGACAAGGTAATCATTGCTTTCATGGACATCATCTCTTGTGTACTTCACTCTATGTCCATGGATATTCTTGTTTGTTCCTTGTGGGACTAACCCATGTAGGTATTGAAAGTGCCCTAATCCAAAGGATTGCTCCCAACTCTTGATGGTCTACATCAACATTGAGCATCCACATCTTCAACATCTACATGAAGTCTTCTACGACAACCCAAGGTTAGTTTGACCCTTTAAAAGGGGTTCTCACATCTAGGGGGAGCTTTGCTCTAAAAATTGAGCTAAAAGCATCTCCAAATGATGTGAACACATAAATGCTTTATGTAAAAGTGGTAACCCCACTTGTGCTTAAACGATGAGTATGACCTATGATCAAATGTTCTCATTTGACTCCTAAGTCAATATACTCATATATAGATGACCTAGTCATCGACAAATTGTGTGCTAGTAGCTAGAGTTTTGGTTGTGCATGTTTGACACATATTTCAGTTGCTATCTTATTGTGTGAGCATGTTGGATGCATGATTTTATCCATTCAAGGACATCCATTTGTTGTTTTGATTGTTTTGGTTTCTTTTTCTGGCCAAATGGATGGACAAGAATGCCTAAGCACTTTCCCTAGCTATCTATGCTATCTTGTCTCAAAATTCTATTCATGCTTATATCACAACTTTGAACAAGTCTTTTTCAGACAGTCCGAGTGAGGAGCACTCGGAACCACCGATTCGTCTAAGGCTGACTTCCAAAACCTTCTAAGTCTATTTCGGTCTGACCGGCTTCTCAATCTCGGTCCAACCGAAACACTTAGATTGATCTAGGTTTCATCTCGGTGAAACCGAGTTCAAAATCTCGGTCTGACCGATATGTGTAACTGCACAGCAGAAATACATCTCGGTGACACCGAGTTTTTCAACTCGGTCCCACCGACAGTACGGGGTTATATATACTGAGAGCTGCGCGCGATCTATTCCTTTCAAACCGTTCGCCCTCCAAGACCCCTGCTGCCGCCGCCCTGATCTAAGGATCGTCGCCTTCGTCGCCTGTGTGCCCTTGCCGCAGGTCTCCGCCGCCGTCAACGGTAATCTTCTCCTCCGTTGCCGCCGTAGAGGGACACCACCAAGTTAGGGTGTGTCCCGATCCCTATTCATGCTCCACTTCTGATTCTTGCATGATAGGACTGCCCTGATTCAATCCACGTTTGATATGTTCCCAATACATTGTTCAAATCGTTTAGTTTCGAGGAAAATTCTTAGGTTTAGGTTTCCACGGAATGCATCTCGGTGAAGCCGATTCCTGAAACTCGGACTGACCGATTTGGTCTCTGACCATTGCACTACATAGCTCGGTCTGACCGAGTTGTGAAAATCGGAATGTCCGAATTGAAGTTTCTGTGAAACCCTAAGTTTTCGGTAGGACCGAAACCCATTTCGGTCTGACCGAAAGTGGTGTGTAGGTTCTGTTGAACACTTCGGTTACACCGAAACTTGAAATCGGTTTGACCGAAATACATTCTGTGAAAACTCAAAACTAAGTTTTTAACTCATTTTTTTTTGCAAAAACTTCTGCAGTTGTGATAACTCTTCTACTCTGCCTATACCTTATCTATTCACAGGTTTTTTCAGCCATGTCAGATGTCAGTGACAGCCAGAACAGGTCTGAGTCACCGTTTGCTGAGATTCCAGAAGCAGGTACAAGTCCTGAGGCTAGCAGCTCTAGTGATGATGGTGAGAGGAGCACCCCTAGTGGTCTACCTCCTGCTGCTACGAGAACCAGGAAGAAGAGAACTTCTGATTCTGAGGATTCCGACTTTGTTGCTGAGGAAGTTACCTCCAAGCCAAAGAGGCAAGTGGTTGCCAAAGAGCTCCAAGGGCAGCAGCCAAAGAAAGGCACGAGCAAAGTGAAGCAGTCTGCAGTTGCCAAGAAGCTCAACTTGGAAGAGCCTGCTCCAAGTAAGGTGAAGAAGACTTCCAAGAGGAAGAGAGTTGTTTATGCTGAACCTCAAGTTGATGCTGCTGAAGAAGAAGAAGAAGATGCACCCCAGCCTCCTCCTCAGAAAGCTAAGTTCATGAGTGATGCTATTCGGGCTCAAGCCTCCTCCAAGCCCAAGAAGCCTGCTCCAGCTAAGGCAGCTCCAGCCAAGCCCAAGAGGACAACCAGAAGCATTCCAGCTTCTGAGAAGAACAAAGGTGAGATGCCACCTTCTGAGTCAGATGAAGAGCATGTGTTGCTCAAGCTCCGTCCCAAGTTGCCACTCCACAATGATGCTCATCCTCAAGCTGAGGATATGAAGGCAAGAAAGGACAAAGGTCTCAGGCTATGGAGACAATCTGATCCATATGCCGTAAGAAGAAGGACTGCTGTGGACCCCAGATTCCACACCAGAGAGCAGCAGGATTTCTATGAGACCGTGCTAATGGATAAGAAGCCCATTGTTGCTGACACCAGGTATGTCGACTGGAAGTATATTGACAGCAGAGAGCATCGGGACTTCTTTCCCCATGTGCATGAGAGCTTTACTGCATGTGGAGTTGCTGACTTTGTGGGTCAAGAACTGACAGCCTGGAATGACGAGATGATCATGCAGTTCTATGCCACAGCCCATTTCTATCCTGATGGCAAGATCACCTGGATGACTGAAGGTCAAAGGTTTTCTTCAACTGTTGCTCAAGTCCATAGGAAAAGCCAATACTATTAAAAGGGGATGAGGTTGTGTTAATGTTCTTGTTGCTCAAGTGCTTGGTGATCTAACTCCCTCAACTATCAGCACTATTCACTACTTAACACACACCCATAAGTAATCTCGGTCAAACCAACTCAGTCCCACCGAGATGAAGTTATTTCTACAAACCCTAACATCTCGGTCACACCGATTTCTCCAACTCAGTCCCACCGAGATGAACCACTTCAGTTGTTTCTCCAAACCCTAGCTTCTCAGTCAAACCGATTCTGAGTTTCGGTCCCACCGAAAAAGGGCTGCCAACCTTCTGTGGTCAGTTGACATAAATTCGGAATATCCGAGTTTATATTTTCGGTCTCACTGAGATGGCAAACCCTAACCTTTGACTCACTTCGGTCTCACCGAGATGGTATTTTCGGTCCCACCGAAAATCCCAACGTTCACTATATTTGAACTTTCGGTCTAACCGAGTTTTCACTTCGGTCTGACCGAGATTGGTCAAATGTGTGTGTAACGGTTGGATTTTGTGTGGAGGCTATATATACCCCTCCACCCCCTCCTCATTCGTAAGGAGAGCCATCAGAAAGTACCACCACTTCTACCATACACTTTCTGAGAAGTGAACCACCTACCCTTGTGTTGAGATCAAGTCATTCCATTCCTACCATATGAAACTTGATCTCTAGCCTTCCCAAGTTGCTTTCCACTCAAATCTTTCTTCCACCACAGCCATATCAGTGAGGAGAGTTGAGTGTTGGGGAGTTTATCACTTGAAGCACAAGAGCAAGGAGTTCATCATCATCAACACCGTCTATTACCTTTTGGGGGGTGGTGCCTCCTAGATTGGTTAGGTGTCGCTTGGGAGCCTCCGTCGTGATGTGGAGTTGAACCAAGATGTTTGTAAGGGCAAGGAGATCGCCTACTTCGTGAAGATCTACCCCGAGTAAGGCTAGTCCTCCGTGGGCGTAGGCCGTGATGGAATAGACAAGGTTGCTTCTTCGTGGACCCTTCGTGGGTGGAGCCCTCCGTGGACTCGCGCAGCCGTTACCCTCCGTGGGTTGAAGTCTCCATCAACGTGGATGTACGATAGCACCACCTATCGGAACCACGACAAAAATCTCCGTGTCACCAAACTGCGTTTGATCTTCTCCACCTCT
Source organism: Secale cereale (assembly GCA_902687465.1). Classification (NCBI taxonomy): domain Eukaryota; kingdom Viridiplantae; phylum Streptophyta; class Magnoliopsida; order Poales; family Poaceae; genus Secale; species Secale cereale. The sequence goes on from LR738709.1 coordinate 318,632,861, forward strand.
CTTTTACATGTGCAATTTACTTTCCGCTGCATAAACTCTAGAATTGCATGTGTAGGGTGTTACTTGAACTGATCTTGTTTGTGAAACTGCCAAAAACATTGCATGACCTAAAGGCAGATTTTTTATATTGTCAAGTAGTCTAATCACCCCCCCTCTAGACCTACTTCGATCCTACAGTGGTTTTATTGACCATCAACACTTGATGTTCTTTCTTGATGTCCACCTCCGCTGATTTCAGCATCGAATACACCTCGGGAATGGACTTCTCCATCCCCTGCATATTGAAGTTCAACACGAAGCTCTTGAAGCTTGGTGGGAGCGACTGGAGGATTCTGTCAACGACCGCTTCATCTGGGAGATTCATTCCCAGCTGAGACAAGCGGTTGTGCAATCCAGAAATCTTGAGGATGTGCTCACTGACAGAACTGTTTTCCTCCATCTTACAGCTGTAGAATCTGTCGAAGACATCATATCTCTTGACTCGGGCATGAGCTTGGAAAACCATTTTCAGCTCTTCGAACATCTCATATGCTCCGTGGTGCTCAAAACGCTTTTGGAGCCCCGATTCTAAACTGTAAAGCATGCCGCACTGAACCAGGGAGTAATCATCACTACGCGACTGCCAGACGTTCAAAACGTCTTGGGCCGCATCGGGAGCAGGTGCATCACCTAGCGGTGCTTCTAGGACATATGATCTCTTGGCAGCTATGAGGATAATCCTCAGGTTACGGACCCAATCCGTATAGTTGCTACCATCGTCTTTCAGCTTGGTTTTCTCTAGGAACGCGTTGAAGCTGAGGGAAACTGGAGCGTGGGCCATTTGATCTACAAGAGATATTGTAAAGAATTTAGACTAAGTTCATGATAATTAAGTTCATCTTAATCAAATTTCAATGAACTCCCACTCAGAATGACATCTCTCTAGTCATCTTAAGTGATACACGATCCGAATCGACTAGCCTGTGTCCGATCATCACGTGAGACGGACTAGTCATCAACGGTGAACATCTTCATGTTGATCGTATCTTCTATACGACTCGTGTTCGACCTTTCGGTCTTCCGTGTTCCGAGGCCATGTCTATACATGCTAGGCTCGTCAAGTGAACCCTAAGTGTATCGCGTGTGTAAATCTGGCTTACACCCGTTGTATGCGAACATTAGAACCTATCAAACCCGATCATCACGTGGTGCTTCGGAGCAACGAGCTTTAGCACCGGTGCACAGTTAGGGGGAACACAATTCTTGAAATTTTTAGTGAGAGATCATCTTATTTACTACCGTCGTTCTAAGTAAACAAGATGCATAAACATGATAAACATCACATGCAATCAATTAAAGTGACATGATATGGCCAATATCATCTTGCTCCTTGGATCTCCATCTTCGGGGCACCATGATCATCTTGTCACCGGCTCGACACCATGATCTTCATCATCATGATCTCCATCATCGTGTCTTGAAGAAGTCGTCACGCCAACTATTACTTCTACTACTATAGCTAACGTTTAGCAATGAAGTAAAGTAATTACATGGCGTTATTCAGTGACACGCAGGTCATACAATAATTAAGACAACTCCTATGGCTCCTGTCGGTTGTCAAGTTCATCGTCAGCAAGTCGTGATTCCCTATTACAAAAACATGATCAATCTCATACATCACATATATCATTCATCACATCTTCGTTTTGGCCATACCACGTCACATAGCACATGCTGCAAAAACAAGTTAGACGTCCTCTAATTGTTGTTGCAAATTTTTACGTGGCTTCTATAGGATTTCTAGCAAGAACGTTTCTTACCTACGCCAAAAACCACAACGTGATTTGTCAACTTCTATTTACCCTTCATAAGGACCCTTTTCATCGAATCCGATCCGACTAAAGTAGGAGAGACAGACACCCGCCAGCCACCTTATGCATCTAGTGCATGTCTGTCGGTGGAACCAGTCTCACGTAAGCGTACGTGTAAAGTCGGTCCGGGCCGCTTCATCCCACAATACCGCCGAATCAAGATTGACTAGTAACGGTAAGAAAGTTGAACAAACTCAAACGCCCACAACTGCTTTGTGTTCTACTCGTGCAAGATGCTACGCATAAAACCTAGCTCAGATGCCACTGTTGGGGAACGTAGCAGAATTCAAAAATTCTCTACGCTTTCACCAAGATCCAACTAAGGAGACATCTAGCAACGAGCAAGTAAGAGTGCATCTACATACCGTTATGTAGATCGCGAGCGGAAGATTTCAAAGAAGCGTGGATGAAGTAGTCGTACTCTTCGCGTTCTTCGTCACCGATGATCTAGCGCCGAACGGACGGCACCTCCGCGTTCAACACACGTCCGGTGCAGCAATGCCACCTCCTTCTTGATCCAGCAAGGGGGGAGGCGAAGTCGTCAGAGATCCAGCAGCACAACGGCGTGGTGGTGGATGCAGTGGAGATTGCAGCAGGGCTTCGCCGGGCGCCCTGCGTTGGGAGTATGGAGGTGTGACGGGAGGGGGAGAGGCGCCAGGGCTTGGGTGCGGCTGCCCTCTCCCCCCCACATATATATAGCGGGCCAGGGGGGTGCGCCAGGGCCCTGCAGATCCAATCTGCAGGGGGGCGGCCAGGGGGGTGTCCTTGCCCCCCAAGGCAAGTGGGGCGCCCCTCCCCCCTAGGGTTTCAACCCTAGGCGCATGGGGAGGTGGGCCCCTAGTGGTGCGCCAGCCCATTAGGGCTGGACACTTCCCCTTGCAGCCTAGGGGCCCCACCGGGATGGGTGGCCCCACCCGGTGGACCCCCGGGGCCCCTCCGGTGGTCCCGGGACGCTCCCGGTGACCCATGGAGATCACCCGATGGCCGAAACCTGGCTTCCTATATATCAATCTTTACCTCCGGACCATTCCGGAACTCCTCGTGACGTCCGGGATCTCATCCGGGACTCCGAACAACTTTCAGGTTTCCACGTGCATGTATCTCTACGACCCTAGCGTTACCGAACCTTAAGTGTGTAGACCCTACGGGTTCGGGAGACACGTAGACATGACCGAGACCACTCTCCGGTCAATAACCATCAGCGGGATCTGGATACCCATGTTGGTTCCCACGTGTTCCTCGATGATCTTCATCGGATGAACCACCGTGTCAAGGATTCACTCAATCCCGTATGTTATTCCCTTTGTCCATCGGTACGGTACTTGCCCGAGATTCGATCGTCGGTATTCCCGATACCTTGTTCAATCTCGTCATGGCAAGTCTCTTTACTTGATCCATAATCCATCATCCCGTGACTAACTACTTAGTCACATTGAGCTCATTATTATGATGTCTTACCGAGTGGGCCCAGAGGTACCTCTCCGTCATATGGAGTGACGACATCCCAGTCTCGGTTCGTACCAACTCAACAGACACTTTCGGAGATACCCGATGCGTACCTTTATAGCCACCCAGTTACGTTGTGACGTTTGGCACACCCAAAGTATTCCTACGGCATCCAGAAGTTGTACAACCTCATGGTCTAAGGAATAAATACTTGACACTGAAAAGCTTATGCATTACGAACTATACGATCTCGTGCTATGCTCAGGATTGGGTCTTGTCCATCACATCATTCTCCTAATGATGTGATCCCGTTATCACCGACATCCCATGTCCATGGTCAGGAAACCATGACCATCTGTTGATCAACGAGCTGGTAACTAGAGGCCTACCAGGGACTCATTTTGGTCTATGTATTCACACATGTATCGTTGTTGCCATACAATACAATTCAAGCATGAATAACAGACGATTATCATGAACAAGGAAATATAATAATAATACTTTTATTATTGCCTCTAGGGCATATTTCCAACACGTATCACTATCTACCGTTGAAGCTGAGTATATTGCTGCTCGCTCTTGCTATGCTCAATTGTTATGGATGAAGCAAACTCTCAAAGACTATGGTGTCGACGTGAAGAATGTGCCTCTTTTCTGTGACACTGAGAGTGCCATCAAGATTGCTCACAACCCAGTTCAGCACTCGAAGACAAAGCACATTCAGATTCGTCATCATTTTTTTCGTGATCATGTGTTGAAGGGCGACATTTCTATTGAACATCTGAAGACTGAAGAGCAGCTAGCCGATATCTTCACAAAGCCCTTGGATGAGAAGAGATTTAGCAAGTTGCGGTGTGAGCTAAATATCTTAGAATCTTCGAATGTTCTTTGAATTGGACACTCACCCTAACACTTATGCAAAATTGATGACTTAGATGTACAACACATGAAGAAATTGTTTTTCTTCAATCAATGAAGAATAACGCTCTAAGTGTGAAGAAATTAATGAAGAATTTGATTCTCAGAACCCTACGACAATTGTACGCGGCGTCTGAAATCATCATTCTTATACGGTGGGTCACACCACCACAAAAGTTGAAAATCTTCAATTTGAGTTTTCGAAATTCCTCACTTGTTCATATTCTTCAACTTTGCATTGTCTTCACTGTTTTTGTCTCTGTTCTTCATTGGCTATATATGAGTTTATGTCATGTACTGCATTCACTTATTGCTATTTCTTCAAGTTGCTTTTTTCTGCTAAGTGAATGTGAGCAGACCCTTCCCCCTCTATGCTAAACTCAACCAATTCCATTCATAATTTCTTCATATGTGTTCTATTTGAAACTTGTTCAAAATCTTCATTGTGTCCTTGTCAGCTGAAGAAATTGCGAACGCAACGTTAAAACTTATCCTTTCAAAAAAAAAATCGGTTTTGCCGCTCAAACAGTTCCGCATCCCACGACAATACTTATCTATTCACCCAGGATCTCACACGATCTCCACTACACAGTATGTGGGTGACACATGTCGTGCGAATGAGAAGGGTCAGGGGCACGTTCGTCCAAATTCTTTGGGCGAACGGTTTTTCATCTCAGCTATAAATACCCCTCCCCTTCCCTCACTTCACCTTTTACTCCGCTCATTCTCACTCTCCCGCTCGAGCTTCTCCAACCCTAGCGCCGCCACTACTCCATCGTCGCCGGTGAGGAAGAGCTTCACTGCCTCGACCTCGTCGTCGTCGTACTCGCACCGGCCGCGGATTTCTTCACTCCGCCGCCGCCGTAATTGTCTTCCTCTGCCAAGTTAGGGCGTTGAAGATCTGCATAGACGAACTTCACTTCTCCATCCCACAGTTTGTCGTGTTCTTCATCCAGGGTAATTAAAAGTTACTTTTATTGCCCTCTTTGATTCAAACGTTTTCTTCAAAATTCTCAAAAGGTGTTTTCTTCATCAAATCTTCACACACTAAACACCTCACATATCATCTGTTGTTGAGTTGATTTCTCTAAGCTATGTTTTTCTTCAAGGTTCCTCAATTGTGTGGATTTTCAATATACACAACTCTGTAACCTAAGACAAAGAACGCTTAGTCAAATTCTTCAAGACTCATCTGGTCAAATTCCTCAAACTTGTTTTTTCTTCAAAACCTTCTGAGAACGCATATGAACTCTCCAAATTCCTCGCAACTATACTCTGTTCACAGGTACTCATGTCTGCTGCTGAATCATTAGGTTCTCATCAACTTAACTCATTTGCAGCGTTCCTTGAAGAAAAGTTGCATACTTCTTCAGAGAATTCAATTGTTCAAATTCCTCGTCTGAAGAAAATGGCTGATGGAAAGAAGCCACAGAAAGGAGGAAAGAGGCCTGAGGTCAATACTGCCTTCAACATACCTGAAGACATATATGCTGACTATTGCACTCCTGATGAGGCAAAGTACGGAAAAGAGGACAAGAATCAGCGCAAAGCGTGCATACAAAGAATAGAGAGGAGATGGGCACGTGAGTGGAGGGAGTACAAATATGTGACTCCCAAATACATGAAGAAATTCGCACTCAATTCTCCCTGCCCAAGACCTCCACTGGCACGTGGCCAAGTTGCTGATGCCACAAGCCTCAAGCGTGCTGAGGATTTTTCCTGATGAATGGGCTAAGCGCCAGGCCAAGTTGGCCAAACAAGAAAAGAAGCAGTGAGGAAATTCAACGAAGACTCTGCTGCTGCTGCTGCCTCTGCTGAGGCCTCTGCTTCCAAGCCTAAGAAGGCCATGGCTAAAGAGCCTGCTCACAAGCCAAGTGCTTCTTCCTCAGCAATGCCCTCACGGCCAGTTTCTTCAAAGCCCTCACGACAAATTCCTCAGACTGCTCCTGCTCCTCCAAAGTCCTCAGCTCCTCCGCAAAAGTCTTTAGATGTTGCAACAAAGTCATCTGCTCCAGTGCATCTTGCCACATGTCAGAGGACTGCGGGCATATCCTGTGACGCCCGAGACCGACGTCCCAGAAGATTCTAGAAGATTCCAGATGTCCTGGGTTTCCCGTGTGTTCAGTTGTGCTTGCTTTATTTTATTTTTGCTTTGCATCATGTCTCATGCCATCATGTCATATTTATTTTTGCATCTCAACCTAAATAAATCGTGTGGACCTTCGGTCCATTTAAATCGAGGGAAGAATGTCTTCTCTTTAAAACATATAAAAGCCTCTCAATATTTAGGGAGCTATATTTAAAATATTCCAATTTGTTGGAATTACCCCAACACACTTGCATAATTTCCCCATGTCTTTTCACTTCGAGTTTCACCTTCAAAAATCTCACCAATAATTCTTTTCCGTTGTTTCGAGGCTCCTCCAAAATTCCGGACATTTTTTGGACACTTCTATAATCTCGTCTTAGTTCAAACCTATTTGAATTAAATTCAAATATGTTTGAATTATTTCTCTCGTTTTTGCCTTTCTTATTTTTCTCCGGTAGTGCTTATTTTTTATGAGCCCGAGAAAAATATAATCCCATGTGTCTTTTCCCTAAACCTTCCTCTTTCTTTTTGTTTCTTTCTCTTAGTTGTTTTCGGCTAAGTAATAAAAAAGAGAAGCCAGCCACGCCAGGCCTTCCCTCCTCCTTCCTCCTGGCCATCTGGGCCTCTTCCTTCCCTCAAGCCGCAGCGGCCCATCTCCAGGCCATCAGCCTCTGGCCCGTTCGACCGAACCCTAGCCCGACCGAGCAGCGCTCGCTCGCTCTCGTTTTCTCCCTCTGCGCCGCCAGCGACCGTCCTCTCCCATCGCTCGCTCTCCCCGAGCCCCTAATCTCGTCGCCCGTTCCCTCTCTCCCTCGATGCCTCGCTCTTCCCCTCGCCCGCAGCGGCCGGATCCCGCAGACCCTCGAGGGCCTCGACCAGCCGCCGCCACTCCCGCATCTCCGCAGCACCGGCGCGGTCCTTCCCCTGCCTCTTCCTACGCGCCTCGAGCCCGGCCCCGAGCGTCCCTTCCTCCGAGCTCCCGCGACCAGGCACCGACGCTCGGATCCCGTCGCCCCGCCACCTCTGCGTCGACTCCCCGAGCGCCGGCCCGCGGCCTGCTTCCTCCTCGCGCGGAGCCGCGCCGGCGGCCGCCATCTCCTGTGAGCGCCGCGCCTCCTCTACGTCCCGAGCGCCCCGGCCTTTTCCTCCGTCGGCGCCCCTCCTCCAGTGTGCGACCTCCCTCCGGTCTCCAGCAGCAGACGCCGCCCCCGGACGCCCGTCCTCCGCGCCGGAGGAGCTCGTCGCCCGAGCGCGTTCCTCCTCTCCTCTTCGTCGCCAGGGAAGGAAGCTCTGCGGTTCCCTCCGCGCGGCCCTCCAGTTCGAGCCAGCGGCAGCCGCAGCTCCTTTCTCCATGGCTCTCCTGCGCGCCCGGCTCCATCCCGTCGACCTCCAGGAGTTACAGCAACACCGCAAAGGCCGTCCAGCCCCGTCTCCCGCTCCTGCTGTTCCGTGCTGCCCTTTTTGTTTTGCTCCTGTTTGTGTTTTGTGTTGTTCTGTTGACTTGTCAAGAGACCCGTTGACAAGTCCGAGATCCGAGTACAACTACATAACGACGACCGAATGTCCACATGAACAACTGCGAACGAAAACGCCTCCGAGAACAAGTACCGCGACCGACTCGACAAGTACCTCTTCGGGTGCGTCAAGTTCGACTACACGGCCGCCACGAGTACCCCTACGCCGAGTACCACTACTTCGTCTACCGTCGCCCCGAGTACCACTACCGTCGCTCGACGACCGCGAGTTCCACTACCGTCGCCCGGAAACGAGGAATTCGCCAAGTACCACGACACCCCGTGAACGACTACTTCCTCTACGTTAACGTGTTCCCCGACTCGCGGAACGACTTCTTCCACTACGTCCCTCGACGAGCTCGAACCGCCCCGAAACGCACGCTTCGAAGGTATACCGAAACGACCCCGTGGATGACCCGTGTGATGCTTGTGTTGTATGAAATGTCTCTCGTGTGTGCTTCGTGCCCGTTCCACCTTTTGTCATGTTCCTCGGTTGCCTCGTCACCGACTCGTGGGAACCCGGCAACGGGATTGCCCCACCTTTCATCTCGTTTGACTCGCTCACGCCACCTTCATCTTTTGCACCGGTCCCTCGACGAGTTACCGGAACCGAGATGTTGCGTTGCATCATTTCGGATCGTTGCCGTGGCACCCTTTCTTTCCACCACGGTGACAATGCTTCATATCTCTTTTAAGTCAACCTTTTAATAATTTTTGCATAAACTTGTTCTTGTCATCCGCATCATGTTAACAACACTAAAATGTTTAATTGTCGTTTGCTTATAATTATTAAACATGCTCATGGGGATTTTCCGGAGATGTTGTTGTTGTTCTTCCGGCCTCATTTAAAATGCCTAAATAGTATAGTTTCTTTATGTTTCACCTCTTGCCATGTTAAAAAACATTTAATCTTGTCTTGTAAATAACGAGAGTCAACTAAATAATAAATGTGGTGTTTCGTCAATATGCAACTCGTTGCATATTGATCTCCACTTAACTTGTAGTATTTGTTTGTGCACTTTCCATGCCATGCATATTTAAACCGGACATGCATCATACTTGTTTGTGCATCGTATGCCATGTTTATGCTTGCGTGTTTACCGAGTTGTTTGTTTCTTTCCGGTTGCTTCTCTTGTTAGCTTCGGTTCCGTTCCGGAGTTGTGAGGATCCGCTCGTCTGTTGCTCCGTCTACTTCTTGGATCCGTTCTTCCTCCTTGTGGATTTCCAGGCAAGATGACCGAACCCGGATACCATTACTATTTTTGCCTATTGCTAGTAGTCTCGTTCTTTAGTTTTGCCTCGATGCCCATGTCTTTCTTGTCAGCCTCCTACTTGTAACCAATTGCCATGTTTAACCAACCTACCTATGCAAACCGTTGCTTGGCTAAGTACGCTTCGCTCAGCCCCTCTGATAGCATTGTTAGTTGCAGGTGAAGATTGAAGATGCTTGCTTCATGTTGAAGTTTGGTTGGGTTATATCACACTATATAAATGCTTAAAAATGAAATCATCTATATACTGGCAAGGGTGGAAGGCTAAGCCTTTTGCTTGGTGATTTGTTCCACTCATGTCGTTAGGAACCGTATAAACCGGTGTTATGTTCCTTGATTATGCGTTCCTAACACGGTTGGGGTGTATGGGACCCCCTTGATAAACCGCTAAGTGCTAAGTCTTTTCCAGCAAGTCCCAACATTTGGTACTTTTTGCCTCATAATAACAACTTAATTAATTAATTTGCATAAGGGGGACGCTCCTTGGAGATTCTTTTCTACATAGCAGGGGGGGCCAGCGCTGATGGTGTTGGTCCCAAACGGGGGTTCTGCGGGGCCGCCTTGGGGCAACCCGAGGTATTTGGTATCCACCCGTAGAATCGCCCATCCGGTCGTGTCCTGAGACTTAGATACGCGCGGCTACTATCAGGGTGTCGACACGCCGGGAGGATTTGCTGGATTAGCCTTACCTTAGTTCGGTTTAACTTGAGCACGGGATTCCGAGAATACTCGGGTCTTCCCACCTATGGAGTTGCGACTTCGCGGATCGTGGGCTTGTGATGGGCCAAGTTGGGACACCCCTGCAGGGTTTGAACTTTCGAAAGCCGTGCCCGCGGTTATGTGGCAGATGGGAGCTTGTTAATTCCGGTTGTAGATAACTTGACACAATGTTTCAATACACTACCAGCGTGTGTACCGTGACTGTCAATTTCCGAATAGGGATTCGGGAGTTGAACACGGTGGGGTTATGTTTGACCGGCTTTAGTTAGGATCACTTCGTGATCATCTTTCGACCGATGCACTTCTCTTCTCGCTCTCTTTTGCGTAAGTTAGTGCTAGTTGCTGCTGCAGACTCTTGTTGTTCCTTCACCTCTCGTTCTTTCTTCAGCCTTGTCCTCACCCAAGGCTTAAATAGTCTTGTTACCCGGGAACGGGATTGCTGAGTCCTCTGTGGCTCACAGTTACTTCACCACACCAGATGCAGGTTCAGCCGAGTTCGATGCAGGAGCTGGTTCAGTCCTTCACCAGGAGCTCGTTGAAGCTTGTGGCCGTTTGCTTGTGACATTTTGATGTTCAGTAGTGGTTTCTACTAGGATTCGATCTTGGCCTGTGGCTTTATGTTGTTTTGGTATCTTTCTTTGGATCTTCACCCGTAGTCGGGTTGTGATGTTCTGAATGATAATTGTTTATGTATTGTATTTGTGTGAAGTGGCGAGTGTAAGCCAACTATCTCCTTTTGCAATTTAATCCCTCTTTTACATGAGTTGTGCAAAGATACCAAACTTGAGATCATTCTAGGATGGGCTTATATCTTTAAGTCGTGCCTCGACACGTAGGAGATATAGTCCCATCCTGGGCATTACAAGTTGGTATTCAGAGCCTTCTCCGACCTAGAAGCCCCCACTGATTGATCGAATCGTTGACGGTTGAGTCTAGGCACACACTGAAAAACTTTGAGTCATATATTATATCGGAGAGTAGGATTTCTTTGCTTCTCATCCCTTTTCTCTCTGGTGAGGACTCCTGACGATTACTCTTTTCTCTTCTACTTTCAAAAATTGCACCAAATTTTTTTTTAGGATCCCGCGAGTATTCTGGGATTGTTTTGATGTTCTTGTGACAAGGATATTGTTCTCGATGCCTCCTGTTACCGAGGAGTTGAGCTTCGGGGTATCATTGACACAAGCATATCGCGGCAGTACTAAATACTTAAGACGGCCGACATCGAAAATCTCTCCTATACGGCCAGTGGCAAGATAACCCCGACATCACCCAGTACTGGGGAGGTAGTTCGAGAGTATTGCCATAGCTTGTTATAGTGGATGCTTTTCGAAGGTCCGAGGTAAACAGTTTCCGAGAACAACTGGTTATGTGTTGAAGGATGGATACACCTGGATGTAGGTTTAGAGTTGATTGCGCGGTGCTTCCCGTGTATCCCCAACACCTGATTGCATAACTGGAAACTTTCGGAAATCTATAGGTGGGTTCATCAAGTAGTTCTAGGCATTCTTCCAACGGATGCTCGATATGAAGTTCGGGGTTCTACATTGAGTGAAGTGGTTTTATGGACTTGTTCTGATCGGGAGTTGCATCTTAAAGGGTCCTTGGCTATGCTGATCCGGGGATTGCAAAACCCTTTTGTAACACGTTCCATGAGCTTTCAGCACGAAGATGTCGAATGAAACTTCTATCTTGTATTTGTTCTATCTGATCCTTGTTCCTTTTATTTATTTTGTTCTCCAAGTGGCTTCTCGTCAAGTTGATGTACCTGCAGAATTCATTCGTTCAATCCTCTGTTCGAATGATATTGTGAAGATTAGGCTGTTACACATCTATCCTTTGTTTTCGTTTTGATTCTGGTATTCGAGTTGCTTCGATGTCAAATGTTGATTCCATACCTTTCCTAATCGGTGTTCTCATATTTCTATGGGAGTGCTAGTCCTTCTTAATCATCAAGATGGTCATGTTAATCCTTTTTCAACCGGTGTGCCTTCTCTTCAAGTTATTCCATACGGACGCGTTGAGAAATCTGACGTTTGTCTGTTTCAATCATCTCAAGTTGTCTTTGTTTTCCCCACCCTCCCACCCTTCTTCTTCTCAGAGCAAGAATTCTCAAATGAAGTATCCATTTTATTCATGTGATATTTCTTCATTCTTTTCCTTCAATGTTCTTATTCCGGTGATTTATCGTGAAGATGGTCAAGAGCTTCTAGTTCATCATTCTTTTGTTCTCTAATTCTTCAGGTGGATGTAATTCAAGATTTTGGTGTTGATCTTATCCTTTCCTCTTTTCCCAATGCTTTCTTATTCCGGTGCACCAATTAATCTTATCCGGAGTGCTGAAGATTCATAATTCCATTCTTAACCCGTTCAAGCTATTCTTGAGGATTGTTATCTTATTCAAGCCATTTAATTCAACCGGTGCAATATCTCGCAAGCAATCTTTTCTAACGGTGATTTCTTTGAGTGGGCCCTAACCCACAGGTCTTTTCCCAGGATCTTACCTGACTCTTCTAATTATTCCGGAGTATACTCAAATTCTTTTCTTAGTGTGACGTAAGAATGATTTCCAACAGTCACATGCCTTCTCCAAGATCGCTTTCAAATTCTTTTTCATCATTGGTTCAACCTTTTTAATTCTTCATTCCGGAGTGCTCAACAATTCTTCATGGCATTTTCTCGTCTTCACTCTCAACATTTGCAGACCGGAGAAGTGTTTCTCTTAAACCTTGGTCGTTCTCTCAAGATTCGTGATTCTAGCTTCTTGCCATCCTCATTGTCGTTTTGATCGTGAGGAATTCTTTTATACCATCCGAAGCATTTCATGAATTCTTTTGTTTGTGATCCTCCGAAGGCCATCATTTCAGAAGATTTCTTCGTTCACAGTTTTCAACTTCGTTCTCCAACTATTCTTCATTGATGTCTCTTCGTTTGTCTCCTAATTCTTACGGTGGTTCTTTCAAGTTTACCCTTCCGTTGTTATCATTTTAATTCATTTGTTCTTTTCATAATCCTACCGGTGCTTTGTTGAAGATTTTATCCAAGGTTGTGCTAGATCTCTTTTTAATTCCTTCCCAACGAGAATAAGTAGTATGCCAAATCCTTTGGTTGTCATCAATTTAAATTGGTGAAGGAGATGCATTACATAATTCTTATTCTTATTCCTTCAAGGTGTTTTAATCTCTGTTTTCCGGAGCTTGTTCATCATATCATATCCTTGGTTCTAAATTCTTCATCTTGTTTTCTGGAGATCCAAGTTATTTCAATTATGTCATTTCAAAGCTCCATCTAATTCATCGCAGGCCTTGAATCTTATTCTTTTCATCTTTCACTTCTCATGCTTTCATTACCGGAGTTCTCATGGTGGTTCATCATGATTTAATTCATCCTTGAAGTCTTCATCAAGATTCTTGTTGGAGCTCAAGCATTCTTCTTCATGCATTCCAATTGCAATTCTTTCTACCTTATCTTTTCAGATGGTGTTATGTCATTCTTGAAAATTGCTTCATGTTTTATGATTCACGAGTTTCAAGAATGAGATATTCAAAACCATCATTTTCCGTGTTCAGGAGATCTTTTCAACCCTTCAATTTATTAGTTGGAGTTATCTTGGGTTATATATCACCTAAAAGCTTTCCCTGAGGATTGTTGCTAATTATGGTGCTTATAAATGACCCAAGTTCTTCATTTATCATTCCGGTGAAATAAGCTGTCATCTCCTTGTTGATCTCAACCCAAGCAATTCGTTTCCGTTAGTGGCTGGTTGTCACCTCTTAATTTCGAGATGTTTTCCATAAGCCCACATCAAGCTTATTCTTTTCGTTGTTGTTTTTTCATCAACCCCATTCAACCCTTCTTTGTAGGGAGGATTTCCTAATTCATTTTGGAGGAAGTTGTCTTTTCTCCATTCATTTATTTCGTTGACCTATATTCTATTCTTTCATTCCGGAGGCATTGTGATATTGCTCTCTTTAACCATCATCTCGTTTTTATCAAGATCATGTTCTTTCCTTTGCATATCTTTTAACCGGAGTGTTGTATTTTTTCATTCAAGTTCCGTCATCTATCTAGTTTTGCCTCTCTTTTCAACCTGAGTGCTGTCTGAATCGTTCTTACCCCTTGTGCCATTCTTTTAATAGTTTCGGAGGCAATGTGTTGTTGTTATCTTCAAGTATCATTCCATCTCCTCAAGTTCTTGTCCAATTCCTTCCATTTTCAGACGGAGTGCTGTCCAAATTCTGTCATTCTTATTCCTTGGCTATACCATTGTGGTTTCATATTCTTTTGGTTCGTAAGCTCTTGTTTCTTGTCTTTCAACCTTCAAGGTTCTCATAATGCTCCTTGTTCCTCTTTTCTAACGGAGTGTTTTCATCTTCGTTCATCTCCGTTGTATTCTTTCTTTCAAGATTGTTCAACCTCTCAAGGTTCTTTGGTTTCAATCGTCTGTCAAAGAAGCAACTTTGTTTACCTCTTCCTCTTCTGTTTTTACCCCGTGATATCTCTAGGATCTCGGGTCGAGATCCTCTGTTAGTGTGGGAGAGTTGTGACGCCCGAGACCGACGTCCCAGAAGATTCTAGAAGATTCCAGATGTCCTGGGTTTCCCGTGTGTTCAGTTGTGCTTGCTTTATTTTATTTTTGCTTTGCATCATGTCATCATGCCATCATGTCATATTTATTTTTGCATCTCAACCTAAATAAATCGTGTGGACCTTCGGTCCATTTAAATCGAGGGAAGAATGTCTTCTCTTTAAAACATATAAAAGCCTCTCAATATTTAGGGAGCTATATTTAAAATATTCCAATTTGTTGGAATTACCCCAACACACTTGCATAATTTCCCCATGTCTTTTCACTTCGAGTTTCACCTTCAAAAATCTCGCCAATAATTCTTTTCCGTTGTTTCGAGGCTCCTCCAAAATTCCGGACATTTTTTGGACACTTCTATAATCTCGTCTTAGTTCAAACCTATTTGAATTAAATACAAATATGTTTGAATTATTTCTCTCGTTTTTGCCTTTCTTATTTTTCTCCGGTAGTGCTTATTTTTTATGAGCCCGAGAAAAATATAATCCCATGTGTCTTTTCCCTAAACCTTCCTCTTTCTTTTTGTTTCTTTCTCTTAGTTGTTTTCTGCTAAGTAATAAAAAAGAGAAGCCAGCCACGCCAGGCCTTCCCTCCTCCTTCCTCCTGGCCATCTGGGCCTCTTCCTTCCCTCAGGCCGCAGCGGCCCATCTCCAGGCCATCAGCCTCTGGCCCGTTCGACCGAACCCTAGCCCGACCGAGCAGCGCTCGCTCGCTCTCGTTTTCTCCCTCTGCGCCGCCAGCGACCGTCCTCTCCCATCGCTCGCTCTCCCCGAGCCCCTAATCTCGTCGCCCGTTCCCTCTCTCCCTCGATGCCTCGCTCTTCCCCTCGCCCGCAGCGGCCGGATCCCGCAGACCCTCGAGGGCCTCGACCAGCCGCCGCCACTCCCGCATCTCCGCAGCACCGGCGCGGTCCTTCCCCTGCCTCTTCCTGCGCGCCTCGAGCCCGGCCCCGAGCGTCCCTTCCTCCGAGCTCCCGCGACCAGGCACCGACGCTCGGATCCCGTCGCCCCGCCACCTCTGCGTCGACTCCCCGAGCGCCGGCCCGCGGCCTGCTTCCTCCTCGCGCGGAGCCGCGCCGACGGCCGCCATCTCCTGTGAGCGCCGCGCCTCCTCTACGCCCCGAGCGCCCCGGCCTTTTCCTCCGTCGGCGCCCCTCCTCCAGTGTGCGACCTCCCTCCGGTCTCCAGCAGCAGACGCCGCCCCCGGACGCCCGTCCTCCGCGCCAGAGGAGCTCGTCGCCCGAGCGCGTTCCTCCTCTCCTCTTCGTCGCCAGGGAAGGAAGCTCTGCGGTTCCCTCCGCGCGGCCCTCCAGTTCGAGCCAGCGGCAGCCGCAGCTCCTTTCTCCATGGCTCTCCTGCGCGCCCGGCTCCATCCCGTCGACCTCCAGGAGTTACAGTAACACCGCAAAGGCCGTCCAGCCCCGTCTCCCGCTCCTGCTGTTCCGTGCTGCCCTTTTTGTTTTGCTCCTGTTTGTGTTTTGTGTTGTTCTGTTGACTTGTCAGGAGACCCGTTGACAAGTCCGAGATCCGAGTACAACTACATAACGACGACCGAATGTCTACATGAACAACTGCGAACGAAAACGCCTCCGAGAACAAGTACCGCGACCGACTCGACAAGTACCTCTTCGGGTGCGTCAAGTTCGACTACACGGCCGCCACGAGTACCCCTACGCCGAGTACCACTACTTCGTCTACCGTCGCCCCGAGTACCACTACCGTCGCTCGACGACCGCGAGTTCCACTACCGTCGCCCGGAAACGAGGAATTCGCCAAGTACCACGACACCCCGTGAACGACTACTTCCTCTACGTTAACGTGTTCCCCGACTCGCGGAACGACTTCTTCCACTACGTCCCTCGACGAGCTCGAACCGCCCCGAAACGCACGCTTCGAAGGTATACCGAAACGACCCCGTGGATGACCCGTGTGATGCTTGTGTTGTATGAAATGTCTCTCGTGTGTGCTTCGTGCCCGTTCCACCTTTTGTCATGTTCCTCGGTTGCCTCGTCACCGACTCGTGGGAACCCGGCAACGGGATCGCCCCACCTTTCATCTCGTTTGACTCGCTCACGCCACCTTCATCTTTTGCACCGGTCCCTCGATGAGTTACCGGAACCGAGATGTTGCGTTGCATCATTTCGGATCGTTGCCGTGGCACCCTTTCTTTCCACCACGGTGACAATGCTTCATATCTCTTTTAAGTCAACCTTTTAATAATTTTTGCATAAACTTGTTCTTGTCATCCGCATCATGTTAACAACACTAAAATGTTTAATTGTTGTTTGCTTATAATTATTAAACATGCTCATGGGGATTTTCCGGAGATGTTGTTGTTGTTCTTCCGGCCTCATTTAAAATGCCTAAATAGTATAGTTTCTTTATGTTTCACCTCTTGCCATGTTAAAAAACATTTAATCTTGTCTTGTAAATAACGAGAGTCAACTAAATAATAAATGTGGTGTTTCGTCAATATGCAACTCGTTGCATATTGATCTCCACTTAACTTGTAGTATTTGTTTATGCACTTGCCATGCCATGCATATTTAAACCGGACATGCATCATACTTGTTTGTGTATCGTATGCCATGTTTATGCTTGCGTGTTTACCGAGTTGTTTGTTTCTTTCCGGTTGCTTCTCTTGTTAGCTTCGGTTCCGTTCCGGAGTTGTGAGGATCCGCTCGTCTGTTGCTCCGTCTACTTCTTGGATCCGTTCTTCCTCCTTGTGGATTTCCAGGCAAGATGACCGAACCCGGATACCATTACTATTTTTGCCTATTGCTAATAGTCTCGTTCTTTAGTTTTGCCTCGATGCCCATGTCTTTCTTGTCAGCCTCCTACTTGTAACCAATTGCCATGTTTA
This sequence comes from Secale cereale, assembly GCA_902687465.1. Taxonomy (NCBI): domain Eukaryota; kingdom Viridiplantae; phylum Streptophyta; class Magnoliopsida; order Poales; family Poaceae; genus Secale; species Secale cereale. The sequence continues at coordinate 318,650,116 of LR738709.1, forward strand.
ACCAACCTACCTATGCAAACCGTTGCTTGGCTAAGTACGCTTCGCTCAGCCCCTGTGATAGCATTGTTAGTTGAAGGTGAAGATTGAAGATGCTTGCTTCATGTTGAAGTTTGGTTGGGTTATATCACACTATATAAATGCTTAAAAATGAAATCATCTATATACTGGCAAGGGTGGAAGGCTAAGCCTTTTGCTTGGTGATTTGTTCCACTCATGTCGTTAGGAACCGTATAAACCGGTGTTATGTTCCTTGATTATGCGTTCCTAACACGGTTGGGGTGTATGGGACCCCCTTGATAAACCGCTAAGTGCTAAGTCTTTTCCAGCAAGTCCCAACATTTGGTACTTTTTGCCTCATAATAACAACTTAATTAATTAATTTGCATAAGGGGGACGCTCCTTGGAGATTCTTTTCTACATAGCAGGGGGGGCCAGCGCTGATGGTGTTGGTCCCAAACGGGGGTTCTGCGGGGCCGCCTTGGGGCAACCCGAGGTATTTGGTATCCACCCGTAGAATCGCCCATCCGGTCGTGTCCTGAGACTTAGATACGCGCGGCTACTATCAGGGTGTCGACACGCCGGGAGGATTTGCTGGATTAGCCTTACCTTAGTTCGGTTTAACTTGAGCACGGGATTCCGAGAATACTCGGGTCTTCGAGTTGCGACTTCGCGGATCGTGGGCTTGTGATGGGCCAAGTTGGGACACCCCTGCAGGGTTTGAACTTTCGAAAGCCGTGCCCGCGGTTATATGGCAGATGGGAGCTTGTTAATTCCGGTTGTAGATAACTTGACACAATGTTTCAATACACTACCAGCGTGTGTACCGTGACTCTCAATTTCCGAATAGGGATTCGGGAGTTGAACACGGTGGGGTTATGTTTGACCGGCTTTAGTTAGGATCACTTCGTGATCATCTTTCGACCGATGCACTTCTCTTCTCGCTCTCTTTTGCGTAAGTTAGTGCTAGTTGCTGCTGCAGACTCTTGTTGTTCCTTCACCTCTCGTTCTTTCTTCAGCCTTGTCCTCACCCAAGGCTTAAATAGTCTTGTTACCCGGGAACGGGATTGCTGAGTCCTCTGTGGCTCACAGTTACTTCACCACACCAGATGCAGGTTCAGCCGAGTTCGATGCAGGAGCTGGTTCAGTCCTTCACCAGGAGCTCGTTGAAGCTTGTGGCCGTTTGCTTGTGACGTTTCGATGTTGAGTAGTGGTTTCTACTAGGATTCGATCTTGGCCTGTGGCTTTATGTTGTTTTGGTATCTTTCTTTGGATCTTCACCCGTAGTCGGGTTGTGATGTTCTGAATGATGATTGTTTATGTATTGTATTTGTGTGAAGTGGCGAGTGTAAGCCAACTATCTCCTTTTGCAATTTAATCCCTCTTTTACATGAGTTGTGCAAAGATACCAAACTTGAGATCATTCTAGGATGGGCTTATATCTTTAAGTCGTGCCTCGACACGTAGGAGATATAGTCCCATCCTGGGCATTACATATCCATTGCCTCAGGAGCCTCTACAAGCTCCTCAGCTGCCCCAAGTTCCTCAGCGATACCAAGTTCCTCAGCTGGTCCCTCGCTGCTGAAGAAAAAGACAACTGCTGGACGAGGCTCTCGCCCAAGTCCTCATAAGAAACAAGTTGCTTTCTAAGTGTCGTCTGATGACGAAGCTGATGACGATGAACTTGTTCAAAATCATCAGAGACGGGCAAGAAAGGGCTGCTAGAGCCAAAGGAAGCGAAGTACCACTGCTCTTGGATCCAAAGGTGATCCTTGATTTCATTGATCTATGGCATAAGGACCCAGACACTCCTATGCCTGACTTCAACTTGACTCCTAACCAAAGTCATATGCTGACCGCCTTCATAGGCGAAGAAAAATGGAAGTTTGAAAGGGCCAGGCAGACAAAGAAAGCGCAGTACAAGAAGGAGCGCTTCCTGAAGAAAAATGTTGTCAACATGACAACTGAAGAACTTGTAAAGCTACAGGATGAAATCAAAACCCTCAGAAATGAATTTGATGCATATCACGCTGACTGGATGAGTGCCAAAGTCAGATTTGTAAATTTGACTGAAGGTTTTTCTTCATGTGCTTCTCGTAAGACACACATTGAAATTCCTCAAGCTGAAGCATCTGCTCAGTCTGCTGAAGGACACGCCAGCACCGCTGAAGAAATTACCAGAACAACCTCTAGTGTTGCGCCTGAAGAAAATGTCAGGCCAGCTGAAGCTCCAAAGGCTGTGCCTGAAGATCGTGAAGAAGTCAGGACAACTGCATCCGTTGTGCCTGAAGAAATTGAACCAGATTCCTTTGCTGCTCCTGCGCCTACACCAACTCCTATCCTTCTATTTGCATCAGATGCGAAGAAGACAAAGGCTGTAGTGCGTGCAGCTGTGAAGAAAAGGAAGGCATGAGCTTCTTCAGACTCTTCAGCTCCGAAGAAAATGAAGCCATTGACAAGCTCAACTGAGAATCCAATTGATGATGTTCAAATTTCATCTATGCCATCAAAGGACCTTGTTCCTTTTGATGAAGATTATATGATTCCAAGTGAATCGGATGAAGACATTCCCTCTACTTCTTCCTCAGAGCTGACAGATGAAGAAATTGAAGTGGATCCTATCCCTTCAACCCCAATTATCTCCTCGCCTATGCCTCAGTTTACTGCTGAAGAGGCTGGCGTTGAAGAATTGGAAGAACAAGACTCAGATGTGGACATTGGGAATGCCACTCCCTTGATGACTGGTGAATTTTGGGATATTCAGCATCCCAACTCCCCTTTGTTCATGCCGCTGCAACCAATTCCTCATTCACCAACGCCAATTGTTCCATTGGGCTCTGAGGAAACTCATCCCACATAGTGTGTTCATGAAGACATTCCAGCCACTAGTGTTGAAGAAACTATTGTTGCTGCTGAATCTGTGAAGACTGCCACTGAAGAGGAACCAGAAATTCCTCAGACTGAAGAACCTGAGATTGCGAATCTGGAGGTTGTGATGCAACTGACTAACACTCCTCAACCCAAGCCAAAGGACCCTTTCTCAAGGAAGCAAACCTTCAAGAAGGCTGATTTCTTCAGCGAGGATGTGTTCTTCACTGATTTCAATCCCTATGACTCTGCTCGCATAAGGAAGAGGCATTTCTTGTGATGGCCTAGCTTATTAGGGATGATAGACTACTCATATCAATAAGGAATTCCTTCTTTTCCGGGAACCCATTCGGATAGAACTCCAAAGTTAAGCGTGCTCATCTTGGAGTAGTTTTAGGATGGGTGACCGACCGGGAAGTTGCTCCCGGGTGCGCACGAGTGAGGACAAAGTGCGCAGAAAAGACTAGTATTGATATGTGAGGCCAGTCTAGATCCCGCCAGGAGTAACGACCACCGGCGGGTGTGTCCGGGGCGTTACAAGTTGGTATCAGAGCCGACCCTCACGGTTACACGGATGTTTGCGGACAGTTTGCAGTCATGTTGTGCATGACGTTTGTGACCCGTCGTGGCACACGGCATGGCACATGTGTTGTCCTGGAAGCACAGACGTTTGTACCAGGAGGGAACGTTCCTGTGGCCCGACGAGGACGTCGGTTCCTCTGAGTGAGAGTGTATGTGATGGCCTGGCTTATTAGGGATGATAGACTACTCATATCAATACGGAATTCCTTCTTTTCCGGGAGCCCATTCGGATAGAACTCCAAAGTTAAGCGTGCTCAGCTTGGAGTAGTTTCAGGATGGTTGACCGACCGGGAAGTTGCTCCCGGGTGCGCACGAGTGAGGACAAAGTGCGCAGAAAAGACTAGTATTGATATGTGAGGCCAGTCTAGATCCCGCCAGGAGTAACGACCACCGGCGGGTGTGTCCGGGGCGTTACAAGTTGGTATCAGAGCCGACCCTCGCGGTTACACGGATGTTTGCGGACAGTTTGCAGTCATGTTGTGCATGACGTTTGTGACCCGTCGTGGCACACGGCATGGCACATGTGCTGTCCTGGAAGCACAGACGGTTGTGCCAAGAGGGAACGTTCCTGTGGCCCGACGAGGACGTCGGTTCCTCTGAGTGAGGGTGTATGTGATGGCCTGGCTTATTAGGGATGATAGACTACTCATATCAATAAGGAATTCCTTCTTTTCCGGGAACCCATTCAGATAGAACTCCAAAGTTAAGCGTGCTCAGCTTGGAGTAGTTTCAGGATGGGTGACCGACCGGGAAGTTGCTCCCGGGTGCGCACGAGTGAGGACAAAGTGCGCAGAAAAGACTAGTATTGATATGTGAGGCCAGTCTAGATCCCGCCAGGAGTAACGACCACCGGCGGGTGTGTCCGGGGCGTTACATTTCTGGACTGCGAGTCAGGCAAATTTCTATTCCTCAGTGCTTTACAACAAAGACAAAGTCTTCGATTATCAGCATATTCCTCACATGGATATGGAATCTCTGCCATGTTTTGTGCCAGTCCTTAGTGTTCTTCACGACGCTGGACTTTTGGGTTTTTGCACTGATATATGTGATTGGAATGAAGAACTGATTCTCCAATTTTATGCAACCCTGCACATCACAGGAAATTCTGAAGATGTGAATTCATGGGTGCTGGACTGGATGTCTGAAAACACTCACTACAAAGCACCAGCCTCTGAATTGCTTCAGGCTCTGCCTCTCAGTCCTCCAAATGAAGCAGCACGTTGCATATATAAAGAAACTGAACTTACTGATCACTACATGCAAGTGCTTATGAAGCCTTTGAAGCCAGGTCAAGCCCCCACTGACCAAATTCCTCGTGAAGAAATTGTTGTTTTTGCCACGGACTGTCTATCGCATTCTGACGAAGACATTGAGTCCAATAAAGGGCCACGACTCGAATGATGAAGAAGTCGTTGGCATCATGAAGAATCTGCTATTCAACATCATCCATGGCGTTCCCGTCGACTTCCATGATTTCTTCATGAGGACAATGGCAAATGTTGCACTGTCCCCTTTCAACTTGAAGCCTTATGCTCCATGGATTATGAGATTCATCAGGACAAGGTCTTCAGTGAATTACAAAGCTGACACTCTCAATCATTGCAGCTACTTGCCCCCAATTGAAGTCCTCAAATGGACATTTTCCTCAGCTGATGACAAGGGCAAGGACACTGCTATTTTTTATGAAGGCACTCGTCCATTGGATGGTCAGTTTCGCAAAGCTGCATCTTATTCCACCAATGATGACTCTGCCACTCATGACTCTGCCGCCAACGCTCCCAAGCAAAATCCTCAAGGCACAGCTCCCAGGGTGATGACTGATCGTGAGCTTCTCCTCAGTCTTTATCAGAAGGTTGATCGCAACCACAAATGGGTCAAGCGTCAGTTTGGTTCAATTCTTCACAACATGACCTCTACACATAATGCAGTGAAGAAAAACCATTACTACCTTCATGAAACCCTCAACCGCACCTGGGCTGTTCTGTCTCATCTGTATGGTGAAGAAGATCTGCAGAAAATGGGTCTCAAGGATGACTTTGACTGGTATGCTCCTCCTCCGAAGAAAGACAAGAAGGTCAAGGTTCCTCCCTTGGTGGCCAGCTCCTATTCTTCATTGCGCGAGACCGACGAGTATGAAGACTTGGACGACACTGCGGCAGGCCCTACTTCAACCATCGACCCCAACAACACTGGCGCTCCTTCATCATCTTGAGATTCTTCAGGGGCGTTAGTCCTCAGTTTCGATCCTATTGGTCATTTGATGAGAAAGGGGAAGAAATTTTAGTTAGTCTTCAAGAGGGTCTATATATATCGGCGTTTTTTGCTAAGTTACAACTCTCGTTCTTCTGATAACTTTGTGGATCGAGTTGTAAACTTAAACTCTATGGTGACCTGATACTTTTGCTGTGGTGTTTCTGCATGCTTATTCCTCATTAATGTTATGCACGCATGCTAAATTACATCAGTCACCATATTTCATCATGCATTTCAAATTCTTCATATTATATGTCAAATGCGTGTATGAATTGCAAGATATAGGGGGCGATCTCCATGATTCTACCCTTCAAGTGTGCATTGCTTCAAAAGCAAATTCCTCACTATGCACATCTTCAGGGGGAGTTCTTCTATATCTTGCAATCAAATTCCTCAATATCCGTATCTACACTTCACATGTTTATCCCCGTTTGAAAACTTAACCTATATTGTCATCAATCACCAAAAAGGGGGAGATTGTAAGTGCATGTAGTGCCCCTTACTGATTTTGGTGTATTGAAGACTTATATGTTACGGGACTAATGTGTTTATGAGTGTACACATGTCTAGAAGTCTATGAGGAGTTTGATATTTACAGGGAAAGTCGACCCCTAAAAATGAAGTTCTTTGACGGAGGACTTTGGATTTCTGAAGACTTTGAAAGTGAAGAAATTGGTGTGACCTTGAAGACTTGGTATTCATTTGAGGAACATGAAGCATGAAGACTTTTGTTCTCGTAGTTTCATTTTCTCTTTCTTGAGTCAGAGGAAACACCGTACTAGTAAAGGGGGTCGAGGAAATACTAAGGAAAAATTTCCATGTGATGGTCAACTCAAAATCCTACACCTACCAATCCCTTCGAGTGAAGCCATTGGAAATCTCACACAGTTCAGTCATATTCTTCAGTGACAGAGACAAAGTTCTTCTGGTCTCTCAGGTATTTGTTCTGACTGTGGAGTTAGGAATTCGCCAGTGCAGATTACCTACACAGTGAGGAACATGATAGCCCTGAGGAATTTTATACTCAAATTTCTGACCATTGCTGTGATACGCGCCAGCTGTCCCAAAATATCTACCTACCTAACGGTCATATCATTAAAGGGCATTTATGTCTTATCATGTCGAGCTGCTCCCTAGGATATATATAGCCACCCCCTACAACCACTAGCTAGTTGGATGCTCTGAGAGAAACTGACATTTGTCATAAGAGCAACCCATCCTCCGAGGACTTTGAGCGAAAATCATCGAGTGAGGAAAAACCCAAAACCAAACCCAAAACACCTTCAAACCCAAAAGTGATATAGCATCACTGAAGAGATTGATCCTGCGTGGATCCGACGCTTGTTACCTTTGAAGACTGTGCTTCTTCCAGACGGTTAGGCGTCATGGTCTAGAGCATCCAAGAGGAATTGTGGATCGCCGAGTGACCGAGTCTATGAAGGTTCGGAAGTCACCTGAAGACTTACCACGAGTGATTGGGCGAGGTCTGTGTGACCTTAGCTCATGGGGAATACGATGAGGACTTGGTGTCTTGGACTGTGTGTCCAGGACTGGGTGTCCGGGATTGTGTGTCCTCAGGTTTAAATACCTAGCCGCCCCAACCAGATGTACAACTGAGACAGCAGTTGGAACTGGTCTAACATATCATTGTCTTCACCAAGCTTACTGGTTCTATTTCCTCAACTCTTTCATTTCCTCATATCTATGTTGTGTGCTTATTCATATCTGTCTGAAGACTTTCCTCAGTTCAATTTCTTCAGTCTGTTTGTCTTCATTCTGTGTTATCCTATGATTACGCTTTCTGTACTCTGTGTTCGTCTTCATTCCTTCATGATGACCATGCTTGTATTCTACTATGTTTAGTTCTGAGTACTTATTCCGCTGCAAGTAGTTCTTCGCTAAGGAATTTCCTCAACAGCAAATTCCTCGGTGATGAATTCATAAAAATCGCCTATTCACCCCCTTCTAGTCGATATAACGCACTTTCATGCTTGGCTTTGGGTTCAATCTTGTGGTGTCCTTTCCAAGTGACAGTAGGGGCAGCAAGGCACATACTGTATTGTTGCCATCGAGGATAAAAAGATGGGGTTTACATCACTATGTTTGAGTTTATCCCTCTACATCATGTCATCTTGATTAAGGCGTTACTCTGTTCTTATGAACTTAATACTCTAGATGCATAGCGGTCGATGTGTGGAGTAATAGTAGTAGATGCAGAATTGTTGCGGTCTACTTGTCTCTGACGTGATGCCTATATATATGATCATGCCTATATAGTCTCATAATTATTCGCTTTTCTATCAATTGCTCGACAGTAATTTGTTTACCCGCCGTAGAATATCGCTATCATGAGAGAAGCCACTAGAGAAAACTATGGCCCCGGGGTCTATTCTCAACATATCAATCTACAATCTACTTTACTTTTCCGCTTTTACTTTCTGTTCTTATATCAAAAAATACCAAAAATATCAAACTATCATCTCTATCAGATCTCACTTTCGTAAGTGACCGTAAAGGGATTGACAACCCTGATCCCGTTGGCTGCAAAGTTCTTATTTGTTTGTGCAGGTGCGAGGGACTCGCGCGTGGTCTCCTACTGGATTGATACCTTGGTTCTCAAAAACTGAGGGAAATACTTACGCTACTGTGCTGCATCACCCTTTCCTCTTCGAGGGAATACAACGCAAGCTCGAGAAGTAGCAATGATAATGATAGTGAAACTTATTTGTGGCATTGCCGTTTAGGTCATATTGGTGTAAAGTGCATGAAGAAACTACATACTGACGGACTTTTGGAATCACTTGATTATGAATCACTTGGTGCTTACGAACCATGCTTGATGGGCAAGATGACTAAGACTCCATTCTCCGGAACAATGGAGCGAGCAACTGATTTGTTGGAAACCATACATACTGATGGACCGATGAGTGTTGAGGCTCGCAGTGAGTATCGTAATTTTCTGACCTTCACTGATGTTTTGAGTAGATATGGGATGCGATGCTTCAACCTGATAAGCTTATATGAAAAAGCTTTGGGTATCTACTTAATGAAACATAAGTATGAAACATTTGAAAAGTTCAAAGAATTATATGAAAAAGCTTCAACCTGATAAGCTTGAACCCAAGTCGGAGAAATGTGTCTTCATAGGATACCCAAAGGAAACTATTGGGTACACCTTCTATCACAGATCCGAAGGCAAGATATTTGTTGCTTCTAGAGAAGGAGTTTCTCTCGAAAGAAGTGAGTGGGAGGAAAGTAGAACTTAGTGAGGTAATTGTACCTTCTCCCGAATTGGAAAGTAGCACATCACAGAAACCAGTTCAAGTGATTCCTACACCAGTTAGCAAGGAAGCTAATGATGATGATCATGAAAGTTAGGATCAAGTTACTACTGAACCTCGTAGGTCAACCAGAGTATGTTTCTCACCAGAATGGTACGGCAACCTGGTTTTGGAAGTCATGTTACTAGACCGACCTACAAACTATGAGGAAGTGATGATGAGCCCAGATTCCGCAAAATGGCTTGAGGCCATGAAATGTGAGATGGGATCCATGTATTAGAACAAAGTTTGGACTTTGGTTGACTTGCCCGATGATCGGCAAGCCATTGGAAATAAATGGATCTTCAAGAGGAAGACTGACGCCGACGGTAATTTACTGTCTACAAAGCTCGACTTGTTGCGAAAGGTTTTTGACAAGTTCAAGGAGTTGACTTAGATGAGACTTTCTCACCCGTAGCGATGCTTAAGTCTGTTCGAATCATGTTAGCAATTGCCGCATTTTATGATTATGAAATCTGGAAAATGGATGTCAAAACTGCATTCCTTAATGGATATCTTAAAGAAGAGTTGTATATGATGCAACCGGAAGGTTTTGTCGATCCTAAAGGTGCTAAGAAAGTGTGCAAGCTCCAGTGATCCATATATGGACTGGTGCAAGCATCTCGGAGTTGGAATATACGTTTTTATGAGGTGATCAAAGTATATGGTTTTATATAGACTTTTGGAGAAGCCTGTATTTACAAGAAAGTGAGTGGGAGCTCTGTAGCATTTCTGATATTATATGTGGATGACATATTGTTGATTAGAAATGATATAGAATTTCTAGATAGCATAAAAGGATAGTTGAATAAGAGTTTTTCAATGAAAGACCGCGGTGAAACTGCTTATATATTAGGCATCAAGATCTATAGAGATAGATCAAGACGCTTAATTGGACTTTCACAAAGCACATATCTTGATAAAGTTTTGAAGAAGTTCAAAATGGATCAGTCGAAGAAAGGGTTTCTTGCCTGTGTTACAAGGTGTGAAGTTAAGTAAGAATCAATGCACGACCACTATAGAGGATAGAGAGAAAATGAAAGTCATTCCCTATGCCTCAGCCATAGGATCTATCATGTATGCAATGCTGTGTACCAGACCTGATGTGTGCCTTGCTATAAGTTTAGCAGGGAAGTACCAAAGTAATCTAGGAGTGGATCACTGGACATCGTTCAAGAACATCCTGAAGTACCTGAAAAGGACAAATGATATGTTTCTTGTTTATGAAGGTGACAAAGAGCTCGTCATAAATGGTTACGTCGATTCAAGCTTTGACACTAATCCGGATGACTCTAAGTCGCAAACCAGGTATGTATTTTTATTGAACTGTGGAGCTGTCAGTTGGTGCAGTTCCAAGCAGAGCGTCATGGCGGGATCTACGTGTGAAGTGGAGTACATAGCTACTTCGGAAGCAGCAACTGAAGGAGTCTGGATGAAGGAGTTCATATCCGATCTAGGTGTTATACCTAGTGCATCGGGTCCAATGAAAATATTTTGTGACAACACTGGAGCAATAGCCTTGGCGAAGGAATCCAGATTTCACAAGAGAACAAAGCACATCATGAGACGGTGGAATTCCATCCGCGATCAAGTCAAGGAGGGAGACATAGAAATTTGCAAGATACATACGGATCTGAATGTCACAGACCCGTTGACTAAGCCTCTTCCACGAACAAAACATGATCAACACCAAGAATCCATGGGTGTTAGAATCATTACTATGTAATCTAGATTATTGACTCTAGTTCAAGTGGGAGACTGAAGGAAATATGCCCTAGAGGCAATAATAAAGTTTTTATTTGTATTTCCTTATATCCTGATAAATGTTTATTATTCATGCTAGAATTGTATTAACCGGAAACTTAGTACATGTGTGAATACATAGACAAAACAGAGCGTCCCTTGTATGCCTCTACTAGACTAGCTCATTGATCAAAGATGGTTATGTTTCGTAACCATAGACATGAGTTGTCATTTGATCAACATGATCACATCATTAGGAGAATGATGTGATGGACTAGACCCATCCGTTAGCTTAGCAACTTGATCATTTAGTTTTACTACTATTGCTTTCTTCATGACTTATACATGTTCCTATGACTATGAGATTATGCAACTCCCGAATACCAGTGGAACACCTTGTGTGCTATCAAACGTCACAATGTAACTGGGTGATTATAAAGATGCTCTATAGGTGTCTTCGAAGGTGTTTGTGGTATTTAGATCAAGAATATGATTTGTCACTCCGAGTGTCGAAGAAGTATTTCTTTGCCCTCTCGGTAATACACATCATTATAAGCCTTGCATGCAAATGACTAATGAGTTAGTCACGAGATGATGTATTATGGAACGAGTAAAGAGACTTGCCGGTAACGAGATTAACTAGGTATGGTGATACCGACGATCGAATCTCGGGCAAGTAACATACCGATGACAAAGGGAACAACGTATGTTGTTAGGCGGTTTGACCGATAAAGATCTTCGTAGAATATGTAGGAACCAATATGAGCATCCAGGTTCCGCTATTGGTTATTGACCGGAGATGAGTCTCGGTCATGTCTACATAGTTCTCGAACCCGTAGGGTCCGCACGCTTAACGTTTGATGACGATCGGTATTATGAGTTTGTGAGTTTTGATGTACCAAAGGTAGTTCGGAGTCCCAGATGTGATCATGAACATGACGAGGAGTCTCGGAATGTCCGAGACATAAAGATTGATATATTGGACGGCTATATTTGGACACCGGAAGTGTTCCGGGTGATTTCGGAGAAAACCAGAGTGCCGGAGGGGTTACCGGAACCCCCCGGGGGAGTATTGGGCCATAGTGGGCCATGAGGGAAAGTGAGAGGCAGTCCACTTGGGATGGCCCTGCCCCCAAGGGAATCCTAGTTGGACTAGGAGTGGGGGGAGGCGCCCCTCTCCTTCCGTCTTCTCTTCTTCTTCCTTTCCTACTCCTAGTAGGAATAGGAAAGGGGATTCCTACTCCTACTAGGAGTAGGAAAACTCCTTCTATGGCGCACCCCTAGGGCTGGCCGGCCTCCCCCCTTGATCCTTTATGTACAGGGGCAGGGGGCACCCTAGGACACACAAGAAAAATTGTTTTAGCCGTGTGCGGTGCCCCCCTCCACAGAAACACACCTCGGGCATATCGTTGCAATGCTTAGGCGAAGCCCTGCGTAGGTAACTTCATTATCTCCGTCACCATGCCGTTGTGCTGACGAAAATCTCCCATGAAGTTCAACTAGATCAAGAGCTCGTGGGACATCATTTAGCTGAATGTGTGCTGAACGCGGAGGTGCCATTCGTTCTCCCCTCTCGTTGCTATGCATCTAGTAGATAGATCTTGCGTGATCGTAGGAATTTTTTTGAAATACTACATTCCCCAACACAACGGTCATAATCATGCATTGTAAATAACTAACATTGGATACTAGCACGAGTAGGATGTAACTTCATCGCATAACTAGAGACTATACATGCACACTTAGGGAATTATAAACCTTAACACCAATATTCTTACTAAGCCATAACAATTCACTAGTACTTCCCACATATCACCATCTCAATATCGCAAAACATTGCAAGGAATCAAACATATCATATTCAAAGATCTACAAGTTTTATGTAGAATTTTATCGCTAACCATGTGCATGACCAATTCCTGTTGACTCTCTAAATAGATATAAGTGAAGCATGAGAGTTCAATTCTTTCTAGAAAATACAGGCCCAAGCTATAATAAATATAAGTGAAGCAAAAGAGCATTCTAAAATAATGATTTTACTATGTAGAGAAACATGCATCCAAAATTCAAATGATATAAGTGAAGCACATGAAGCATTATATAAAGACATACTCAAAAGATATAAGTGAAGTGCAAAGAGAATTCTGTAAATCAACCAAGGATTATCCCACACCAGCATGGTGCATAAAATAAAAGTGAAAAATAAACACAAAAGACGCTCCAAGAATTTACGCATACCATGTGAACAAAACAAAAACCGAGACATACCGATAATTGTCGAAGAATGATGGGATGCCTTCCGGGGCATCCCCAAGCTTAGATGCTTGAGTCTCCTTGAATATTTAGTCGGGGTGCCTTGGGCATTCCCAAGCTTGAACTCTTATCTCTCCTTATTTTCCTCATATTGATACCCCGTCGATCTTTGAACACTTCATCTGCACAAAACTTAACCAAACTTTTTATTAGAAGGGTTAGTACATATAACATCAGATCCCATCATGTTCTGCTGTAACATTATTTTATAATTATAATAAAAATTTACCCACTATATGCTATTACAATCTATGGCTCCCAAGTTAATGGGGCTCAACAAGATTTTAAACATAAGCAAATAACAAAACTATAACAGCAATCTGTGAAAACAGAACAATTTATAAAGATACAGATGGTACATGTACTTATGTAACTCAAAAAATTCTCAAAATTTTGGAAAATATAACCAATTTTAATAGTAGTACAGTGTAAAAACTTCAGAAATTTTTTATGTTCCAATAAAAAAAATTAAAATTCATGCACTACATCCAAAGTTTCTATTTTTCCACTGCACACACCAAACAATCAATTTAAACATCCTAAGGGCAACTCTTGGCACATTATTTTTATAATACAATGGATTTGTACGACGGGATAATTATTTTTGTGAGAAACTTCCATGAAAAGTCATACATTGTTTTCATGAGAATGAACACAAGTGTTCAAGGTTGGCCCTCACTTCTCCAATGCATAACCTTCGCTTCTCTTTTTGGATGTTTTTAGGATCCCCTCTATATTTTTTGTTTTAAAACATTTTAAAATCACACAAAAGAAACAAATGACTTTCTAAAACTTCAGGTTGTCTCCGAGGCAGCGCTATTTAAAATCCATTAAGCTAGGCATATAGTGCTCAAGTAATTGATCCACCCGAATTCCAAGGTATATCAAAGCCAATTTTAATTAACAACAGTTTCTAATTTAGTAGTGACCACAAAGCATCATATATCATGTAAAACGGAATCCAACTCTATTCCTATGCATCGGCATGTCATAGAATAATAATTCATGCACACATAATAAAGGCCAATACATAACATAAGTAGTTTCTTGCAATTTTATCGCATTGCAAATATAGAGAGGCGGAGATGTAGTTCCTCTCTCATAATAATTGCAATCAGGAGCAGCAAGCACATGCATATTATATTCATCAAAATCATCATGTGTAATGGTAAAATGCAACCCATCAATATAAACCTTAATAAGCGCAATTTTCTCTGATGTAATAAGTTGGGAGAATTCAAAATGATAATCGGACTATCATGTGTTGGTGCAATAGAAACAATTTATTTCTGAACATAAGGAACTATAGCAAGTTCATGTCCATAAGCATAATTCAAATTGCCATCATGGCCACACGCATAGCAAGCATCAATTTCATGAAAAAGTAATATTTTAAATGAATCAAATAGATCATAGCATTCATCATTCGGTAAGCGAAAAGGGGAATTAAAAATGTATGGGATAAAGAGTTACTCTCGTTAGATGGTGGGCACGGGTGATCAATTCGCTCTTCCTCCTTTTGATCTTCGCTTTGCTCGTCATATTTTTCATGTAATGAGCTCAAAGTTTCATGAATTTCTTCTTCCATAGATTCCTGCAAAATATTAGTCTCTTCTAGGACAATAGATACTTTCTCAATAAATTCATCAATATCGGCATTGTATTTATAATTCCAATAGCAATATTTAAGTATAGTATAATTTTGAGATCTGTAATGAGCATCATCACAATCTTCGTACTTTCCATCAAAGATTCCATTTCATAAGCACCCTTAAAAGCAACAAATTCTTCTATTCGTTCAACATCATAGTAATCATAGACACCATTAGCATAAGAAGCTAAGGTTTCATTATCATTAAATTCACATTGAAAGGGGAGGCATGGAGCCTCCATCTTAAAGAAACAAGTATAATCATATCTCAAGCATGAATTCCAAGCATATCAATGCAACATTTAATTTGATCCCATAACCGGTTTCCTTTTTGAGACAAGCGATAATCCCTAAATTATTATAGGTGATCTAAAGTAGTATTAATGTTTTGCACATAACCAACAACGAGGGTTTTAGGAGGTTCCCCATCCCCATAGTAGGAAGTACACCATTTTTTTGGCATTTCGTGTTCCATATCTATAACTAAAGATATAAAACAACTTAGAACAGAAAATAAAAACTACTTAGTGATAAAGCAAACAAGCACACACGAGAATATTCACCCCACCCCCGACAATGGTGCCAGAAAAGTTCTTGATAACCAACAAGTATAGGGGATCAATTGTAGCTTTTTCCAGAAATAAGAGTGTTGGACCCAACGAGGAGCTAAAGGTAGAATTGATATTTTGTTCAACTTCTATCGACCATTGATACAACTCTACGCACACTTAACGTTTGCTTTACCTAGAACAAGTATGAAATTAGAAGTACTTTGTATGTGTAATGCTAATACTACTTCACAAGTATAAAATTAGGAGTACTTAGTGAGAATAAAACTAGGAGAAATTTGCAAGATAATAAAAGTTAGTTTTTTAGTAGAAACCTTTTTGTAACACAAGAGAAGGATTTGTCCCTAGCCAATCGATAACTAGACCGGTAATCATTTTTGAAATTTTATATAAGGGAGAGGCACTTGTGATGTCCCCGATTTGACGTACACTAATCATACACGCAAATGTGCATGTCCAAGATCAGGGACTCACGGGAAGATATCACAACACAACTCTAGACATAAATTAAAGTCATACAAGCTTCATATTATAATCTCGATCATAAACAAGTCAGTGGAAGCAACAATATGTGAGTATAGACATAAGTTAAACAAGGTGCCATAAGATGGCTAGCACAAAAGTAGCATCGATCGAAAAGGCAAGGCCTCATGCCTAGGAGCCTCCTAACTACTCCTGGTCATTGGCGGCCTCCACGTAGTAGTAGGCACCGTCGGGGTAGCAGTAGTCGTCGGCGGTGGCATCTAGCTCCTAGGATCCACAATCTTATTGCAACATCCGGAAACAAGAGAGAAGGAGAAAAAAAGGAAGCAAAGCATCTGTGAGTACTCATCTGAAGTACTCACAAGACTTACACTAGATCTATACTACATATGCATCGGTATCTGTAAAGGGGGTAATATCTGTGGGCTAAACTACATAAGGGGGGATAGCTAATGTTATCAAAGACTACACTTCTGATGGCCACCAACTTGCAGCAGTAGAAGAAAGTAGCTGATATGTAGCAAGTAGCATCGTATAGCAATAATCCTACACGGTGATCCTGTCCTCATCACCCAGTGAGAGAGCAATCACCGAGTTGTATCTGGAACTCATGTTGGTGTGTTTTATTAAGTATTCGGTTCCAGTTGTGAGAGGTCGGAATACAACTCCAAGTCGTCCTGTTACCGTGGACACGACTATTCGAATAGATTACTTCCTTGTAGGGATGCAACACATAACTTGACACGCTCGATCACTCAGGTCGGACAAACTTTCCTGGGTCATGCCCGGCCTCGGAAGATCAACACGTCGCAACCGTACCTAGGCTAAACAAAGAGGCCAACACGCCGTTCTACATCCTAAGCGCAGAGGTCTTGGGCCCATCGCCCGTTGCACTCCTGCGTGTTAGGAGGGCGGTCGGGATCAGTCCTGGTAACCTCCATTACAAAGGAAGTTGCTTTACACGGACCACCCGGGCGCGCGCCACTCAGTCGCTGACATATGGAAAGGTTCGGCTGATACTACGGCGTCGGTTGCCCATATCTTGTCTAGCATGGAAGTTAGTGGGTATATGCCAATGACCCAACTCAGATCAAATATACAAACTCGTTATGCGTGTCATTTCTAAGTAACCGTAGACGCTGACCAGGGACCAGGCCCACCTCTCACCTGGGTGGTCACAACCTGGCATGTCACTCCGCCACAAAGAATCACTCGGGGGCCGTCGGGAACCCAGGCCCACCACTACCTGGATGGTACCACCTGCCCCTTCAACCCCCACATCCGATTAGTATCATAAGTGCTATAGCAGTACATAGTATATATATACTCGTGATTACCACCCGAGGGATCACGGCCCGATAGTACAACATGGCAGACAGACAAGAATGTAGGGCCACTGATGGAAAACTAGCTTCCTATACTAGATAGCAGGGAAAGTATCCACAACTATAGTAACAAGGACAAGCTATGCAATAGAATAGGAGCTATCGAATCAACAACAGTAGCAAACCTAATGCAAGAATAGGAGAAAAAAATGGGCAATATCTGGATGATCAAGGGGGGTTTTTCTTGCTTGGAAGCTCTGCGGGGAAACACGGGTCATCGACATCGTAGTCGATCGGGGTAGCAGAAGTGGCATTAGTCTCGAAGCCTAACAGAGAGAAGAGGGAGAAGAAACAATGAATACAATGCAAACACATGCATGACGATGCATGACATGACAATAAGCGGTTCTAGGTGTGATCTAACGGAGTACTACGCGATATTGGCGAAGGGGGAAAACATCCGAGAAACTATTCTCGATGTTAGGTATTTTTGGACAGATGAATCAGAGGGGATGGTTCCATGTTTGCTATGCTAGGAGCATGTGACACATGAATGGATTTCATAAACAGATTCTTTGGATTTTTCTGAACAACTTTCATATATAAAATATTTTCTTCTGAGTTACAAATTACTTTATATTAATTTTCAAAGTCTTTAAACATTTTCTGAAATTATCTTTAATTCAAAAATGTACTTATTGCGCCAGCATGACGTCAACCTGACATCAGCAGTCAACCAGCCAGTTAACTGGTCGAACTAACGCCTAAGACCCATATGCCATTCACAGTGGGCAGTTAACAGATTTTAAACTAATCTAATTACCTAATTAACCAATAGGGGGGCACTGTTAGTGTCTACTTAGCTCAATTAATTAATTCAAATCAATTTAAATTAGTTTAAGGGTGTGGGCCCCATTGGCAGTGACTGGGTGGTCCCAGTAAGCGTTGAACGAAGTCAATAGTTCGGCCGGGCCCCTGGGGCCCATGGGTCAGTGACCCTAGGGGTGGCGTCGGGGCGGCCACGTCGATGCACGGCCAACGTTCAGCCGCCGGTGACTGCTAGGCTTCTCGCCCCTCGTTGGTTACCCCAAGTGGAAGGTGTGAGATGTAGTGTTGCGGAAGTTTTTCCCTTGGCAAAGATACCAAGGATCGAATCCCCAGAGACTCCTAGGTTCAACAAGAAGGTGTCAACTGCTACGGCGCCAGATATTAGCAATCAACGCGGACCTGCACACAGATACAAATAACTTTGCTCCCAACGAGTATAGAGAGGTTGTCAATCCCTCCGGCCTTGTAGTTCACAAAGGATTAAACGCAAGTGATAGTAGTGATAGATATAATTGCAATAGTAAATAAAAGCGAAAAGTAAATAGCGGATGTGATCAATGATGGTAATATGGACCAGAGTCTCATGATGTTCACTAGTGATGTCTCTCTCCCAAAAGACGATAAAACAGCTATGTGAGGTAAACGAATTACAGCTGGGCAATTGACAGGACCATGTGCGCAAACCAATGCTGACTACATTGCAAGAAAGGTTGAGGTTCAAAGCATGGGCGGTACGCCAAAGTAAGTAGACCGAAATCCATCAATATCTACTACTAATCATCCACCTTGAGATATCTATCCTGAACATCTCGCTGGTATTAAGTTGCGAGTCCCACCCATAGTGTAAACTCAATGCAACAGACAACTGCATTAAAAGAACTTTGCGTAAAGTAAACAATCCTTGCACCCGCGGGCACAAGCACCATTGTTTTCCCCCTTGTGGCAACAGCACATCCCCTAGACTCATGTTTCTGTCACTCAAGCTAGTCATCGAGGGGCATGAACCCACAATCAAGCATAACGTTCCCTCTTGGAGTCACTACCTATTACTCGGCCAAAGCAATAAATAACAACGGAGAACATGCAAGAATTACTTACGAACATAAATATAAAAGAGGTAGATCAAATATATTACTCAAACACAATCTGAACATAATCTCATAATCCATCAGATCCCAGCAAACTCATCATAGCAACAGCATAAGGATTACATATGTGCCTCGATCATGTAGGGCAGCTCACGAGGACTAATTAGTGAAGCACAAGAACGGGAGGAGAACATCACATAGCTAATGGTCATGGACTCATGGTCCAAGGGAGACTACTCACAACTCATCCGGGAGGCGTCCATGGTGGTGGAGAGGCTCCCGATGGTGATCCTCCCCTCCGGCAGGGTGCCGAGAAAAGTTCTCCTGGTGCTCCCGATATTGGAAGCGGCGGCGGCGGCGGAACAAAGATGAGATCGCGAAAAGAGTTCCTCCCTCAAGGGTTTCGGGAGACGCTTTAAATATATGCCAAAAGGGGGCATCGGAGGAGCCTCGGGGGGCCCAGGCGCCCCCCCCCCCGACGCGGCCCAGGGGGGGCGCGCCGCCAGGGCGCCTGGAGCCCTGGTGGCCCCCCCGGCTGTCCTTCGGGCGCACGGTAGTTTCTAGAACGCTGATTTTTTATATAATTTTTCTGGATTTTTCCTGGCAGTTCTCGTAATGTGAAAACCTGAAATACAAAAACAGCCGAAAACACAAACTGGCACTGGGGTGCACTGAGTTAATAGGTTAGTCCAGATATGATCAAAAGTGTATGGAAGTGTATAAATATCATAGCAATATCACCCAAAAGAGGCATGGAGCAAGCAGAAATTATAGATACGTTTTGGACGTATCAACATCCCCAAGCTTAATTCCTGCTCGTCCTCGAGTAGGTAAATGATAACAAGAATAATTTCTGTGGTGACATGCTAATAACCATATAGGACTTTTTCATAGTCATATGACAAAAGCTTACTGAGACAATGAATCTGTAGTAATTAAGTTGCCTCATGAGAAAATCACAAAGAACTGAAAGTTTTACAATATGATACTGAAACATCAAATAGATTTGCAATGAACATGATGTGCAAATATGATAAAGTGATATCTAGCTTGCCCCCTTTAGTGAAGCAAAACATAAATGCAGGGGCACCTCCAAGGTTTAAGTGATGACTAGATACAATGATTTCAGAATAAACGATATCACAATCATGCAAAAGACAATGCTACTTTGGGACAATGCACATTACACTCAGAATGACAATCATGCTCTCAGTAGTTGGTGCTTTTAAGAAAGAAGGTGGAGACTCAACATAAAAGTAAAAGAATGGCCCTTCGCAGAGGGAAGCAGGGATTACTCATGTGCTAGAGCTTTTTATTTTGAAAACATCGAAACAATTTTGTCAACGGTAGTAGTACTTCATATGTGTTATGCATAAGACATCCTATAAGTTGCAAGCCTCATGCATCGAATACCAATAGTGCTCGCACCTTGTCCTAATTAGCTCGGATTTCCATGGATTGTCATTGCATTACATATGTTTCAACCAAGTGTCACAAAGGGGTACCTCTATGTCACCTGTACAAAGGTCCAAGGAGATAGATCGCATTTGATTTCTCGTTTTTGATAGATCTCAACTTGAGGACATCCATACCGGGACAACATAGAAAATAGAAAATAGACTCCTCTTTAATGCTTAAGCATATTCTCATAAGAGATTGAGGATTAATGTCCAAGCTAAAACTTCCACCATGATACATGGCTTTGGTTGGCGGCCCAATGTTCTTCTCTAACAATATGCATACTCAAACCATTCAACCCATGGCAAATCACCCTTACTTTAGACAAGACGAACATGCATAGCAACTCACATGATATTCAACAAAAGTGTAACAGTTGATGGCGTCCCCAGAAACATGGTTACCGCTCAGCAAGCAACTTATAAGAAAATAAGATACATAAGCAACATATTCTTTACCACAATAGTTTTTAAGCTACTTTCCCATGAGCTACGTATTGCAAAAACTGAAGGTTTTAGAGGTAGCACATGTAAATTTACTTGGAGTGGCGGTGAAATACCACATATAGGTAGGTATGGTGGACTCATATGGCATAACTGGTTTAAAAGGATGTGGATGCACAAGCAGTCAGTCCGCTTAGTACAGGTGGAGGTTAGCAAAAGACTGGGAGCGACCAACTAAGAGAGCAATGACGGTCATAATCATGCAGAGCGACAAAGCAACATTGAATCAGGCATGGAAGTTATATCGCTACCCAGAAACAAAAGATCATCAAGGCTTGACAAACTTTCTTTACAGTCTTAAATATGCGTGAGCATACGCCAAGTCAATCAAAATAAATTCTTGAAGGAATATATTACTAAACCATACCACATCATTGGCAAACAAATCATGTTGGTACTCCAATAACACATTGGGAATCCCCCACCTATTTGAGACTAACCATAAGAAAACCTGAACTACTAAGCGCCATTATGCACGTAGCATCTTTATCATAGACATATCAATCAATGCAACGGAAGCAAACTCTCTTAATAAGGTGAGCATGGTAATTAAAGAGAGTTCAAGCAACCAACTAAACAAAAGCTCTTTGAAAAGATAAGCATGAAAGCTAAGAGCTGAACATGATAGTAGCTATTAAAAGACAAAGAACACACACAGCAAGGATAGACATGAAAATTCTATGTTATGTTCTAGGTAGAAGTGGAGCGTGTTTCTCTCCCACATAAAGAAAGCTGAGTTCCGACTCGTTATGAAAAACTAAAGAAAACTAAAAGCAAGATGCTCCAAGCATAGCACATAACACATGAAGTGATTAAAATATAGTGGAACGAAAGACAAACTGATAATGTTGATGGAGAAGGGGATGCACGGGGGCATCCCCAAGCTTAGACGCTTGAGTCTCCATGAATATTTCTTGGGGGTGCATCGGGGCATCCCCAAGCTTGAGCGCTTGACACTCCTGAATCTTTTTATCATCTTCCCTCGCACACTTGAAAACTCCCTTCATACATAACTCATCATAATCTGATTAGCGAGGTTAGTACCCATAATAAAATAATTATACCTTGCTGGAAATAAAGATATTCTTGAAGGTCTACTGTTTCTTAAGATTGCCAGAAGGTTTTTGCAAAGAAAAAGCAAGCTCTTGGTTTGCAAAATGAAGGAAAGGCAAAACATGACAGAATCTGTGAAAAACAGAACAGCAGGTAGTAATTGATTTGTTCGGGGCACTTCTGCAACTCTAATCAAAAAACTCAGAACAGACGCACGAAAGACAATTATATAGAGCACGCTGTCGAAAAAATTCAGACCAAACAGATGATCTGTTGATTTTATACGAATTTTTCTATCCAAGGACAGAATCTGTTTCCTGGACAGCACCTCACAACTTTTGAACTTTCTAGCAATCAGAGGCTACACTTGGCACAAAATTGAAAAGAAAAGATACAATGATGATGCTACAGTAGTAACGACATCAAGACACAACAAAAGCAAAATAAATTTATTCATGTGGGCTGCCTCCCAAAAGCGCTTTCTTTTATGCCTTTAAGCTAGGCATAATGCATATAGATCAAGTCTTATCAAGAGTAAAAGAATAGCTAGCCCGTACAACGGACTCAAAAGGTAACTTGATCTTCTTTCGAGGGAAGTGTTCCATCCCTTTCTTTAGAGGAAACTGAAATTTTATATTCCCCTCTTTCATGTCAATGATAGCACCAACGGTGCGTAAAAAGAGACGTCCCAAAATAATTGGACAAGAAGGCTCACATTCAATATCCATAATAGTAAAATCAACGGGAACATAATTTTCATTGACAACGATAAGAACATCGTCGATCCTCCCCAAAGGTTTCTTTATGGAAGAATCAACGAGACGAACACCAAAAGAACAAGAATCATAAGGTTTCTATTTAAGCATATCATATATTCTTTTGGGCATAACAGAGGTACTAGCTCCAACATCACATAATGCATAGCAAGAGAAGTCATTCAATTTAATTTTTATCATAGGATCCCAACCATATTCTAGCTTTCTAGGTATGGAGGCTTCTACTCTAAGTTTCTCCTCCCTAGCTTTGATGAGAGCATTAGTGATATGCTCTGTGAAGGCAAGGTTAAGCGTGCTAGTGCGGGGATTTCTAGACATCTTGTGAAGGAAATCAATAACTTCGGTAAGAGTGCAACTATCAAAATCAAGGTCACTAGCATCAAGTAAAGTGGTAGTGGTGTCCTTTAGGCTCACTTGTTTGGTAGTTTCTATGGTCATAGCATCACCATTAATAGGTCCAATGGGACCAGGAGTACATTGGGTGCTAAGAGTTTGGATATCCTCAACAACTTGGATAGTAGCAACAGTGTGGTGGGTAGGAAGGCTCTTAATTCTATCCTCTTCCTCCCTTTCTCTAGCCCATCTTTCTTTAAGTTTAGCCATCATCCTAATATTTTCATTAATTTGCACTTGAGTAGCATTAATAGGAGTGACCTTCCTCTCCTCAAGAGGAGAAGTTTTAATTTTAAGCAATTCTATCTCATTGGCTAAATGGTCTACCTTCAAAGAGAGATCATCTAGCTTATGTAGTTTTTCTTCTACACTCTTATTAAAGGCTTTTTGGGTAGTGATGAAATCTTTAAGCATAATCTCTAGTTCAGTATAGGAGTTCTTGGCACTAGGATAAGCACTGTTGTTCCCATAAGAATTAGAGGGGAACGGTCTAGGATTGCTACCAAAATTACTCCTATAAGCATTGTTGTTAAAATTGTTTCTAGAGATGAAGTTCACATCTACTTGTTCTTGAGCAATCGAAGAATTTAAAGGAACATCACGAGGATCGACAGAGGATTGCTTCGAAAGTAGAGACATGATCAAGTCAACTTTTTCATTAAGGGAGGAAATTTCCTCGACAGAGTTTACCTTCCTACCTGTTGGAGCGCGCTCGGTGTGCCATTGGGAATAGTTGGTCATCATCTCATCGAGAAGCTTCATGGCAGCACCAGGTGTAGTTGACATAAAGGTTCTTCCCGCGGCCGAATCTAACAAGTTCCGCGAGGTAAAGTTCAAGCCTGCATAAAAAGTTTGGATAACCATCCAAGTTGTCAAACCATGAGTAGGGTAGTTCTTGATAAGAGATTTCATACGTTCCCAAGCTTGGGCAACGTGTTCATTATCCAATTGTTTAAAATTCATTATGTTACTTCTCAGTTGGATAATTTTAGCAGGTGGATAGTATTTTCCAATGAAAGCATCTTTGCACTTGTCCCATGAATCTATGCTATTTCTAGGCAAAGACTGAAACCAAATTTTAGCTCCTCCTCTCAAGGAGAAAGGAAAAAGCTTAAGCTTAACAATATTACCATCTATTTCTTGGTACTTTTGCATATCACAAAGTTCAACAAAGTTGTTCAAGTGTAAAGCAGCATCATCTCCAGCATCGGAGAATTGATCTTTCATAACTAGATTTAGTAAAGCAGGTTTAATTTCATATGAAGGTGCTGAAGTGGCAGGTGTAGTGATAGGTGTGCTGAGAAAGTCATCGTTGTTGTGACTAGTGAAGTCACACAACTTGGTGTTCTCGGTGGAACCCATAGTAGCAAGCAAGCAAGATAACTATTTTTGTGATTTTCGATAAAAGATACTAAAGCAAAAACTGAAAGGTAAACTAACAAGACTAAAAGCAAAGGTAAAAGATAGCGTGCAACTCCCCTATCTTGAAGAGTGGAGTCCCCGGCAACGGCGCCAGAAAAACTCTTGCTAGGATTCTCGCCCCTCGTTGGTTACCCCAAGTGGAAGGTGTGAGATGTAGTGTTGCGGAAGTTTTTCCCTTGGCAAAGATACCAAGGATCGAATCCCCAGAGACTCCTAGGTTCAACAAGAAGGTGTCAACTGCTACGGCGCCAGATATTAGCAATCAACGCGGACCTGCACACAGATACAAATAACTTTGCTCCCTACGAGTACAGAGAGGTTGTCAATCCCTCCGGCCTTGTAGTTCACAAAGGATTAAACGCAAGTGATAGTAGTGATAGATATAATTGCAATAGTAAATAAAAGCGAAAAGTAAATAGCGGATGTGATCAATGATGGTAATATGGAACGGAGTCTCATGATGTTCACTAGTGATGTCTCTCTCCCAAAAGACGATAAAACAGCTATGTGAGGTAAACGAATTACAGCTGGGCAATTGACAGGACCATGTGCGCAAACCAATGCTGACTACATTGCAAGAAAGGTTGAGGTTCAAAGCATGGGCGGTACGCCAAAGTAAGTAGACCGAAATCCATCAATATCTAGTACTAATCATCCACCTTGAGATATCTATCCAGAACATCTCGCTGGTATTAAGTTGCGAGTCCCACCCATAGTGTAAACTCAATGCAACAGACAACTGCATTAAAAGAACTTTGCGTAAAGTAAACAATCCTTGCACCCGCGGGCACAAGCATCCTTGTTTTCCCCCTTGTGGCAACAGCACATCCCCTAGACTCATGTTTCTGTCACTCAAGCTAGTCATCGAGGGGCATGAACCCACAATCAAGCATAACGTTCCCTCTTGGAGTCACTACCTATTACTCGGCCAAAGCAATAAATAACAACGGAGAACATGTAAGAATGACTTATGAACATAAATATAAAAGAGGTAGATCAAATATATTACTCAAACACAATCTGAACATAATCTCATAATCCATCAGATCCCAGCAAACTCATCATAGCAACAGCATAAGGATTACATATGTGCCTCGATCATGTAGGGCAGCTCACGAGGACTAATTAGTGAAGCACAAGAACGGGAGGAGAACATCACATAGCTACTGGTCATGGACTCATGGTCCAAGGGAGACTACTCACAACTCATACGGGAGGCGTCCATGGTGGTGGAGAGGCTCCCGATGGTGATCCTCCCCTCCGGCAGGGTGCCGGGAAGAGTTCTCCTGGTGCTCCCGATCTTGGAAGCGGCGGTGGCGGCGGAACAGAGATGAGATCGCGAAAAGAGTTCCTCCCTCAAGGGTTTCGGGAGACGCTTTAAATATATGCCAAAGGGGGGCATCGGAGGAGCCTCGGGGGGCCCAGGCGCCCCCCCGGCGCGGCCCAGGTGGGTGCGCCGCCAGGGCGCCTGGAGCCCTGGTGGCCCCCACCCCCGGCTGTCCTTCGGGCGCACGGTAGTTTCTGGAACGCTGATTTTTTATATAATTTTTCTGGATTTTTCCTGGCAGTTCTCGTAATGTGAAAACCTGAAATACAAAAACAGCCGAAAACAGAAACTGGCACTGGGGTGCACTGAGTTAATAGGTTAGTCCAAATATGATCAAAAGTGTATGGAAGTGTATAAATATCATAGCAATATCACCCAAAAGAGGCATGGAGCAAGCAGAAATTATAGATACGTTTTGGACATATCAGTGACCAAAACGACCGCGGCAGGTCACGGGAGGCCACATGCTTCACCCTCCGACGACCATTTGGAGCACGAAACAGCTCATTCGAACGGGGGAACCCGACGCGTCGAATGGGCCACTAGGAGGAGCCAGGCCGACGGAGTCGGCGCCGGCATCGAGCATATGTGTGAGGGAGCGCCACACAACCCACAACATTATCCTAGCCGTGTGCCGCGCCCCTCTCCACAGTTTCGTCCCTCAGTCATATTTTTGTAGTACTTAGGCGAAGCCCTGCGGAGATAGAATAACCATCACCGTCACCACGCCATCGTGCTACCGGGACTCATCTAATACTTCGCCCGTCTTGCTAGATTAAGAAGACAAGGACATCACCGAGCTGAACGTATGCAGAACATGGAGGTGTCGTACGTTCGTACTTGCTCGGTCGGATCGCGAAGAAGTTCGACTACATCAACCGTGTTAATAAACGCCTCCACTTACGGTCTATGTGGGTACGTAGACACACTCTCCCCTCCCGATGCTATGCATCTCCATGGATAGATAGTGCATGTGCGTATAGCTTTTTGTTTTCCATGCAATGTTGCCCAACAATGTTATCAGAGCCAGGTCTATGCGTAGATGATATGCACGAGTAGAACACAAAGAGTTGTGGGCGGTTATGTAGCAGCCGGACCGACCTTATATGTCCACGTACATGAGACCGGTTCCTCCAACAGACATGCAACTTGTTATGCATAAAGGTGGTTGGCGGGTGTCTGTTTCTCCTACTTTAGTTGAATCGAATTTGACTACAGCTGGTCCTTGAAGAAGGTTAAAACAGCAAACTTGATAAATCACCGTTGTGGTTTTTGCCGTAGGTAAGACGGTTCTTGCTACAAGCCCGTAGCAGCCACATAAAACTTGAAACAACAAAGTAGAGGACGTCTAAGTTGTTTTTGCACGTCATGTTGTGATGTGATATGGTCAAGACGTGATGTGATATACGTTGTTGTATGATATGATCATGTTTTGTAATATCGACAACCGGCAGGAGCTTTAGGGTTGTCTCTTAATTATTATATGAAGTGCAAGCGCCATGTAATTGCTTTATTTTATGGCTGTGAGTTAGCAATAGTTGTACAAGCAATAGTTGGCGAGACGACCCTGATGCAATGATGGAGATCAAGGTGTCGAGCCAGTGACGATGGAGATCATGATGATTCTTTGGAGATGGAGATCAAAAGCACAAGATAATCATGGCCATATCTTGTCACATTTTTTGAATGCATGTGATATGTATCCTTTATGCATCTTATTTTTCTTAGAACGGCAGTAGCATTATAAGATGGTCCCTTCACTTAATTTAAGATAAAAGTGTTGTCCTAAAGTATGCACTGTTGCTATAGTTTGTCGTTTTGAAGCATGTCGTGATGATCGGGTGTGATAGACTCTACGTTCACATACAACGGGTGTAAGCCAGATTTACACATGCGGAATACTTGGGTTAAACTTGACGAGCCTAGCATGTACAGACATGGTCTCGGAACACTCAAGACCGAAAGGTTGAACATGAGTCATATAGTAGATATGATCAACATAGAGATGTTCACCATTGATGACTACCCCATCTCACGTGATGATCAGACAAGGGTTAGTTGATTTAGATCATGTATCACTTAGATAACCCGAGGAAGGTTAATGTAAGTGGGAGTTCATTAGTAATTTTACTAGTTGAACTTAATTTATCATGAACTTAGTCTTAATAGTTTTCCATATCTATGTTGTAGATCAATGGCACGTGCTACCATTCCCCTGAATTTTAATGCGTTCCTAGAGAAAGCTAAGTTGAAATACGATGGTAGAAACTACACAGACTTGATCCGTAACTCGAGGATTGTCCTCATTACTGCATAGAAGAATTTTGTCCTTGATGCACCGCTAGGTGACAAGCCTACTGCAGGAGCTGATGCAGATGTTATGAACGTATGGCAAACTCGATCTATTGACTACTCTATAGTTCCGTGTGGCATGCTTTATGGCTTAGAACCGGGACTTCAAAGAAGTTTTGAATTTCATGGAGCATATGAGATGTTCCAAGAGCTGAAACTGATATTTCAAGCTAATGCCCGAGTTGAGAGATATTAAGTCTCCAACAAGTTCTATAGCTGATGGAGGAGAATAGTTCTATCAGTGAACACATACTCAAAATATCTAGGTATCATAACCACTTGACTCAGCTGGGAATTGATCTTCAAGTTGAGAGTGTTATTGATAGAGTTCTTCAATCACTACCACCAAGCTACAAAGGCTTTGTGTTGAACTATAATTTTCAAGGGATGGAGAAAACAATTCCTGAGCTCTTTATGATGCAGAAATCGGTGGAGGTAGAAATCAAGAAGGAGCATCACGTATTGATGGTTAACAAGACCACTAGTTTCAAGAAAATGGGCAAAGGATAGAAAGGGAACTTCAATAAGAATGGCAAACAAGTCGCCGCGCCCGTGAAGAAGCCCAAAGGTGGGCCTAAGCCTAAAACTGAGTGCTTCCACTTCAAAGTAAGTGGTCATTGGAAGCGGAACTGCCCCAAGTATTTGGCGGATAAGAAGGATGGCAATGTGACCAAAGGTATATTTGTTATACATTTTCTTGAGGTGTTCCTTACTAGTGTTCGTAGCAGTGCCTGGGTATTCGATACTGGTTCGGTTGCTCATATTTGTAACTCGAAACAGGAGATGCAGAATAAATGAAGATTGGCTAAGGACGAGGTGACGATGCATGTCGAGACTAGTTCCAAGGTAGATGTGATCGCCATCGGCACGCTACCTCTAGATCTACCCCGTGGATTAGTTTTAGACCTAAATAATTGTTATTTGGTGCCAGTTTTAAGCATGAACATTATATCTGGATCTTGTTTAATGCAAGATGGTTATTCATTTAAGTCAGAGAATAATGGTTGTTCCATTTATATGAGTAATATCTTTTATAGTAATGCACCCTTGAGGAATGGCGTATTCTTATTGAACCTCGATCGTAGTGATACACATATTCATAATATTGATGCCAAAAGATGCAAAGTTGATAATGATAGTGCAACATATTTGCGGTGCAACCGTTTAGGTCATATTGGTGTAAAGCGCATGAAGAAACTCCATTCGGATGGACTTTTGGAATCACTTGATTATGAATCATTTGATACTTATGAACCATGCCTCATGGGCAAGATGAATAAAACTCGGTTCTCCGGAACAATGGAGTGAGCTAAT
Organism: Secale cereale; assembly: GCA_902687465.1. Lineage (NCBI taxonomy): Eukaryota > Viridiplantae > Streptophyta > Magnoliopsida > Poales > Poaceae > Secale > Secale cereale. The sequence goes on from LR738709.1 coordinate 318,679,734, forward strand.
AACTTATTGGAAATAATACATACCGATGTATGCGGTCTGATGGGTGTTGAAGCACACGGCGGGTATCATTATTTTCTCACCTTAACACATGATTTAAGTAGGTATATCTACTTGATGAAACACAAGTCTGAAACATTTGAAAAGTTCAAAGAATTTCAGAGGAAGTCTAGAATCATCATAACAAGAAAAAAAGTTTCTACGAACTGATCGTGGAGGCGAATATTTATGTTACGAGTTTGGCCTTCATTTAAATAATTGTGGAATAGTTTCTCAACTCACGCCACCTGGAACACCACAGTATAATGGTGTGTCTGAACATTGTAACCTTACTCTATTAGATATGGTGCATTCTACGATGTCTTTAACCAATTTGCCTTTTTCATTTTGGGGTTATGCATTAGAGACATTCGCATTCACATTAAATAGGGCACTATCTAAATCCGCTGAGATGACACCGTATGAACTATGGTTTGGCAAGAAACCATAGTTGTCGTTTCTTAAAGTTTGGGGTTGCGACACTTATGTGAAAAGGCTTCAACCTGATAAGCTCGAACCCAAATTGGAGAAGTGCCTCTTCATAGGATACCCTAAAGAAACTATTGGGTACACCTTCTACCACAGATCCGAAGGCAACATGTTTGTTGCTAATAATGGGTCCTTTCTTGAGAAGGAGTTTCTCTCGAAAGTAGTGAGTGGGAGAAAAGTAGAACTTGATGAAGTAATTGTACCTTTTCTCGAATTGCAAAGTAGCTCATAAGAGAAAACAATTCCCTTGATGCCTACACCAACTAGAGAAGAAGCCAATGATCATGATCATGAAAATTCGGATCAAGTTACTAAGGAACCTCGAAGGTCGACCAGAACACGTGCCTCACCAGACTGGTACGGTAATCCCGTCCTGGAAGTCATGTTTTTAGACAACGGCGAACCTTCGAACTATGAAGAAGCTATGATGAACCCAGATTCCGAAAAATGGCTTGAGGCCATGAAATATGAGATAGGATCCATGTATGAGAACAAAGTGGGGACTTTGGTGGACTTGCCCGATGATCGGCAAGCCATAGAGAATAAATGGATCTTCAAGAAGAACATTGACGCTGATGGTAATGTTACTGTCTACAAAGCTTGCACTACTAGAATAAACGATGTTAGTGGCGCACCTGTTTTTGCCATTAGTGGCGCACTATAGGTGCACCACTATTACCACGCCACTAGTAATTATTAGTAATGGCGCACCACATAGAAGTGCGACATTACTAAAAAAAATCAGAATTTTTTTTTCAATTTTTTCTCGGGTCACTATGGCTTAATCTCGGGTCAATGTGCTTAATCTCAAGTCAAATCGCACTCCGTGGTCAAACTTCCAAGAAGGTCGCCCATCCTCACACTACTCCAGCCTGAGCACGCTTAACTTCTGAGTTCTATCCAACCCAGCACCAGTTCACTTAACATGCACTTGTTGATATATCTATCATATCAATCCTAGTAAACCTTGTTGATGTCTAGGACTTTGTTCATGTTCAAGAGTGTGATGAAATTTTGAAAAAATATTTCAAACTTCCCGGTCATATTACGTATCATATTTTGAACATTTTTTCCAAAAAAAAAATCGAAACCAGTTTTTTTTCTATTACTGGTGGCGCTACTAGCAAATGGTGCGCCATTAATAAGTTTGAATTTTTATCCATTTCCCCCCTCTAAATCTTAAAAGCCCCGTATCTTTTATTCTGTTAGGTTTTTGGGGATTCTAAAAATCTTCAACGGGGTTCCCCCCCGGTCGAATTCGGATGCAACTTTTCGAGTAGATGATTTTTCATATAAAAACTTTTTAATCCGAGTTCGTATGCAAAAGTTATGCCCATTTTACTAAATTCCAAAGAGATTTTGCAAATAAAGTCGAAATTCATATTTGTAAATTTTCCCAACAACTAGACCTATCACATGGCAAACTTATTTTCTTTTATTTTTTTGACATTTCCATCATTTTCTTTTATTTTTTTTAAACTGAAGAAGGCGGTCCACGAGGGGGGGTGCATTTGGTGAAATTTGGACATAGTAATGGCGCACCTTTACAAAGTGCGTCATTACTATGTGTATGACTTGGTCAAAGTTAGTAATGGCACACTTTGTATAGGTGCGCCATTACTAAGTTTGACATAGTAATGGCGCACCTGGTGTGCGGAGCGCCATTACTAGTTTTGAAAAAAAGAAATGTTAGTAGTGGCGCACCGTGGGTGCGGTGCGCCACTGCTAAGTCTGGGAAGGGGTGTGGGGCCAGGAGAAAACTAGTAATGGCGCACCACACGCCATGTGCGCCATTAGTAATATGGCCATTAATGGAGCACCTATATCTGGTGCACCATTGTTATATAGCAGTGGCGCACCACATACATGGTGCGCCATTAATGTCCATGTTAGCTATAGCCATTTTTCTAGTAGTGTTGACTTGTCACAAAAGGTTTTTGACAAGTTCAAGGAGTTGACTACGATGAGACTTTCTCACCCGTTGCGATGCTTAAGTCCGTCCGAGTCATGTTAGCAATTGCCGCATTTTATGATTATGAAATCTAGCAAATGGATGTCAATATTGTATTCCTTAATGGATTTCTAAAAGAAGAGTTGTATACGAAGCAACCTGAAGGTTTTGTCGATCCTAAAGATGCTAACAAAGTGTACAAGCTCCAGCGATCCATCTATGGACTGGTGCAAGCATCTCGAGTTGAATTGTACGCTTTGATGAGGTGATCAAAACATATGGTTTTATACAAACTTACGGTGAAGCCTGTATTTACAAGAAAGTGAGTGGGAGCTATGTATCATTTCTAATATTATATATGGATGACATATTATTGATTGGGAATGATATAGAATTTCTGGATAGCATAAAAGTATACTTGAATAAGAATATTTCAATGAAAGACCTCGGTGAAGATGTTTATATATTGGGCATCAAGATCTATAGAGAGAGATCAAGACGCTTAATAGGACTTTCACAAAGCACATACCTTGTCAAAGTTTTGAAGAAGTTCAAAATGGATCAGTCAAAGAAAGGGTTCTTGCCTGTGTTACAAGGTGTCAAATTGAGTCAGACTCAAAGCCCGACCAGTACAGAAGATAGAGAGCAAATGAAAGTCATTCCCTATGCCTCAGCAAGGTTCTATCATGTATGCTATGTTATGTACCAAACCTAATGTGTGCCTTGCCATAAGTTTGGCAGGGAGGTACCAAAGTAATCTAGGAGTGGATCACTGGACAACGGTCAAGAACATCATCAAGTACCTAAAAAGGACCAAGGATATGTTTCTTGTTTATGGAGGTGACGAAGAGCTCGTCATAAAGGGTTACGTCGATGCTAGCTTCGACACGGATCTGGATGACTCTAAGTCTCAGACTAGATACGTATTTATATTGAATGGTGGAGCTGTCAGTTGGTGTAGTTCCAAGCAGAGCGTCGTGGCGGGATCTACTTATGAAGCGGAGTACATAGCTGCTTCAGAAGTAGCACAAGAAGGAGTGTGGATGAAGGAGTTCATATCCGATCTAGGTGTAATACCTAGTGCATTAGGTCCAACGACAATCTTTTGTGACAACACTAGAGCAATTGCCTTGGCGAAGGAATCCAGGTTTCACAAGAGAACAAAACAAATGAAGAGACACTTCCTCTCCATTCGTAAAAAGGTCAAGGATGGAGACACAAAAATTTGCATAATACATAGGAATCTGAATGTAGCGGACCCATTGACTAAGCCTCTTCCACGAGCAAAACATGATCAGCACCAAGACCCAATGGGTGTTAGATTAATTCCGATGTAATCTAGATTATTGACTCTACTGCAAGTGGGAGACTAATGGAAATATGCCCTAAAGGCAATAATAAAGTTGTTATTATTTTATATTTCCTTATTCATGGTAAAGGTTTATTATTCATGCTAGAATTTTATTAACCAGAAACTTAAATACATGTGTGAATACATAAACAAACACCGTGTCCCTAGTAAGCCTCTACTGGACTAGCTCATTGATCGAAGATAGTTAAGGTTTCCTAACCATAGACATGAGTTGTCATTTGATAACGGGATCACATCCTTAGGAGAATGATGTGATGGGCATGACCCATCTATTAGCTTAGCATGTGATCGTTCAGTTTATTGCTATTGTTTCCTTAATGTCATATACATATTCCTTCGACTATGAGATCATGCAACTCCCGAATACCGGAGGAATACCTTGTGTGCTATCAAACATCACAACATAACTGCGTGATCAGAAGATGCTCTAGAGGTATTTCCGAAGGTGTCTGTTGACTTGACATGGATCAAGATTAGGATTTGTCACTCTGTGGATCGGAGAGGTATCTCTGGGTCCTCTCGGTAATACACATCACAAGAACCTTTTAAGCAAAATTACTAAGGGTTTAGTTATGATATGATGTATTACAAAACGAGTAAAGATACTTGTCGTTAACAAGATTGAACTAGGTATGGAGATACCGACGATCCATCTCACGCAAGTAACATATCGACGGACAAAAGAAATTACGTATGTTGTCATAATGGTTTGACCGATTGAGATCTTCATACAATATGTAGGAACCAATATGGGCATCTAGGTTCCGCTATTGGTTATTGAACGGAGAAGTGTCTCGGTGTGACGCCCGAGTAATCAAGCTACAATAACCCCCTGGTAATGATGCCACGTCACCACGATTACTGTTGCTAATCCCGTGTTAGTTCAGAATCGATCCAAATTCAAATTTGAACTAAAGTCAAACAATAAAAGTATTTCAATTGTCAAATCTAAAATGTACAAATTGTTGCAAATAAATCATAGATGGTTATGGTGGCGAAACCACACCTTTATAAAATATTTAAATACTATAAACTTAATAAAACAATAGCGAAAGCTATTATTTAAATACTTTTAGGTATTAAATAATTATGAAACTATTTTAGCTTAGGTAACAAGTTAATGTGGCAGTGGCATTAGTTGAAACATTAAGTTAGGTGCCACTTTAGTAATTTATTAAAACTAAAACAAAGCACCTGAGAAGTAATAAGAAAAATAAGAAAAGGAGAAACAAAAAAAACAACCCCCACCTCGCTGGGCCTCGGCCCAGCTGGCCACCAGCCTGCCAGGCCGGCCCAATCGACGCCCCCTTAACCCCGCCCGAAAAAAACCCTAGTCCCTCTACTCCCCATGCTATCTCCCCTTTCCTCGTTCGATCTAGAACCCACATCCAAACGTAGCCGTCACCGCATCGCCGTCGTCGTCGTGGCCACTGCCATCCCTACGGGCTCAAACTTTGCCAGGAGACGCGTCGGCCTCGTTTACTTCGACTACAACCACCAGATCGAGCTGGGGCGCCGTCAAGCTTCGGGATCGACGGCTTCTTCCCGCTTCCGTCGTCGGAGTTCCTCACCGAATCCACTGCCTCTGCAGCTCCTAAGCCACTCACCGAGCAATCCCGTGCTCCGCGGTGAGCTCCTCGACGTTTCCCCTAAGCTCGTAGCTCGATTATTTGTTTGTAGCTAGCTGTTCTTGTTGCCGCGCCCATCCCCCCTTCCTGCAGCTCCGCCCGACCGCGCCTGGACTTCGCTCCGCTAGCCCGCGCCTACCGTGTGCCTCTGCTCGTCGGTAGGCGGTCGCTGTTGCTGGTCCACGCCCGCGGACCCCTCCTCCTGCGTTGCCTGTAGCCCCGACCACCGCTGCTTGCGGCTTCTCCAGCGCCGCTGCCCGCTACGCGCGCCCCGGGCCCCGCTGCTTGCCCGTGGCATGCTCCCCCACCGCCGGGCCCGCCTCCGCCTTCGCCAAGTTCCCGCGCCGGCCGTCCCCGCAGCTTGCCGGTCCCACCTTCTTCTGCTGGCACGAGGCCCACGCCTGCCGGTGAGCGCGCGCCCCGGTGAGCCACCCTCCCCGTGCGCCCCTCCACCCCTCCTCAGCTGCCTGCCGACCGCCGCTCCGGCCGCCTAGCCAGTGCCGTGGCCACCGGCCTCGTCCGCCGCTCCCTGTAGGGGAACGCTCGCACCCGTCGCCCAGCGCCCTACGCCCAAATTGCTTGAATCCGTTAAGGCCCCCTGGGCTTATGACGAGGGGGGCCCACACCCCTGGAATATATATATATATTAATTAAAGAATTAATTAATTTAATTAAACCTAATTAGGTTAACCTAATCATTAACTAAACTAATTAATCTGGATTAGTTATCCTTAGTCAATGACGAACGGGCCCCACTAGTCAGTTTGACCGATCAACGGTCAATTTGACCACTGAAGTCATGCTAACGTCATGATGACATCATAAATGCATTTTTCGAATTAAATTAATTCCGTTAATTCTAAAATGGTTTAAATCTTTATAAATAGATATAAAATAATTCGTCAGTCGGATGAAAATAATTTACATATGAAAGTTGCTCAGAACGACGAGACGAATTCGAATACGCAGTCCGTTCGTCCACCGCACGTCCCTAGCATAGTGAACAAGGAAACGTCCCCCTCCGGGCCTTCTGTCCGAAAATGCAAAACACCGGGAATACTTTCCCGGATGCTTTCCCCCTTCACCAGTATCACCTATCCCTGCGTTAGCTCACCTCTGGCACCGCCTATTTTCCTTAATATATTTTGTGATGCTATTGTTTGCTCTGTTATTTATTTGTTTCCCCTTCGCTGTTTCTTTTCAGTAGACTCCGATACCGCGATAGACCCCGAGACCATTGATGCTTTGGTGCTCAACTACGGCTACGCTTCCGAAGATTCCTTTCGTCTAGAGGGCTTCCAGGCAAGCCCCCCCCCTTGATCAACCCGTATCGCCTATTCCTCTCTATACTGCTTGCATTAGAGTAGTGTAGTATGTTACTGCTTTCGATGAATACTATTCTACTACATAGCCTGTCATTGTTGCTACAACTGTTGATACCTTTACCCGCAATCCTAAATGCTTAGTATAGGATGCTAGTATTCCATTAGTGGCCCTACACCCTTGTCCGTCTGCCATGCTATACTATCGGGCCGTGATCACTTTGGGTGTGATCCCGGGTATATGTTATATACATTTTATACATGACACGTGATGTGACTAAAGTCGGGTCGGCTCGTTGAGTACCCGCTAGTGATTCCAATGTGGGGACTGAAAGGACAGGTGGCTCCATCCAGGTAGCGATGGGCCTGGGTTCCTGACGGCCCACCGAGTGGATCTTTGTGGCGAAGCGATAGGGAAGGTTGAGACACCCAGTCAAGAGGTGGACTGGCCCTGGTCATTGTCCGTGGTTATTTCATAGTAACACGCTTAACGAGTTTGGATATTTGATCTGAGTCTGGCCGTTGGCCTATACGCACTAACCAGCTACATGGGATTAGATATGGGCTCTCGACGTCGTGGTATCATCCGAAGCCTTCTTGACGTCAGCAACTTAGTGGCACGCGTCGGATTGGACTCGAACGTCGCTCTGGTATTAGGAGCGGCTAGGTCTGCTTACCGGCCGCCCTCGCAACATGCAGGCATGCAATGGGCAATGGGCCTAGACCCCTGCGCGCTTAGGACTTAGACCGGTGTGCTGACCTCTCTGTTGTGCTTAGGTAGGGCTGCGACGTGTTGATCTTCCAAGGCCGGGCATGCCCCAGGAAAGTGTGTCCGGCCAAATGGGATCGAGCGTGCTGGGTAATGTGGTGCACCCCTGGAGGGAAGTTAATCTATTCGAATAGATGTGTCCCTTGGTAAAAGGACGACCCGGAGTTGTACTCCGACCTCATGACAACTAGAACCAGATACTTAATAAAACACACCCTTACCAGTGCCAGATACAACCCGGTGATCGCTTTCCCACAGGGCGAGGAGGGGAGGATCGCCGGGTAGGATTATGCTATACGATGTTACTTGGAGAACTTACCATCTACTCCCTTCTACTGCTGCAAGGCGGAGGCTGCCAGAAGTGAGGATACTTGTTACTTACCAGCTACTCTCTTCTACGGCTGCAAGATGGAGGTTGCCAGAAGCGTAGTCTTCGATTGGATTAGCTATCCCCCTCTTATTCTGGCATTCTGTAGTTCAGTCCACAGATATTACCCCTTTATATAGATACCATTGCATATGTAGTGTAGATCCTTGCTTGCGAGTACTTTGGATGAGTACTCATGGTTGCTTTGCTCTCCCTTTTCCCCTTTTGTCCCTTCTTTTCGGATGACGCAACCAGATGGTGGAGTCCAGGAGCCAGAGGATCCCAACGATGTTTCTACATGGAGTTCGGCTTCGAGGAGTAGTTAGGAGGTCCCAGGCAGGAGGCCTTGCCTTTTCGATCGTTGCTACTTTTGTGCTAGCCATCTTATGGAACCTTGTTTAACTTATGTCTATACTCAGATATTTTTGCTTCCGCTGAATCTTGTGTTGTCGAGCTTATGTATTCGAGCCCTCGAGGCCCCTGGCTTCTAATATAAAGCTTGTATTAATTTATTTGTGTCTAGAGTTGTGTTGTGATATCTTCCAGTGGGTCCCTGATCTTGGTCGTACACATTTGCGTGCATGATTAGTGTATGGTCAAATCAGGGGCGTCACACTCGGTCATGTCTATATAGTTCTCGAACCCGTAGGGTCCGCATGCTTAATGTTCATTGACGTATAGTGTTATATGAGTCATATGAATTGGTGACTGAATGTTGTTCGAAGTTCTGGATGAGATCACGGAAATGACGAGGAGCTCCAGAATGGTTCTAAGGCAAAGATTGATATATTGGATGATACTATTTGGACACCGGAAGTGTTTCGGAGAGTACCGAGTAGTCATTGGATCACCAGAAGGGGTTCGGGCAACCCCGGGAGGTTAATGGTGCATATGGGCCTAAGTGGAAGAACACACCAGCCCACAAGGGGCTAGCGCGCCCCTCCTAAGGCTGCAACCCTTGGGGAGAGAAGGAAAGAGAGGAGGTGGCCTCCCTCACCCTTCCCTCTCCTCCCCTTTCCTCCCCCCTTATGCAAACAAGGTAAGCGGGGTACTACAGGGAAGGAGCCCAATGGGGCCGGCGGCCACCCTTAGGGCGCAGCCAAGGCCGCTTCCCCTCCCCCACCTATATACAACCCACGAAATTATCCTAGCCGTGTGCGGCGCCCCTCTCCATCGTCCCTTGATCATATTTTTGTAGTGCTTAGGCGAAGCCCTGTGGAGATAGCATCACCACCACCGGCATCATGCCGTCATGCTGCCAGAACTCATCTACTGCTTCGCCCATCTTGCTGGATCAAGAAGGCGAGGACGTCACCGAGCTGAATGTGTGCTGAACGCGGAGGTGTTGTATGTTCGGTAGTTGATCGGTTGGATTGCGAAGAAGTTCGACTACATCAACCGCGTTAATAAACGCTTCCGCTTACGGTCTATGAGGGTACGTAGACACACTCTCCCCTCCCGTTGTTATGCATCTCCTTGGATAGATCTTGCGTGTGCGTAGAAATTTTTTGCTTTCCATGCAACGTTCCCCAACAAGACTTGGTTCAAACAGGGAAGAAAGTGGGAAAGTTGTATCATGAATCTAGGACTTGGTTCTATGAGGAAAAAGGGGAAAGTAGTAGAGACTAGCTACCGAACCGGTCTCTTGGTTGAAAAGGGGAAGTAAGCGGGGTGGATGGCGAAGGGTGGGGGAAAGTGGACCTATCTCTTGGTCAAAAAATGAAAGAAAGTGAGGGGTGTTGGGGGTACAAGGCAAACGACAATGAGCATGTCTAGATTTCCTGTGCTCACATAAGAAAATGTCACCGAGGAGATAAAAATGGGACAAATGCAGACATGCTGCTTGAATGTTTGCTACTCTCGGCAACCACATCTGCGTCACCACTTTATGCCCCTGTTGTCCCTATGCCCTTATCGCTACGGTTAATGTAAAATCACATGAAACATGGAGCAATGCCACCTAATGTCACTATTAAGTAATTTTGTCGTCAGTCTGGTGCCATCGATAAATTGAAGCAATGACACCACCATTTTATGAAGTGCTTCCGTCTTGCTTTATTTCCCATGAATTGTGTTTTTGCAGTTATACTTAAATCTCAAACCGGTAACATTGCTTCATCCTAGTGGAATTGCACAAATTTGATTGCACATTTTGGTTGCACCAAGCACAGAGCTACTAACCATGTGCTACGCTCATGACAGTAATAGTAATGCTAGTGTTCTGCATGTTAATCTAGTGGAAGTGTTGATGTGATGTGATGCTACTTCTTACTTAATGGCACTTTTTCATATTGTCAATGTATTGCCAATTACAACACAATAGATGTTATTGTTAATCATATGCCACTGCAAATAATTGTCACTTCTTAAATAAACATATTTCATATTTGCGCAAACAGGGATGTTTGTCTCCATATCATTTCTATTTGTGCCATCAGAAGTACACTCCTCAATTTTAGTAGAACTGCAAAAAATCTTATGGCTATTCCTAGTTGTCGTCGTCTAACCTCCTATGTTCCAGGTATTCCTACATTGGTAGTAACTAGGTAGAATGACCAAGGCAATATAAAAGAAGCCGATTCGTACGTTTACTTCCTGATTGCAGTGCAGGGATGAGCCTGTCATGTGACGCAAAGAAAACAAGCATTGTGTCCTAGTCGGGAATGCTCTTTTCCCCCGATCAAGGATGACTAGAGGACTAGCTGGCATGGCTGCATGGATGTTTTTGGGACATATGCATGGACAAGAGGCATTGTGGTCTGCTTATTTCTGCAAATAGTGGTGCTTGAATTTAGTGGAACAACACAAGAAGTTTAGATGGACAGTCCACTACATGGTTCAGTTCAGTATTCCAACTGAGAACACAATTATAGTTTTTTTTGACTATGTACTGCAAGGCAACAGCCTCACAGTGTTTTATTAGATTAAAACCCAGATAGGGTAAAGATTACAAAGGTTCTAAATATATACAGAGAGAGGGGAACTTACAGCTAATCTACTGGAGGGAGGCTATCCAAGAGAGAAGTCTATCTCTATATTTACATTTAATTCTATGAGCAAGTAAGGAAATATCATACACAAAATTTCTTCTCCAGGATCTGAAACTAGGTTGCTCATTCCTGAAAACTTTGCCATTCCTCTGAGTCCAGATATTCCAAGTGGCAGTGAAGACCACCTCAGTGAAGAAAGGCTGGCCAAAGTCTTGACGTGCTGCTAGAGCCATGGAGTATGTGGATGAGTGACCTTCAGCTGTCCAAGAAATACCAAGGTAGTTCCAAACGCGCTGACTAAAGTTGCAGGCAAAGAATAGGTGTGCCCGGTCTTCCAGTTGAGGTAGGAGGCATAAAGTACAGTGAGAATCATCGACATGCCAATGCCTTCGTTGCATCATATCTCTAGTGTTGAGGCGATCCATTAACAGTAACCAACCGAAAACTTTGATCTTTAGCGTGCAGGAGCATTTCCAGATCCATTTAAATATGGGATCAACCACAATATGAGAGAACATGAAGTCATAATATACCTTGGAGTTGAAGGTACCAGACTTCGAGGGCCATTTCCAGTTATCATTTGTTGAAGGATCAAGCTGTACGGTAGCCAATAAAGACTGCAGTTGCTGTAACTCCTTATAGGCTTCGATGGACAGAGGCAAATGAAAGTTGTGGGCTTCAGACGATGCAAGGAAGAAGTCCTTGACAGTGATAAACTCATTAAGCACAAAGGAGTATAGATGAGGAAATCTGGTGCGGAGTGCAATTACTCTATTATCAATATGCCATTTATCTGTCCAAAACAAGACCGTGTCACCCGAAGAAACATGCGGAACGGCGAGGGAGCAGAATTGATCATATAGTTGAAGAATGTCCCTCCACCAGAAAGAGCCACAGTTGCGAGTTACCTGGGTGGTGAAGAGGCATAATAAGTGTCCCAGATCAACTGAACCCAAGGTATATCCAATTTGTTAAAAAAATTGTAAAGATGCTTCATGAGCAAAGCCTCGTTCTGAGTTTCCAGATGAGTGATACCAAGTCCACCGCATTTCTTGGGTCGGCATATAAGGTCCCAGGCAGCGAGAGATTGACGTGGCGTCTCCGAGTTGCCTCTCCAGAGGCATTGACGCATGATCCTTTCTAGCTGCTTAAGAATGCCTTTTGGAAGAGACAGAGAACACAGGAAGTAAATAGGCATGGAGGCTAAGACAGATTGCAGCAACTGAAGACGGCTGCCCTGGTTTAGCAAACATGAGGAGGCGGACAGCCTCCTCTCCAGACGGTCCACAAGTGGCGATAACTCCGCCACAGTTGGCCTAGAAGTACCCATAGGCAGACCAATATATGTGAATGGTAGAGTACCCACCTCACAGCCAAGAAGTGTCGCAATGCGGGAACCTTCCTCATCAGACAAGTTCAGAGGAATCAACGATGACTTGCTGAAGTTGACGCAGAGCCCGGTGGCTTGAGCAAACTTATGAAGCATCTGTTTAAGGGCAATGAGCTGATCATCTACGACCGGAAGGATGATCAGAGTGTCATCAGCATATTGGACAATCGGGTAATCATTGGAGCTGGTAGGTATTGGCATTTGAAGAATGTTGCGAGCGCACATATCATTTACCACCGATTGAAGTAGGTCCACCGCAATGACAAAAAGTAGTGGGGACAGAGGATCACCTTGACGCACCCCAGTTCTGCAGTGAAAATGCTGACCAGGTACTCCGTTAAGGAGCACCGAAGAAGAGCCTGAAGATAACAAAGAATTTACCCAGCCAGTCCAACGCTCATCAAACCCCTTAGAGTGCAACATCTGAAGAATGGTAGCATGCTCCAGTGTATCAAAAGCCTTCGTGAAATCAAGTTTGAGGAGAACAATAGGCCGTTTGGAAGCTTTGCATTGGTGTATGTATTCAAAGCACCAAGCTAAACAATCCTGGATTGATCGGCACCGGAGAAAACCAGAGTGAACTCCTAGAAATTAAAGCATGCCTGGGGAGGCCCTTTGCTCAGAGAAGCCTTGCTTGATTTTCCCTGATTTGTAAACCTTCTCACAACTTTGTCTTTTGATGTGAACTAGTAAATGTTGGTTATGTTCTATGAATCATTGAGATGTACAAAATTGTTGAACTTATGCTTTTGAAGTATTTTATATAGCTGAGTTTAATGTGAATGTTCCACATGAATGCTGGACTAGTGTGTGAACGTTTGAAACTTACATTATGGCCTCAGTTAACTGCATGAACCACTGTACCAATATATGTACTCCCTCCGCACCGAAGTACTTGTAGTTCTGGGAACTTGTACTAGTTTCCCTCGGCTATAAGTATTTCGGTACAGTAGTAGTTGCTTATATGTCAGACATCATAGTATTGATTGTGAGCTGGTCTATAGCCGACTTTTCTAGTGTTGAAGCAAGTTGAGCCAATGTCCCGTGTTTTTGCACAATTGCTTACAAATGGGGTAGCACCAACAGTGTTTTCAAGTACATAACTAGCCTTACGTACCCTATGTATATGCCGACGCACAGTTGTTGAACAAGTACTCAATTTCATCGGACACACACTGCTCGTATGATAAACCATGATAACTTATGTCTTACCATGCCATATTAAATTAAAAACTAGTGAGGATGCATCTGGTTCGGCAACAATAATGTTGGTTCTCACATGATTCACGGGCACACAAAAATAGCAGTAGTTCCCATAGACGGATTGAAACATTGTAGTACCCCCGAGAGGGCTCGATAATAGGCAAGATTCGGATAATTAAACACAATCCAAACTACTTTGAAACACTATCTGGGCCAACTATGGACACAATATGGACCTTGCCATGAACATCATCGAGGACGTCCAGCAGCAGCTAAATCTTGTCAACCTTCTTGAGGATAACATTGTGGCCTTGCCACTCATAAACTTGTTTGTCGAGGCATGCCATGTCATCTTCCCATGTAAGCTTGACAAGAACAGTATGCCTCACAAACGAAGGGGCAGCCTTAAACTTCTTATGCTTCAGTACACCCCGGACAAACACGCCTGACAACCACGTGGTTTGAATACATCTCGCCTTCGGGAAAAGTGCAACTGGCTTCCAGGATCAAACAGCCTAAGAACTTTGTTTTCCCAGTGCGTATATTCAGGTCATCCGCCTCATAGCAAGTGAGATGTACAAACACACAATCCTTGTCTGCATCAGCGCTCTAGTTGAAACAGAAGCGAATTTTGAATTACAACCCAATATAAAAAAACATAAATTATTTAAACCACTATGTACAGTCAAAAGTATGCATGACATGGAAGGTAGCATGGCATCAGAGCTAATAAATCTTGCATTATTTATCACCACAATCAAGATCGGCAAAGAAGAAAATCACCTTGGGCAGCTCGGCGGGGGGGGGGGGGGGGGG
>LR738709.1:318694184-318740927 GCA_902687465.1 Secale cereale
GGACATCCTCGAAGCGGGAAAACTGCTCCAGCAGGGCCACGAGGGTTGTAACCTAAAACATGGCATTACCATCTCAGTACTGGCTGTGAGCGTATCTGCGGTCGGCTCGGTGGTGGCCTTCATCTTCTTGGAGCTCTCTGTCTCATGGGGGTTAGCCTCCCATGTCGGCTCCAACATCGACATATCTTTGCCTGGTTCTCCTTGTTCCATCAAGAAACTGACAAAAGAAGACAATTGAAAGGAAAACACAATCACAATGACAATGAAATAAAAAAGTGAGGATCGGTTACTGCTTTGCAAAAGATTTTTTTTTGAAAAGAAAATATACCTACATCACGGATCCGCTTACCTTCCCTTCGTTGGGAGAGAAGAACGATGACATAAGCTAGTGTTGGCTTTCTTGAAGATGGTGAGGGAGAGACGGATTCAGTGAAAAGTGAAATGTTGGTTGCTTTGTCCGTCCAACTTAGACTGTGGGGAGGTGGGGTTTTGTGATATGACGGCTCATTACTGCCGCACTACATCCAGGGTGACTCTCGGCCTGCATATCGCCTTCTAATTTGGTGGATGCCATTTGGCATGCGCACTGCATGGCATGCTTGTCGGTGAACCAAAGTAAAACGACATTCAGTAGTGGGAGCCGTTTCGATGACCGAGGAGGAGCGAAAAGCGGTAGTGTATGCACTATACTAGTAGTAATTGTTTTTCTGGGTAGCTTTAGAGTGTCTCCACTTTACTAGTAGTAATTGTTTCTCTAGGCCCAACACAGAAGAGCCCATGAACACTAAATAATAAAATTAATTTAAAAGCCCATATATTTACTTATGATAGGCACTCCCCATCACACCGCCCCCAAAAAACCTGGGTGCTCTTCTTCCTCCTCACTCCCACCCACCTCACGTCAGCTCGCTCCAACTGTGCCCCCAAGTTCCTCACATCACTCCCATAGAAAACCCCAGCTCCATTCTTCCTCACTACTACAGAAAAACCCAACTCCCCTTCTTCTTCACTCGCACTACAATTAGGCTCGTCATTCGTTACTCTGCTCAAATCCATGAGCTCGACGCGATGCCCACAAGCAAAATGGAGTCGGTTGACCTCAGCGCCAAGAAGATGATGCTCCCGCCAGCGATGATGCCTGTTGTAGATCCCGCACCCAGCAGCGCGAGGAGAAGCGGCGAGGGCCACCCCCTGGATCTGAGGAACCCACAGAATCTCGGACAGACCTCATCAGCGATCTCCCAGACACCATCCGTGGTGATATCATCTCCCTTCTCCCAACCAAGGATGGCTACTGCACCCAAGTACCCGCATGTCGGTGGCACCCTCTATGGCGCGTCACGCCTCTTAATATTGACTGTCGTGGCCTATATCTCTTTAATAATTTTGAACTCCCCGGAGCCATCATCTCCTCCCACCAGGGTGATACATCTCTTTCGTATCTATAATTTTTGATTGTTCCATGCCAATATTATACAACTTTCACATACTTTTGGCAACATTCTATATGATTTATTGGACTAACATATTGATCCATTACCCAATGTCAGTTCCTATTTGTTGCATATTTTTTGTTTCATGGATTATCCATATCAAACAAAGAATTATTTTGGAATATACGTGATTTTTGGGAGGTGGAATCAACGCAAACGGAGGCCCATGACCTCCACTAGATACTAGCGCATGGCTTACCCCTCTGGCACGCGGTGGTGGCTTGTGGGCACCCCGTAAGTGGATTGGGGCCCTTCTTCGGGTGAGAGTAAGCTTATATCCGAAAAAACATCGTGTTAAAATTTTAGCGCTATCGGAGTTACGGATCTCCGGATATTTAAGAAATAGTGAAAGGCCAGATCTAGTGGTCGCGAAATCGAAGAGAGAGAGAGAGAGAGAAAGAGAGAGAGAGAGAGATAGAGAGATAGATAGAGAGAGAGAGAGAGATCCAATCTAGAAGTGCCTCTCGCCCCTCTGCCACCATGGAGGCCTTAGACCATCGGGGAAACACACCTCCCATCTAGGGAGGAGGCCAAGGCAGAGAAGAAGGAGGGGGCTTTATTCCCCTCTCTCCCGGTGGCGCCAGAGTGCCGCTGGGGCAAGGATCATGACGTCGATCTACATTGTAGCGACCAGACCTCAAACAGTCTGATCTCTGTGCATCAGTGTCATCCCTAGATCAGTAATGCTGACACGCACAGTACTTGAAGGATTTATAACAGAGTAGCAATCACACACTTATTACATCGATAGTCCAATGATGAATTTATTACAATAAATATGGCTGAAGGCCATCTAATACTATAACAGCGGAAGGCTTGGAAGATAAGTGAGTCCATCAACTCCAACGGCATCACTGAGTATAGAACCACGACCTAAAAGGCATCTTACTCGTCGTCTGAAAAGTCTGCAACATGAAACATTGCAGCCCAAAAACGGGTCAGCACATGGAATATGCTGGCAAAGTAACACAAGAGAGCAACTGAAATTAAAGCTATACTATATGCAATATGACTGGTGGAAAGCTCTATGGTTACAGTTTTTGCGTAAATCCAGTTTTTCCCTACTTCAAAGGAATAGATTTTAATTAACTATCATGGTAGTTGAAACATCGTTGAGAAGATAGACATCCTCTCAACCCCAATTAAAGTTCATCATTAAAACCCAACAGTATTAAATTAAAGTAACATGATGAGATGCACATGATATCCAAGTACTAGATACTCAAGACGTCTGTAACCGGGGACACGGCTAATCATGATCAGTTTGTACACTCTGCAGAGGTTTGTGCACTTTTCCCCACAAGACCCGACCTCCTCCGTTCGTTTTCTCGCACTGCATGATGTTTGAGAAACGGATGACCAAGACACAGTCTTTCAGAAGCAATAGCACCTACGACCGGGTGAACCGTACCAACCTACATCCCCTACATATGCTAGTTCACCACTGTAGATGTTCGCACGACTTACTCATACTATGTTAGAGCCCATAATAGCATTGTGGCTAAACACGGAAGTTTCTAGTATGAATAATCTCATGATCCCTTTGAGCCTGGGTGGCGGTCCGAGAAAAAAAACAGGCAATCCCTGGAATACCCAGATGCCTCAATCCACCCAGATGTGTATTAATGTTGCCACCTTAAGTTGAACCATTAATTAACAAACTCACATCTGTCATGGATTTCACTCACCCAATCCACGTCTACGAGCATAGCATGTCCTAACAGCAAACGTAGAAGTAACTCCCAAAGGTTTGAATGTAATGCAGGTAATAGGTACTACCTCAATCTACTTCCCAGTCCCACAAATTAATTGATCCTACTCATGCAATGTCTGAGGGTTTGGACTAATGCAATGAAAACTGGGTAATTGGAAAATATGATCAAAGTGTTACTTGCCTTGCTGATGATCCGCAAAACCTAGAGACTCAAAGTAGCAAGCGGCGAACTCCGGGTACTCTATCTCAATCAAAAAAGCACACAATAAGTACTTAACTAATGCACGGGTAAAACTCAAATAAAAGATCTAACCAGAAAGTTCAACTTAAGAACTCCGGTTTGCAAAAAGAATCAACTCGAAAGAAGCAACGAAACTCAAACTGCGAAAGAAACGAGCTCCGGTTACTAATTGGCTTAAAGTCAAATTTTACAGTAGCCAAAACTTTGTTCAAGTTGATTAAACGTAAAGAGGGCATCGAGACGAAGATCTGGGATTTTGAATCACCTGATTCCGACTCTCGAGCGAAAAGAAAAACGAAAAACAAGATCAGGGCAGAAATCGCGATCGGAATAACCGCGGATAAATACCCCGAAAACGAAAACGGACGAACAGGCTAACGAACGGTTCGCTGTCTACGGCTAACTGACGAAAACCGTTCGTTAAAACGAATGTACGAACGAACGACCGCTAAATAACTAAACCGACGAAAACCGAACCGATCTAATCTAATAAAAAAACAGATCTATAGTTTATACTAAACCGACCGGTCTTAATAAAAAAACCGAAACTACCTCGAGCAACGAACTCCGGTGGTCCGGCGGCGGCGAGGCGGCGGCGCTCCGGCGAGAGGGCTACGGGGCGGCGGCGAGGCGGTCCGGCGGCGGCGGCGGCACGCGGCGGCGGCGGCGAGCTGGCGGCGAGGCGAGGCGACGGCAGCTGGCGGCGGCGGGCAGCGCGGGAGGCGGCGGCGCAGGCGGTGGCGGTGCGGGCGGCCGCGGTACGGGCGGCGGCGGCGCGCTAGGGTTTCGCGGGCGAGGCGGGCGAGGCGAGGCGGCGGTAGCTGACGGCGGCAGGCAGCGCGGGCGGCGGCGGCGCGCTAGGGTTTCGCGGGGCGAGGCGGGGCTGCGGGCTGGCGGGGCGAGGCGACTTGGGCCGGCTCTGGCGCTTATAAAGCCCAGAGTCCCAATCCTATACAAGTCTAAGTCGGTTCACTTTTTTTTAAAATAGAGTCTTGGCGCAGAAAAACTAACGAAAGAAATACTAAACGGACTCCAAAAATCCCGATATAAATTTTCACCGTCCTCTAATAATATTTAGGACAAAGTGAATATTTTCCCCGGACCTAAATGCAATTTTTAAAAATGCACATTTTTCCTATGCAAATAAATTCGCAAATAAATCCAGAAAAAAATACCAAAAGTGATTTTAACATTTTTCCTCCAATATTTCTGTTATTTTGGAGAAGTCATATTATCTCCGCTCATTTTTTGTATTTAGAAATATTTTTAGGGGAGAAAAGTAATTAGAATCACACTATCCTCGTACCGGTATTCTAGCGAACTCAAATACGAAAACGGTAAAATTCCTAACTCTCTCCGTAGGTCCTTGAGTTGCTTAGAATTTCGAGGAACGCCACAAACAAAAATTTAAAAAGCATGAAATGCAATATGATCTATGTATAACATTCCAAATTGAAATTTTGGGATGTTACAAACCTACCCCCCTTAGAATGAATCTCGCCCTCGAGATTCGACTTGGCTAGAGAACAGGTGTGGGTGGTCCTTGCGTAGATCATCTTCTCATTCCCAGGTGGCTTCTTTCTCGGTGTGGTGACTCCACTGAACTTTGCAAAACTTGATAACCTTACTGCGGGTGACTCTGCTCGAAAATTCGAGAATCTTAACAGGCTTCTCCTTGTAAGTCAGATCACTGTCCAACTGAATTGCTTCCAGGGGTACTGTGTCTCTAAGCGGTATATCGGTCATCTCCGCGTGGCACTTCTTAAGCTGTGAAACGTGAAACACGTCGTGCACTCCTGTCAATCCCTCGGGAAATTCCAACTTATAGGCAACCTCCCCCATGCGTTCCAAAACAGGGTAAGGTCCCAAAAATCTCGGGGCTAATTTCCCTTTAACTCCGAAACGTTTAACTCCTCGCAGAGGCGATACTCTCAAGTACGCTCTGTCTCCGATCTCATAGGTTATCTCCTTGCGCTTCGAGTCTGCATAACTCTTCTGCCTGGACTGAGCTACCTTCAGTCTATCTCGAATTAACTTCACCTTCTCCTCAGACTCTTTGATCAAGTCTGGTCCAAACAACTGTCGGTCTCCAACTTCGTCCCACGACAACGGAGTCCTACATCTCCTTCCGTATAGCGCTTCGAAAAGGGCCATCTTTAAACTGGATTGATAACTGTTGTTGTAAGAAAACTCGGCATACGGCAAATTGTCGTCCCAACTAGATCCATAATCTAGTGCACAGGCTCTCAGCATATCCTCCAAAATCTGATTGACTCTTTCAGTTTGCGGGTGAAACACTGTGCTAAACTCTAGCCTGGTACCCAAAGTTTCATGTAACTGATTCCAGAACTTTGAGGTAAATTGGGTTCCTCTATCTGATACGATGCTCCTCGGAACTCCATGCAGACATACAATTCTGGTCATGTATATCTTTGCCAACTTTGCACTGGTATAGGTAGTCTTTACGGGGATGAAATGAGCTACTTTCGTTAAACGATCAACTACAACCCAAATCGAGTCATAGCCAGAACGAGTTCTGGGTAGTCCCGTAATAAAATACATACCTAGTTTATCCCACTTCCATTCGGGTATTGGCAATGGTTGTAACAATCCGGCCGGCTTCTGATGTTCTGCCTTCACTCTCTGATATACATCACATACTGCTATGTACTCCGCAATATCCTTCTTCATACCGGTCCACTAGAAAATATCCTTCAAATCCAAATACATCTTAGTATTCCCTGGGTGAATCGAGTATGGTGAATCATGGGCCTCCTGTAAAATCAACTTCCTGATCTCCGGGTCATTAGGCACATACACGCAGTCCTCAAACCATAAGGTGTCGTGTTCATCCTCACGAAAACCTTTAGCTCTTCCTTCGCTCATCCTCTCCTTTATAGAGACAACCTCCTTGTCAGTTTTCTGAGCTTCTCTGATTTTATCCATCAGGGTAGACTGGATTTCTAGTGTTGCTACATAGCCTCTCGGAACTATCTCCAAACGTAGTTCTCGTAAGTCCTCGACTAACTCCTTTGGAAATTCCTCCATCATTAGGGTATTGACATGGCTCTTACGGCTTAGCGCATCGGCTACTACGTTAGCCTTTCCGGGATGATAATGCAATCTCATGTCATAATCCTTAATGAGTTCCAGCCATCTCCTTTGCCTAAGATTCAACTCCTTCTAAGTGAATATATACTTTAAACTCTTGTGATCCGTATATACTTCACAATGGTTTCCAATGAGAAAATGTCTCCACGTCTTCAATGCATGCACTACGGCTGCTAACTCCAAATCATGAGTGGCATAGTTCAACTCATGAGGGTTCAGCTATCGTGAAGCATACGAAACAACTCTTCCTTCCTGCATAAGAACTGCTCCAAGTCCTCGACGTGAAGCGTCGCAGTACACCTCGTAATCCTTATGTTGATCTGGCAGAATCAACACAGGTGATGAGACCAAACGGTTCTTTAACTCCTGAAAACTAGCCTCACATTCTTCTGTCCATCTGAACTTGGTGTCCTTCTTTAACAACTCCGTCATAGGCTTTGCAATCTTTGAGAAATTCTCGATGAATCTCCGGTAGTATCCTGCAAGTCCAAGAAAACTCCGGATCTCTCCAACTGTTGTCGGTGCTTCCCAATGGTCACAGTGTCCACCTTTGCGGGATCTACTGCTATTCCTTCTCCCGATATAACATGTCCAAGGAATCCGACTTCCTTCAACCAAAACTCGCATTTGCTAAACTTGGCATATAACTGATATTCTCTGAGTTTCTCGAATACCAATCGCAAATGCTCTCCATGCTCCTCTTCATCCTTCGAGAAGATCAAAATATCATCTATGAACACTACGACGAACTTATCCAAGTACTCCATAAACACTTTGTTCATCAGGTTCATAAAGTATGCCGGTGCATTCGTCAGACCAAACGACATAACAGTATACTCGTACAACCCATACCTAGTGGTAAAGGCCGTCTTAGGTATATCCTGCTCTCGAATCTTCAATTGATGGTACCCTGATCGCAGATCGATCTTGGAAAATATCTTAGCTCCTTGCAATCTATCGAACAGATCATTGATCATTGGCAATGGGTACTTGTTCTTGATCGTTACTTTGTTCAGCCCTCGGTAATCAACAACCATTCTTAACGATCCATCCTTCTTCTCCACTAAAAGTACTGGCGAACCCCAAGGCGAAGAACTTGGGCGTATGAATCCTTTATCCAGTAACTCCTTAATATGTTTCTTAATTTCCTCCAAATCCTTTGCGGGCATCCTATATGGTCGCTTGGAAATTGGTCCGGTGCCTAGCAAAAGTTCAATCAAAAATTCTATATCTCTGTCAGGTGGCATTCCTGGCAGTTCTTCTGGAAACACATCCGGATAATCCTTCACTACTGGCACTTCCTCCTGAACAACTCCTGACAAGGAATTTAATCTGCTCCTCTTTGACTCATGCTGGGATACATACTTGATCCTTCTTCCTTCCGGCGTAGTAAGCAAAATGGTCTTACTGGCACATTCAATATTCCCTTCATACTTAGATAACCAATCCATGCCTAATATCACATCCAGTCCTTGAGATTCCAATACTATTAGGTCCGAAGGGAAAATGTAATTACCAATCCTTAAAGGCAACTGATCACACCATAACTTAGCCATATACTCCGCTCCTGGTGAGGTTACTATCATGGGCGATCTAAGGGCTTGGGTTGGTAGCTTATACTTATCCACAAATCCCCTTGAAATGTATGAATGCGATGCACCAGTATCGAAAAGAACGAGTGCAGTAAAGGACTTAACTAAGAACTTACCTATAACCACGTCTGGTTGGGCTTCAACCTCCTCCACGCTAACGTGATTCACTTGTCCTTTGTTGAAGGGGTTGGGCTTCTTCGCGACGCTTCCATTGCCGTTCCCATTCTTAGCTTCTGGGCAGTCAGTGGCATAATGTCCATTCTTCCCGCACTTGAAACAAGTGACATGGCTGAAATCCTTCTTGGTGGGTGTGGACGGTGTAGGGCGGTTCTGGTTTCTATTGGCTCCATTCCCATTTCCATTCTTAGTGCCGTTGTGGTTGTGCGAGCTACCTCCTCCATGGGTATGTTGAAACTGTCCTACCGTCTTAGGGGTAAAACGGGGCTTCTGCTGTGCTCCAGAGTTATACCTTCCTTGCCCATACTTCATGTTGCGACTTTCAATCTGTTGATGCTTCCTTTCAATCATTAGGGCGCGGTCAACCAACTCCTGGTAGTTATTGAAAGTTACCACCATCAACTGTACACTCATCTCATCATTCAGCCCTTCTATGAATCTCTCCTGCTTAGGGGCATATGTGGCCACATCATCTGGGGCATAACGAGATAGGGTACTAAACTCATCCACGTACTGGGCCACAATACGATTGCCTTGGCGCAAATTGCGAAACTCCTGCTTCTTCATACTCATAGCTCCAGTTGAGACATGGGCAGTACGAAAAGCTTGCTGAAACTGATCCCAAGTCACATTGGCTATGGGGTAAGTGGCTGTGTAATTTTCCCACCATGCTGCGTCTGGTCCAGACAACTGGTGTGCGGCAAATCGCACCTTCTCAGCATCCGAGCAATTGGCGGTGGTCAAATCCCTTGCAATCTTGCGTAGCCAGTCATCAGCCACTATTGGTTCGATGCTGCTAGCAAGCACTGGTGGTTGCAACCTTAAGAAACGTGTCAGGTTGTCCATGGGTGGTGGTGGTGGAGGGTTGTTGTTGTTGTTCTGGTTGTTCTGAGTATTCTGGACAAGAAGTTGCATCAGGGTGTTCTGCTGCTGGATCCACTGGGTGAGCTCAGGGGGAAACTCAAATTCACGTCTTGGAGGCATCTGATGGGTGTAGAGGGAAGAGATTAGAATAGAAAAGAGGTCTAAGGGAAAATCACTACCCATATGCACATGAGGCAAACACAATCATATCACACCAATCAATTTCAAGCAAGGTCTTACAAATCTAACTAACGTTACAAAAGTGCTCTAAAGCTAATATATGGAGGTAAACTACTAGTCACAGGGTGGTCATCTAAAAATATTGATCGGCAGAGGATTCCATGATATCTGCTCCAGCTTCATCTTCATAGTCTTCATCTTTGCTATCATCAGCTTCAGAATCTGTGTCATCTATGATAATGTAGTCTTCCGGTGGAATCTCCTTGGGTTCTTCTTCCTCGTCTTCTTCTCCCATGAGTATCCCTAACTTCCGTGTCAGGTCATCATTCTTCTCCACAAGTATTAGCATCTCCTCCTCATATCCGTCGCGTGTAGTCTTGAGTTTTTCTTCTAGCTCCAAATTCCTATTTAGGGCTTTCTTCAATTCCATCATCCCTGCAAACATCTGGTGCTCCCGGCGACGAATGTGGTGGTTCAACTCCTGGATGAATGCTGCAATGGATCTATCCTTCCGGGTGCAGATCATATCCCAATTCTCATCTCGGCGTCCACAAATCTGGTAGATGGTGTCCTTTAGCTCCTGCTTGTAGACTTCTCCAATCCTTCCCATAGTGATGTGGGCTGCCATGCTCCTGCCTAGGGTCCATGTAGGCGCATTGAAAGAAAATGCTATGAGTGAGGTGATGGGTGCGAACGTCCTTCCTAGAACTTGAGCTTGAATCAGCCAACGCTCCTCCTCAGGTAGAGTGGCATTGTAGGTTCCGGTGAAACTTGGTAGTCCAATGTTTAGATATCTGGTGACTTCCTTTAGGTGTCGTCCAAATGGTGTATCATCATCCGGTTGCATGAACTTGTTCTTTGCATCCACCATCCTAAAAGAGTAGAAAATATGAGGAGTCAGAAAAGAGAAGAGTGAATGGTGCTCTAGGGTTTTAGCTTAGTGGTCGTGTCCTAGAGTCAGCGTGTGCTTTGATACCATCTTGTAGCGCCCAGACCTCAAACAGTCTGATCTCTGTGCATTAGTGTCATCCCTGGATCAGTAATGCTGACACACACAGTACTTCAAGGATTTATAACAGAGTAGCAATCACACACTTATTACATCGATAGTCCAACGATGAATTTATTACAATAAATATGGCTGAAAGCCATCTAATACAATAACAGCGAAAGGCCTGGAACATAAGTGAGTCCATCAACTCCAACGGCATCACTGAGTATAGAACCACGACCTAAAAGGCATCTTACTCGTTGTCTGAAAAGTCCACAACATGAAACATTGCATCCCAAAAACGGGTCAGCACATGGAATATGCTGGCAAAGTAACACAAGAGAGCAACTGAAATTAAAGCTATACTATATGCAATATGGCTGGTGGAAAGCTCTATGGTTACAGTTTTTGCGTAAAGCCAATTTTTCCCTACTTCAAAGGAATAGATTTTAATTAACTATCATGGTAGTTGAAACATCGTTGAGAAGATAGACATCCTCTCAACCCCAATTAAAGTTCATCATTAAAACCCAAGAGTATTAAATTAAAGTAACATGATGAGATGCACATGATATCCAAGTACTAGATACTCAAGATGTCTGTAACTGGGGACACGGCTAATCATGATCAGTTTGTACACTCTGCAGAGGTTTGTGCACTTTTCCCCACAAGACCCGATCTCCTTCGTTCGATTTCTCGCACTGCATGATGTTTAAGAAACGGATGACCGAGACACAGTCTTCCAGAAGCACTAGCACCTACGACCGGGGTGAACCGTACCAACCTACATCCCCTACATCTGCTAGTTCACCACTGTAGATGTTCGCACGACTTACTCATACTATGCTAGAGCCCATAATAGCATTGTGGCTGCACACGGAAGTTTCTAGTATGAATAATCTCATGATCCCTTTGAGCCTGGGTGGCGGTCCGAAAAAAACAGGCAATCCCTGGAATACCCAGATGCCTCAATCCACCCAGATGTGTATTAATGTTGCCACCTTAAGTTGAACCATTAATTAACAAACTCACATCTGTCATGGATTTCACTCACTCAATCCACGTCTACGAGCATAGCATGTCCTAACAGCAAACGTAGAAGTAACTCAAAAAGGTTTGAATGTAATGCAGGTAATAGGTACTACCTCAATCTACTTCCCAGTCCCACAAATTAATTGATCCTACTCATGCAATGTCTGAGGGTTTGGACTAATGCAATGAAAACTGGGTAATTGGAAAGTATGATCAAAGTGTTACTTGCCTTGCTGATGATCCGCAAAACCTAGAGACTCAAAGTAGCAAGCGGCGCATTCCGGGTACTCTATCGCAATCAAACAAGCACACAATAAGTACTTAACTAATGTGTGGGTAAAACTCAAATAAAAGATCTAACCAGAAAATTCAACTTAAGAACTCCGGTTTGCAAACAGAATCAACTCGAAAGAAGCAACGAAACTCAAACTACGAAAGAAACGATCTCCGGTTACTAATTGGCTTAAAGTCAAATTTTATAGTAGCCAAAACTTTGTTCAAGTTGATTAAACGTAAAGAGGGCATCGAGACGAAGATCTGGGATTTTGAATCACCTGATTCCGACTCTCGAGCGAAAAGAAAAACGAAAAACAAGATCAGGGCAGAAATCGCGATCGGAATAACCGCGGATAAATACCCCAAAAAAGAAAACGGACGAACAGGCTAACGAACGAACGTTCGCTGTCTGCCGTTAACTGACGAAAACCGTTCGTTAAAACGAACATACGGACGAACGTCCGCTAAATAACTAAACCGACGAAAACCGAACCGATCTAATCTAATAAAAAACAGATCTACGGTTTATACTAAACCGACCGGTCTTAATAAAAAAACCGATACTACCTCGAGCAACGAACTCCGGTGAGATCTCCGGCGGTCCGGCGGCGGTGCTCCGGCGAGAGGGCTATGGGGCGGCGGCGGCGGCACGCGGCGGCGGCGGCGAGCTGGCGGCGGCGCGGGCGAGGCGAGGCGGACTCCAAAAATCCCGAAATAAATTTTCACCGTCCTCTAATAATATTTAGGACAAAGTGAACTAAATAGAGTCCTGACGCAGAAAAACTAACGAAAGAAATACTAAACGGACTCCAAAAATCCCGAAATAAATTTTCACCGTCCTCTAATAATATTTAGGACAAAGTGAACATTTTTCCCGGACCTAAATGCAATTTTGAAAAACGCGCATTTTTCCTATGCAAATAAATTCGCAAATATATACAGAAAAAATACCAAAAGTGATTTTAACATTTTTCCTCCAATATTTCTGTTATTTTGGAGAAGTCATATTATCTTCGCTCATTTTTTGTATTTAGAAATATTTTTAGGGGAGAAAAGTAATTAGAATCACACTGTCCTCGTACCGGTATTCGAGCGAACTCAAATACGAAAACGGTAAAATTCCCAACTCTTTCCGTAGGTCTTTGAGTTGCTTAGAATTTCGAGGAAAGCCACAAAAAAATGCAAAAAGCATGAAATGCAATATGATCTATGTATAATATTCCAAATTGAAAATTTGGGATGTTACATACATCAACAATCTGGCTATCGTTAACACCAACTTTCTCCCCGTCTATGCAGCGGTGTAATATCTCTATTCCCGCTGTAATTATCTACTTAAACATGGCGCTCAATACTATATATTATTATCCAATGATATGTGGTCATCCTGTGATGTTTGAGTTGATCTATTTTGTCTTATGGGTTAATCAACGATCATGGTTCGTATGCGTTGTATACTTTATAATGGTGATGTACTATGGTGCCCTCCGTGTCGCGCAAACATGAGGGGTCCCCGCTGTAGGGTGTTGCAACATGTTCATGATTCTCTTATGATGGGTGGCTAGAGTGACAGAAGCTTACACCCGAGTAAGGGGGTTCTTGCATATGCGAGTAAAGAGGACTTGATACTTAAGGCTATAGTTGAGTTTTAGCTTAATTGTCTTTAGTAATTGCGGATGCTTGCTAGAATTCCAATCATAAGTGCATATGATCCAAGTACGAAAAATATGTTAGCTCATGCCTCTCACACATATAAAATTGCGATAATGATTACCGGTCTAGTTATAGATTGCCTAGGGACAAATATTTCTATTGTGTTACAAAAAACTTTCTACTACGCTACTAAGTTTATTATCTTGTAATTTATTCATAGTTTTATTTTTTCCAAAGTACTTCTAATTTTATTCTTGTTCTAGGTAAAGCAAGCGTTAAGTGTGCGTAGAGTTGTATTGGTGCTCGACAGAATTTCAGGGAATATTTTTTCTACCTTTAGCTCCTCGTTGGGTTCAACACTCTTACGTATCGGAAAAGGTTACACATGATCCCCTACACTTGTGGGTTATCAAGACCTTTTTCTGGAGCCGTTGTCGGGGAGCAATAGCGTGGGGGTGAATATTCTAGCGTGTGCTTGTTTGCTTTATCACTAAGTAGATTTTATTTTCTATTCTAAGTTGTTCTCTATCTTTAGTTATGGATATGGAACAGAAAATACCAAAACAATTAGGTGTACTTGCTACTCATGGTGATGGGAACCTCCTAAAACCCTCGATGCTTGTTATGCAGGAAGTATTAAACACTACTTTGATAATCGTGAGAAAACCCATTCCATTTGATAACTGGAGTAACATTGGATCAACGTGAATACTTTACGGATTGTCGCTTGACTCAAAAAGGGAAATTGTTACGGGATCAAATTCATATGTTGCATTGGCACGCTCGGGATCTATACTTGAGATATGATAACACTTGTTGCTCTAGGATGAAAGCTCCACACCATCCCCTTTCAGGTAAATTTAATGATAATGAAACCTTGGCTTCTTATGCTAATCGTATATATGATTACTATGATGTGGAACGAATAGAAGAATTTGTCGCTTTTAAGGGTGCTTATGAAGTTGAATCTTTGTTTGAAAAGTGTGAAAATTATCATGCTGTTGTTTACAGACCTAAAAAATTTCTATACTTAAATATTGCTATGAGAATTTTGAATATAATACCGATATTGAGAATGTATCTCTTGTCCAAGAGAGACTAATATTTTTCAGGAATCTATGGAAGAAGAAATTGATGACACTGTGAGGTCATTAGATGAAAAAGATGACAACGAGAGCGAAGAATAAAAGGAGGAAGAACGAATTAACTACTTATGTACACCTTCTAATGTGAGTAACTCTTCAACTCGTACATTGTTTAATTTCCCTTCTTACTTACTGAAGGATGAATGCTATGATAATTGCTATGATCCCGTTGATTCATTGGAAATATCCCTTTTTGATGACGCTTGCGGCCAACATGCCAATATGAACTATGCTTACGGAGATGAACTTGCTATAGTTCCTTATGTTAATAATGAAATTGTTTCCATTGTGCCCACACATGATAGTCCTATTATCATTTTTAATTCTCCCAACTACACTATATCAGATAAGTTTGCTTTATTAAGGATTATATTGATGGGTTGCGTTTTACCACTACACATGATGGTTTAGATGAATATAATATGCATGAGGGACTACATCTTCACCTCTCTATGTTTCCAACACGATAAAATTGCAAGAAACTATTTATACTATGCATTGACCTTTACTTGATGTGCATGAATTGTTCTTTTATGACATGACGATGCATAGCAAGAGAGTTAGACTTCGTTGATGCATGATATATGTTGCTTTGTGCTCATTACTATATTTCAGATCATTGTTAATTAATATTGGCTTTGATATACCTTGGGATCTGGGTGGATCAATTACTTGAGCACTATATGCCTAGCTTAATGGCTTTAAAGGAAGCGCTGCCAGGGACACAACCCGGAAGTTTTAGAGAGTCATTTTACTTTGTGGTGTGCTTTTAAAAAGGTTAAAAAAAATAGATGGTAACCTAAAAAAATTCAAAAAGAAAAGTGGAAGCAAGAAAGACGAGCACCGTTGAAGTGGGGGAGCTCCTTGAACTTTGTTCAGGCCCAGGGAAACTTTGCAAATCTTGAATTAAAGAAAATTTTCAACGAAAATAATTATCCCCTTTTACAAATCCATTGTATTATAAAAATAATGTGCCAACATTTGCCTTTAGGATGATTAGATTGCTTGTTCGGTATGTGCAGTGCAAAAACAGAAACTTTGGTTGTAGTGCATGAATTTATATTTTTACTCGAACATCAAAAGTTTTTCAAATTTATACATAGTACTGCTATACAAAAAATTATTTTGTCCTAATTTTCCAGAGTTTTCAAAGTTACAGAAGTATGGTCAATGTTCAAATTGCTAAAGACTGTTTTGTTTTTGACAGATTCTGTTTTTGATGCATTGTTTTGCTTGTTTGATGAATCTATGGGTTGTATCGAAGGGTATAAGCCATGGTGGAGTAAGGATACAGTAGGTATAAGGAAAAAAATAAAATATTAATTGCTTTGCAACAGTAATTAAAGTAGTGATTTGTATTATTACACTAACGGATCTCATGAGTTTTTTGTTAAGTTTTGTGTGGATGATGTTCAAAGATCGAGGTGGTTTTGATATGAGAAGAAGGCGGAGAGGCAATAGTTCAAGCTTGGGGATGCCCAAGGCACTGTAAGTAAATATTCAAGGAGACTCAAGCATCTAAGCTTGGGGATGCCCCGGAAGGCATCCTATCTTTCTTCAACAAGTATCGGTATGTTTCGGTTTTTGTTCCGTTCACATGATATGCGTAAATCCTTGGAGCATCTTTTGTGTTTACTTTTCCCTTTTATTTTATGCACCATGCTGGCATGCGAAATTCCTAGGTTGATTTATAGAATGCTATTTGCACTTCACTTATATCTTTTGAGTACGGATTTATAGAATTCTTCATGTGCTTCACTTCATTATATCATTTGAATTTTCGATTGCCTGTTTCTCTACATCTAGAAAACCGTTTTTTGTAGAACGCTCTTTTGCTTCACTTATATTTGTTAGAGCATGACCTTTTGTATAAAGAATTAAAATCTCTTGCTTCACTTACATTTATTTAGAGAGTCAACGGGAATTGGTCATTCACATGGTTAGTCATAAAATCCTACATAAAACTTATAGATCACTGAATAAGATATTTTTGATTCCTTGCAATAGTTTTGCGATATAGAGATGACAATATGTGGGAGGTACTAGTGGATGGTAGTGTTTAGTAGGAATATATGTGTTAAGGTTTGTGAGTCCCGCAGAATGCATCTATAGTCTCCCGTTATGCCAGGAAGTTGGAGCATAATTTATCCTTGATTGTCTATCTCTGCGTGAAGGTCGGGGGTGTGCGATGGTTAACTCCTACCCCCCCCCCTCCCGAAAAGCATGCACGGTTGTACTTTACTTTGGGGGCTAATAAAATTTTGTAATAAGTATGTGAGTTCTTAATGACTAATGTGAGTCCATGGAATGTACGCACTCTCACCTTTCCACAATTTGCTAGCCTCTTTGGTACCATGCATTGACGTTTCTCACCATGAGATGTGGTGCAAA
Organism: Secale cereale; assembly: GCA_902687465.1. Lineage (NCBI taxonomy): Eukaryota > Viridiplantae > Streptophyta > Magnoliopsida > Poales > Poaceae > Secale > Secale cereale. The sequence goes on from LR738709.1 coordinate 318,711,045, forward strand.
CATCGCCGGTGCATCCAAACCCCATGATATGATACGCTCTATCACACGTAAAAAAATCTTATTATATATTCCTCAAAACAGCCACCATACCTACCTATTATGGCATTTCCATAGCCATTCCGAGATATATTGACATGCAACTTCCATCATCATCATATACATGACTTGAGCATTCATTTTCATATTGCTTTGCATGATCGTAAGATAGCTAGCATGATATTTTCATGTCTTACCAGCTATTTGATATCTGTATGCTAGATCATTGCACATCATGTGTCGGTGCAACAAACCCTGGGTCGGTTGCCCATGATTGTGCACAGGCACAAGGACAAATTTTGCCACACCAACATCAGATCAAGGCACGAAGGGATCATCTCTTTGAGGAATAAGAGAGTAGGTCAAGGATATCAAGACAACCAAGACCAACTGAAGAGGCAAGATATCACCGGAAGAAGAACCTTACTTGCCAGGCACGCGAGCCTGGCGTGGTTGGATCGCATCAGAAGCAAGCCTCCAACATCGCCCCGGCAGGCCTACCGGGCCTCGTGGAGGCAATCCACCACCTCACAACGATGCCCATCGTCAATCAGTGCGGTGTCAAGCTCCTAAGTAGTTCAGTGGCAACCTCCTGCCACATGGCAGCCACTTCCTACAAAAGAACCTCCAGATGACACCTGTCCTGAGACGTGTCAAGCAAGCAGGCACGAAGCTGGCAAAACAGCCCTGCAGGGCCTGCCGGGCGAGCCATGATGTGACACTGAGCGGTGCATTTAATGCACTCTGTCAGCCTGCAGTAAGGTATGATAGCACTGTTTGCTATCTAATCAGCATAGAAAGACTAATTTGCCACTTTGGAGACCCCTTAACCTATAAAAGTAGGCACATGGCAACCGTGGAAAGGATTCAGCCATTCGAACCCACCCTCTCATACGCGCGTAGTGACTCTCGCCCCGAGGCAACCTTGCTGGGCAAGAGCACTGTGACTCTTTCCACATTCCACCATCAGTCCACCAAAGAAGGAGTAGGGTTTTATGCATCGCGGGAGCCTGAACCTGGGTAAAAACTGCCCGTGTGATCTCTGCTGCGCTGCGCTACGCTTCTCCGCTCTTTGTGCAACATGCCCATCCCCCCGCCGAACCAAGAAGGGACCCTTGCCCCATAGGTGGTCGTGGTTTTCCCGTGACATCTTTGGCGCGCCAGGTAGAGGGATCACTTTCGCGAACCCGAGAGCGTGAATAGTGCTTCATCTTCATCACCAGCTTCATCATCTTCGGCTCCATTGACCATGCTGCCCAAGAAGAAGTCCGGTGTCGTAGCTCACCCATCCATTTCGAGGGCCTCGCTGCCCGCGGCTGTCGACGCCGCAAGGATTGCGGGGACGCATGAGAATGCGGACGCCGTGGGGGACATGGCCAGCGTAGGTGGTGTTGTTACCAGTCCCCCCACAACCAAAGTAAGACAGAAGGGCACCGGAGAAGGACAGCATCAACATCATCCTAGTGGCGGCGGCCCGCGAGGTATGAGCAGAGAGATTATTCCTTCTGTACCTCCTCGTCCAACCGAAGAGCACAACCTTGGAAGTGCCGCTCGTTCTGGGGTAAATCGCAACTCTCCGGCCGCTCCCGTTGCGGGCGCGGCCATAGTTCATGCACCACCCCCAGGACGAGCTAACCTACTGTGCCCAACGGAGCTGCCGACCCTCAAGCGCCTCTGCCTCATCACCACGGCGTCCTAGCGGCTAGCTCTCAACGACGAGAACACGGCACGGTCGTCATTGGTGCCATCAGGAGCTGGGCGATGATGCAGTTGACATCATGATCACCTATGCCACGCGCCGCCTCGGAGGATATGGCGCGGGCCCAATTGCTACTGAAAATTCAGACAGTGGCTGATCAAATGGATGATGGCGAGCCACCATCCAAAGTCTGATTGGTTTCGCCGAGGCGGGAGGATCACAGTGAGCTGGCCCATCACGGCCTCCCCAGGGGACAGCGACGGCCCACGCTGCTGGCCGTACTGAACACTACAAAAAAAGACACATCCGTGGCATTTTGGGCCGAACTATTTTTTTCCATCATGCTAATGACACTTCTATGACGATAATTGTGACAAAAACCCGTATCATCATAGATGTGGTGGGCTCCTACTTCTATGACAAAAAATCATGACAGAAAATGGGCTTTTCGTCCTGGGCGGGCCGGAGACATAGCTGCATGATATTCTTTGGGCCGTCCATGATGGAAAAAATCATGGTAGAAGCGAGGGCAAGGGAAATTTTGGGGAGTTTTCGGTTACGATGGGTGGTCGGGGCGGAGCGATGCATGGAGGTTTGCGCATTTCTCTCGTACATGTCGCGTGTTAGTGCGAGGCGTTGGGATCTAACCAAACCCGAGCGAGGAGTTTGCTTACTTAACCCGAGCGATTGCACTAGCTACATTCTTGAACCCGAGCGATCGATCCCTTGGCTGCTAACTGAACCCGAGCGATTCCTTCACTATCGCTACTAACTTAACCCGGTCGATCGCTGCTGCTGCTTACTGAAGCCGATCGAACCTGCTGCCTCTTGATGAACAGTGAACGTAGGAGTGGTTGAACGACTCGAGACGTACGTGGTTGGGGTTGGATGAACAGTTCCCGGTGGGGGTTGGATGAATAGGACCCTGTGGGGGTTGGACGTTGCGGTTGCCGCTGGATGAACAGGACCCCGAGACGAGGCCGCCACAGCCGAGGCGTGGGGGCTGGATGAACAAGACCCCGTGGAGGGCTGGTTGAACAATAGCCGATGGAGGGCTGGTAGGATGAACAGGACCCCGTGGAGGGCTGGATGAACAGGACCCCGTGGAGGGCTGTATGAACAGTAGCCGATGGAGGCAGAGGAAGACGCGGTGGATGAACAGTGTAGGTGGAGGCTGGAGGAAGTCGACGATGGGTGAATAGTACCCCATGAAGTCCCATTTTGCGGTACACCACACCCCTCTCGATGAACAGGACCCCTGTTTCGACCGTAGCGCTCCAACACAAGTCCATTTCCTCCGTTTTGCGGTAAGCCAGACCCTTCCCGATGAACAGGATCCCGTTTCGACCGTAGTCGGTCGACTAGAATGTCGTTTCCTCTGTTTTGCGGTACGCTAGACCCTTCCTGATGAACATGACCCCATTTCGACCATACATGCTCCAGCAGAAGGCCGTTTCCCTCCGTTTTGCGGAATGCCACACCAGGTTTTGGCTGTTCCGTCCAAGCCGGTTGCCTCCCGATAAACATGACGTTGTTTCTCCGTTCTGACCCCGCCGGTTGGCTGCCGATGAACACGACGCCGTTGCTGCCGTCTGCTGCCTCTCCATGTACACCAACCCTGGTCGTATGTATGCGCGAGTAGACGTTCGAGACTCCACCCGTATGTACATACGTACCCATGTTTTTTGCCATGTGGTTGTACGTACGTGTACACAGTTTTGAAGGGACTGTATATATGACATGTGTCGCTCCTTACTCTGCCACGGTTCACGCTGCAGAGAGACCAATCGACCGTTATGCACATACACGTTCGCGACCACACAAATAACCCTATGCATGATTCCACCGGGTGGTGATGGGCCTCGAACCCCTCGTTGGTTACCCCAAGTGGAAGGTGTAAGATGCAGTAAGTAGAAGTGTTTTCCCCTAGCAAAGATGCCAAGGATCGAATCCCCAGAGACTCCTAGGTTCAACAAGTAGGTGTCAATTGCTAACGGCGCAATTAGCAATCAACGTGGACCTGCACACAGATACAAATAACTTTGCTCCCAACGAGTACAGAGAGGTTGTCAATCTCTCCGGCCTTGTAGTTCACAAAGGGTTAAAAGCAATATGATAGTAGTGATAGATAGTGTTTTGCAATAGTAAGTAAATAGCGAAAAGTAAATAGTGAATGTGATCAATGATGGTAATATGGACCGGAGTCTCATGATGTTCACTAGTGATGTCTCTCTCCCAAAAGACGATAAAACAGCTATGTGAGGTAAACAAATTACAGCTGGGCAATTGACAGGACCACGAACGCAAACCAATGCTGATTATATTGCAAGAAAGGTTGAGGTTCAAAGCATGGGCGGTACGCCAAAGTAAGTAGACCGAAATCCATCAATATCTACTACTAATCATCCACCTTGAGATATCTATCCAGAACATCTCGCTGGTATTAAGTTGCGAGTCCCACCCATAGTGTAAACTCAATGCAACAGACAACTGCATTAAAAGGACTTTGCGTAAAGTAAACAATCCTTGCACCCGCGGGCACAAGCACCGTTGTTTTCCCCCTTGTGGCAACAGCACATCCCCTAGACTCATGTTTCTGTCACTCAATCTAGTCATCGAGGGGCATGAACCCACAATCGAGCATAACGTTCCCTCTTGGAGTCACTACTTACTACTCGGCCAAAGCAATAAATAACAACGGAGAACATGCAAGAATTACTTATGAACTAAAATATAAAAGAGGTGAATCAAATATATTACTCAAGATCAATCTGAACATAATCTCATAATCCATCGGATCCCAGCAAACTCAACATAGCAACAGCATAAGGATTACATAGGTGCCTCGATCACGTAGGGCAGCTCACGAGGACTAATAAGTGAAGCACAAGAACGGGAGGAGAACATCACATAGCTACTGGTCATAGACTCATGGTCCAAGGGAGACTACTCACGAGTCATCCGGGAGGCGTCCATGGTGGTGGAGAAGCTCCCGGTGGTGATCCTCCCCTCCGGCAGGGTGCCGGGAAGAGTTCTCCTGGTGCTCCCGATCTTGGAAGCGGCGGCGGCGGCGGAACAGAGATGGGATCGCGAAAAAAAGTCCTGTTCTGAGGGTTACGGAGGACCCTTTAAATATATGCCAAAGTAGGGCACCGGGGGAGCCTCGGGGGGCCCAGGCGCCCCCCCGGCGCGGCCCGGGGGGGGGGGGGGCGGCGCGCCCACAGGGCGCCTGGAGCCCCTGTGCCCCCCCAGGCTGCCCTTCGGACGCAGTGTTGTTTCCGGAACGCTGATTTTTTATATAATTTTTCTGGATTTTTCTGGCAGTTCTCGAAACGTGAAAACCTGAAATACAAAAACAGCCGAAAACAGAAACTGGCACTGGGGTGCACTGGATTAGTAAGTTAGTCCAAATATGATCAAAAGTGTATGGAAGTGTATGAATATCATAGCAATATCACCCAAAAGTGGCATGGAGCAAGCAGAAATTATAGATACGTTTTGGACGTATCAACATCCCCAAGCTTAATTCCTGCTCGTCCTCGAGTAGGTAAATGATAACAAGAATAATTTCTGTGGTGACATGCTATTAACCGTATAGGACTTTCTCATAGTCATATGACAAAAGCTTACTGAGACAATGATTCTAAAGTAATTAAGTTGTCTCAAGAGAAAATCACAAATGACTGAAAGTTTTACAACATGAAACTGAAACATCAAAAAGATTTGCAATGAACATGATGTGCAAATATGATAAAGTGATATCTAGCTTGCCCCCTTTAGTGATGCAAAACATAAATGCAAGGGCACCTTCAAGGTTTAAGTGATGACTAGATACAATCATTTCAGAATAAACGATATCACAATCATGCAAAAGACAATGCACATTGCACTCAGAATGACAATCATGCTCTCAGTAGTTGGTGCTTCAACATAAAGGTAAAAGAAAGATTAAGTGCTAGAGCTTTTTATTTTGAAAACATGGAAGCAATTGTGTCAACGGTAGTAGTACTTCATATGTGTCATGTATAAAACATCTTATAAGTTGCAGGCCTCATGCATCGAATACCAATAGTGCTCGCTCCTTGTCCTAATTAGCTCGGATCCCCATGGGTTATCATTGCATTGCATATGTTTTAACCAAGTGTCACAATGGGGTACCTCTATGCCACCTGTACAAAGGTCCAAGGAGATAGATCGCATTTGATTTCTCGTTTTTGATAAATCTCAACTTGAGGACATCCATACCGGGACAACATAGAAAATAGATGATGGACTCCTCTTTAATGCATAAGCATATTCTCATGAGAGATTGAGGATTAAGGTCCAAGCTAAAACTTCGACCATGATGCATGGCTTTGGTTGGCGGCCCAATGTTCTTCTCTAACAATATGCATATTAATTCAACCCACGGTAAATCACCCTTACTTCAGACAAGACGAACATGCATAGCAACTCACATGATATTCAACAAAAGTGTGATAGTAGATGGCGTCCCCAGAAACATGGTTACCGCTCAGCAAGCAACTCATAAGAAATAAGATACATAAGCAACATATTCTTTACCACAATAGTTTTTAGGCTACTTTCCCATGAGCTATGTATTGCATGGTTAGTTTGCTTAGTGCAGGTGGAGGTTAGCAAAAGACTGGGAGCGACCAACTAAGAGAGCAATGACGGTCATAATCATGCAGAGCGACAAAGCAATATTGAATCAGGCATGGTAGTTATATCGCTACTTAGAAACAAAAGATCATCAAGGCTTGACAGACTTTCTTTACAGTCTTGAATATGCGTGAGCATACGCCAAGTCAATCAAAATAAATTCTCGAAGGAAGATATTACTAAACCATACCACATCATAGGCAAACAAACCAAGTTGGTACTCCAATAACACATTAGGAACCCCCCAGCTATTTGAGATTAACCATGAGAAAACCTGAACTACTAAGCACCATCATGAAAGTAGCATCTTTATCATAGACACATTAACCAATGCAACGGAAGCAAACCCTCTTAATAAGGTGAGCATGGTAATTAAAGAGAGTTCAAGCAACCAACTAAATAAAAGCTCTTGAAAAGATAAGCATGAATACTAAGAGCAGAGCACGATAGTAGCTATTAAAAGATAAAGAACACACACAGCATAGATAGACATGAAAATTCTATGTAATGTTCTAGGTAGAGGTGGAGCGTGTTTTTCTCCCACATAAAGGAATGCTGGGTTCCGACTCGTTATGGAAAACTAAAAAGAAAACTGAAAGCAAGACGCTCCAAGCATAGCGCATAACATATGAAGTGATAAAAATATAGCGAAACGAAAGACGAACTGATAATGTTGATGGAGAAGGGGATGCACGGGGGCATCCCCAAGCTTAGACGCTTGAGTCTCCTTGAATATTTCTTGGGGGTGCACGGGGGCATCCCCAAGCTTGAGCGCTTGATACTCCTGAATATTTTTATCATCTTCCCTCGCACACTTGAAAACTCCCTTCATACACAACTCATCATATTCTGATTAGCGAGGTTAGTACCCTTAATAAAATAATTATAACTTGCTGGAAATAAGGATATTATTGAAGTTCTACTGTTTCTCAAGATTTCCAAAAGGTTTTTGCAAAGAAAAAGCAAGTTATTAATTTGCAAAGTGAAGGTAAGGCAAAACAGGACAGAATCTTTGAAAAACAGAACAGCAGGCAGTAATTGATCGGTTCGGGATACTTCTGCAACTCAAATCGAAAAACTCAGAACTGACGCACGAAAGACAATTATATAGAGAACTCTGTCGAAAAAACTCAGACCAAAAAGATGATCTGGTGATTTTATACGAATTTTTCTATCCAAGGACAGAATCTGTTTCCTGGACAGCACCTCACAACTTTTGAACTTTCTAGCAATCAGAGGCTATACTTGGCACAAATATGAAAAGCAAAGATACAATGATGATGCTACAGCAGTAAACAACATCAAGACACAACAAAAACAAAAATTTTATTCATGTGGGCTGCCTCCCAAAAGCGCTTTCTTTTATGCCTTTAAGCTAGGCATAATGCATAGATCAAGTTTTATCAAGAGTAAAAGAATAACTAGCCCGTACAACGGACTCAAAAGGTAACTTGACCTTCTTACGAGGGAAGTGTTCCATCCCTTTCTTGAGAGGAAACTGAAATTTTATATTACCCTCTTTCATGTCAATGATAGCACCAACGATGCGCAAAAAGGGACGTCCCAAAATAATTGGACATGAAGGATCACATTCAATATCCATAATAGTGAAATCAACGGGCACATAATTATCATTGACAATAATAAGAACATCATCGATCCTCCCCAAAGGTTTCTTTATGGAAGAATCAACGAGAGCATCACCAAAAGAACAAGAATCAAAAGATTTTAATTTAAGCATATCATATAGTCTTTTGGGCATAATGGAAGTACTAGCTACAATATCACATAAAGCAAAGCATGAGAAGTTGTTTATCTTAATTTTAATCATAGAATCCCAACCATCTCCTAGCTTTCTAGGTATGGAGGCTTCTACTCTAAGTTTCTCCTCCCTAGCTTTGATAAGAGCATTAGTGATATGCTCTGTGAAGGCAAGATTAAGCGTGCTAGTGTTGGGATCCTTAGCCATTCCTTGTAGAAAGGCGACAACTTCTGAAATACTAAAATTATCAAAATCAATTTTATCATTAGTGGGCAGAATTGTAGTGTCATCCTCTTTGTTTAATTCACTCTCTATTATAAGAGTTTGAACATCTTCCCAAGTTTCGGGAAGCTTAGGAGCAATTTTAAACTGAGGCTCATACTTTTTTCCTGGAAGACCATGTCATGGGCATAACTCTCCGTCATAACTAGTGTAATCACAAGGTTTATTTTTTTTGTAAATCCCGTCAGAGATAAGTGGGGCAATGGAAGTAGGGGTGTACTCCTCCCATTTAGTGTTTTTGGTAGAACCCATAGTAGCAAGCAAGCAAGATAACTATTTTTTTTTTGTGATTTTCGGTAAAAGAAACTAAAGCAAAAATGAAAGTAAACTAACAAGACTAAAAAGCAAAGGTAAAAGATAGCATGCAACTCCCCTATCCTGAAGAGTGGAGTCCCCGGCAACGGCGCCAGAAAATACTCCTTGATGGGCCTCGAACCCCTCGCTGGTTACCCCAAGTGGAAGGTGTAAGATGCAGTAAGTAGAAGTGTTTTCCCCTAGCAAAGATGCCAAGGATCGAATCCCCAGAGACTCCTAGGTTCAACAAGTAGGTGTCAATTGCTAACGGCGCAATTAGCAATCAACGTGGACCTGCACACAGATACAAATAACTTTGCTCCCAACGAGTACAGAGAGGTTGTCAATCTCTCCGGCCTTGTAGTTCACAAAGGGTTAAAAGCAATACGATAGTAGTGATAGATAGTGTTTTGCAATAGTAAGTAAATAGCGAAAAGTAAATAGTGAATGTGATCAATGATGGTAATATGGACCGGAGTCTGATGATGTTCACTAGTGATGTCTCTCTCCCAAAAGACGATAAAACAGCTATGTGAGGTAAACAAATTACAGCTGGGCAATTGACAGGACCACGAACGCAAACCAATGTTGATTACATTGCAAGAAAGGTTGAGGTTCAAAGCATGGGCGGTACGCCAAAGTAAGTAGACCAAAATCCATCAATATCTACTACTAATCATCCACCTTGAGATATCTATCCAGAACATCTCGCTGGTATTAAGTTGCGAGTCCCACCCATAGTGTAAACTCAATGCAACAGACAACTTCATTAAAAGAACTTTGCGTAAAGTAAACAATCCTTGCACCCGCGGGCACAAGCACCGTTGTTTTCCCCCTTGTGGCAACAACACATCCCCTAGACTCATGTTTCTGTCACTCAAGCTAGTCATCGAGGGGCATGAACCCACAATCGAGCATAACGTTCCCTCATCGGATCCCAGCAAACTCAACATAGCAACAGCATAAGGATTACATAGGTGCCTCGATCATGTAGGGCAGCTCACGAGGACTAATTAGTAAAGCACAAGAACGGGAGGAGAACATCACATAGCTACTGGTCGTGGACTCATGGTCCAAGGGAGACTACTCACGAGTCATCCGGGAGGCGTCCATGGTGGTGGAGAAGCTCCTGGTGGTGATCCTCCCCTCCGGCAGGGTGCCGGGAAGAGTTCTACTGGTGCTCCCGATCTTGGAAGCGGCGGCGGCGGCGGAACAGAGATGGAATCGCGAAAAAAAGTCCTGTTCTGAGGGTTACGGAGGACCCTTTAAATATATGCCAAAGTAGGGCACTGGGGGAGCCTCGGGGGGCCCAGGCGCCCCCCCCCCCCCCGGCGCGGCCGAGGGGGGAGGCGCGCCCACAGGGCGCCTGGAGCCCCTGTGCCCCCCCCCAGGCTGCCCTTCGGACGCAGTGTTGTTTCCGGAACGCTGATTTTTTATATAATTTTTCTGGATTTTTCTGGGCAGTTCTCGAAACGTGAAAACCTGAAATACAAAAACAGCCGAAAACAGAAAGTGGCACTGGGGTGCACTGGATTAGTAAGTTAGTCCAAATATGATCAAACGTGTATGGAAGTGTATGAATATCATAGCAATATCACCCAAAAGTGGCATGGAGCAAGCAGAAATTATAGATACGTTTTGGACGTATCAGGTGGGTCCCAGCTGTCAGGGAGGATAAGGAGGCACTTCCTTGCGTGCGAAGATATAGCCAGCGGGTCCCAACTGTCAAGGGCTAATCATTTTATTTGCCCTTAATAAGGAGGCACTTCCTTGCGTGTGGTCATGGACCCAGCTGTCAGCCTCTCCACGTACTGTCCTCTTATGATGGAATTCGTTCCTTGACCATGTTGACCATGCTGCGCCAAGAGCACCAAGGCGGTGGACGACGGCTAGGCATATGAAGGGATTGACCCGAAGCCAGGGGAGCTGCGGTAGTTGAGTCCCAGCCCGGGGTTGTAGTCGGCAGAGAAAAACATGAGGGGTGGAGGGGTGGCATGGCTGGCGGTGGACTAGTGCTTTGCAGAGAGGCGTGCGAAGCAGCGCTGCTGGCCGCCGGAGGCAGGAGCAGGAAGTCCTGCCGGCGCTGGAGGAAGAAGACGAGAGATTGAAGATGCATGCCGGCCGTTACATGTACATCCAATGACTAAAGATGTTAGAATCATTTTGTTGACTAATTTGACAAAGCATTCCGTAGGCGACCTAATGGCGCACATGTCAGGCTCCTTGCTGGTTGGTCCTGGCTGTCAGTTGGAGGAAGCAGACGAGATTTAAGATGTATGATGGCCGTTGGATATATATCCAATGGCTGTGGATGTTAGAATGATTTGTTGACTAAGTTGACAACGCCTACCGTAGGCTTCGACCTATTAGCCTACATGCAACCCTGCAAATATGTGGCTCATATTTAACCCATGTTTTCGAGAATTTACAGTCAATTTGCTAGGCTGGATGAACAAATAGTGTACCGTAAATTCGGCCCATTTCACTTGTTCTAAGAAATCACATCCCATTTGCACTTTCTTAAAATACACGAATTTGTTGGGCTTTGTAGTAAAGATAATATTAGGTTAGACGGAGCAATTAGTATCAAAAATTAAACCAGAGCTGGACATTACATTATATAGAAAAATAGAAAATTAGCGAGTTATTGCTCAAAATAAAAATGAGCATGTTATTTTTACATTGGTCCTTAAATCATCGCAAGCTTTTGTGCGCAATCACCAGGATTTTCGTTGCCTTAGAGTAAAAAACGGCTAGGATTTCCCTTGCCAAATTATGTTAAACATTTATAAGTTTGTATGAAATATACAATAATAAGAATAATAATAAAAATAATAATAATATATAATGTGGTTAGAATGGAAAACATAAATTGGGCCCGCATTCTAATTCTTATATATAGAAAAAAAGAATAGCTATATGCCTTATATTAAAAAAAGATAAATTGAGTTGCCGATGTTTAAGAAAAAATAAACCAAGGTTGGGAGGCCCATACGTCGGTACATACATGATGGGCCTCATAAAACAATTTGAAAACACTGCGTCGATATGTCGTGGGCTGCACATGTCATGGCTGAGCACTCTGAAAAATATACCTGCTAGATCTCCAGTACCCCTAAAAATGCTCGCCGATGATGGTCTTCGTTGCAAATTTATTTTGTTTATTGACTATACTAGGTTGACAAACCTGTGGGCCCAAAGTGTGGTATACAATTAGGAAGAAGCATTTTTTTCAAATGAGTCACTTGCTTGCGTACGGCCATGGACCTGGTGGGTCCTGACTGTCAGGCTCTAAATGTACAGTCATGTCCAGTTTCCTCTCATTTGTTGAGCATGTTGATAACGGAAGACGGCGGCGCCGCGGCGAGCGCACAAAGCCCGAGGAGGATGGCGTGGACATGGACGGGAATGAACCGAAGCTGGGGAAGGCACCTTAGAGAAGTGAAAAATAGCGCCTTCATTATTTTGATCATACCTGTAGTAGCCCGGGCGCTACAATCGTATCACCCAAAAGCAATACTGTGCGGATTCGATTCCAACTGGGGCAGTTGAAAATTATATAAATTTTTGTCTTAGCTATTACTGACATGTGGGTCCCGCCATGTCATCTACACACACCACCTCCACCACTTGCCAAAATTTCGTCCCTAGTTTACCCAGTTTTTCGCACACTCAACATCGTCTTGGCATTTTTTAAATAGTATATATTTTTGACTGTGCATCATATGAAGATGTGCTATACATGAATGTTGATCAGCATCATGTTAACTTGTTGTTAGTTCCATTTTCGACCATGATTAAAATTTCCAACATTCTGTTATCCATGTTTGAAAAGTGTGTGCTGACTTAAATGTTGTGCCTTTGAAACATGCACTTTCTTATCTGAAAACTGAAATTTGCAGTTTCTCCCCTGAACATCACTTGGACAGGCAACCATCGCCGGTGGTGGATTGGATGCCGCCCTTCTTCAATCCCCCGACTTCGCGAGGGGGAAGAAGATGAAACTTCCATCACGTGCTGGCGGTTAGGGAATGGAGCGATCTGGATTTAACAGGGGCGTGGGGCACGACGCGAGGCAGCGCCACCGGCCCCTGAGCGATAGTTGGCGGTCCGGACGTGCTGCTGGTTTGGGCACGTCAAAATCCGACATTGTACATTCTAACATTCCCACGGTATACATTCTAACAAGTTCACACACAAGTACAATAGAAAAGTTAAACATTCATGGTCATGCAGCCTTTCTTATGAAAATTTACGGCCCATGCTTAATTGTTCATCAGGTTTAGACAAAACCCGGACTGAACATGCATGGCAATAACATCTAACCCAACCATTGTTTTTGGCAGTCACAAACAAATGGGTCGATCTGATCCATAAAATCAACATCTTGTGCCAAAAAGTTAATTGGCATATGGCGATAAGTTGTAAATAGAAGTCGAGCACGTTCAGAAGCCCATTTTATCGACCTGAAACTTCTTTTTTTGCTGTTCAACATATCCATACGTGAGAAATTTCTTGTTGAAAAACTTAAGCCTCATGGACAATAGTAACCTCGCATTCAACATGAAGAATGTGACGAAGTTTTTGTTTGCATGATTGGATGCATAACCTTCCATCATTATTGTCCTCAAGCGAATGTCATGAGAACTGAGAAAATCTCGGTGCTTATTATGCCACCGATTGGTTATATGTTTTTCTCCATGTGTTGTTGCCTACGTAGACATGGAGATTGGAAACAATTCAGGTCTAAAAAAAGAGTATGTCGATAGAGCGACAGCCGAACGGTAATTCTAGTACAATATATATGGGCTTTCAATGTGCATGATATAATCACCTTTATATTCAAATTCTCCAGACATGGAAAGCATCACAGCAAGCCAGTAATTGTGTTCAGATCAATACTAAACATTCTGATATATAAGTACTTGACAGAATCCACCATTGTTAGGCTATCGATGGACGAACTCTTCATTGAGCATATAACATAATATTAGTATCCAAAGTGTACTCCAAGATGATATAAAACTTCTGCGCACAAAAGAAAAATGCAGCTTGTCATTACAAAAGTATAGATGATAATATACCGTACCTGAATAAATGTGGAGCCAAACACCATGTTGTGATGTACAAACGAAACATGAATTACACCCAAGGCCTGAAGTTTAGGCGCAGAGACGAAAGTTATTTCCAAAGGTTGATAACAATAATCAAGGAGCAACCTTTCAAGTGAAGGGGCATCTTCGATGATGAGCTACTCTCCTTCAAAATAAATTCCAATGCTTTTAAGGTGACGCGACTTTATTTGGAGATAATGGATACGGATTTCAGATCCGAAAACAAGCAGAAAGCGCTCCAGGGCAGGGCACCCAGAGTGGATGATGATGTGTAGTGAGGCCTCCGACAGATCAACCACCACAAGCAAAGTCTTTTTAGCAGTGGCGGTCGAATCATTAGTACCAGATTGTCTGGTAGACGGCACCGGGCTATGGTGAGGGTGTGGAGACAGGACGAAAACCACAAGATGGACAATGGTGGTATGGGCACAATTATAAAGAGTTTGGTTCGCTGCATATAATTTTCGTAGTAATGGTAGAACTCAAGTTGCTGGAGTTTTTCGATTTCAGTGGATGTAAGCAGGCATCCACTGTGCCGGCTATGGATAGCATGTAGCGTGTCGGGATGCAGAGGCGTTGAACGGGCACTTGGTGGGAGGAGACGATGGCTCTGAGGAGATCAAATTCAGTAAGGACAGATATCTAACGACAGTCGAGATTGAGGGGCACGGTGCACAATAGAGGGCGCCACCGAGATGTGAGGACTTGTGTGCAGTAGCCATCCTTGATGGGAAGAAGGTAGATGATCTCCCCAAGGATGTCGTCCAGGTGATCGCTGATGCGGTCCACCGGAGATTCCACAAGTTCCTAAGATCCGGGTGGGGGGGCTCACCGCTTCTCCCCGCGCTGCCGGGTGCGGGATCTACCACCGGCATCGCCGCTGGCGAGAGCCTCATCTTCTTGGCACCGGGGCCAGCCGACTCCATTTTCCTTGCAGGTGTCGCGCCGAGCTCATGGGTTTCAGCAGAGTAGCCAGACACGAGCCTAGTGGCAGTGCGAGTGGGGAAAAAGGAGGGGTGGTGTTTTCTGTTAGGAGTGGAAGAAGAGGAGTAGGCGTTTTCTGTACGAGTGAGGAAGAAGGTGAGCAGGGGTTTTGTGTACGAGTGAGAAAGATGGGGAACGGGGGGCGGGAGATTCCAGCGAGCGGCAAAATGAGAGGTCAAATAACATGCCCACAATATACATAGATTGACACGCTAGTCAACATTCACACTAAACTAAGCTTCACAAGATACAATATGCATACTAGCTAACATTCACAAGCACTTAAGTTCAGCATGTTTACACATCTAAATGATTCACAAGACTATAACCAAGACATAGCTATGAGAAGGTGTAGAAATAAAGAAAAAATGATCGATGCTTCTCTAACCGATGGGCCTCCCTACGCACGCATTAATTTCCTGGGCATGCTTCTTTCTGCTTAATGTTGCGTGTACTTTGAGCATGTTGGCAACTCCACAGCTAGTTTGATAGCTCATCTTGCAATTTACGCTGACACATTGCAGCAAACAGAGGAGGCAATAGAGATCACTCAACATAAGACCATTTTGTGCAGTTCCACTGAAATCATCTTCATTGTCCTGCATGTGAAAAGATAAGAAAGCGTTGTACTTAAACAGTGTCGCAAAATAGTAGCACATATCAATAGCTCGGCATGACAAAACACGATCATCTGGATGAAGGGGATACTGACCTACGGCAGGAAGATTATGCATAATTTTATAGGTGGTTAGTTGATTTTCACCTTGGGATCTCCTATGATGGCACGGAGGAAATTCTATGCAATCGACTAACCCCAGTATCTTTTTTGTGCAGTTCCACTAAAATAACGCACCGCTTATTGAACGACCCTACTCGCCACCCAAGCAATCAATGACGGCGCGGTTGTAGTGCTTGTTTGCTCCTCCACATATGACAACCTCGTTCCACACTGCAAACAACTAGTCAACGTATGAATAAGCTTATTTCATCTTGCGTTGGTCCTTCTACCTACTCTCTCCCTCCGGGTTTATTAGGCCGAAAGACAACTTCTCTTAGACCAAAACACCGTGAGGTCAGCTTACATTAACAACGACAAACATGCAAAGCATGTCTGGATTTGTGCATTTTTGTTCTTG
Organism: Secale cereale; assembly: GCA_902687465.1. NCBI lineage: Eukaryota > Viridiplantae > Streptophyta > Magnoliopsida > Poales > Poaceae > Secale > Secale cereale. The sequence goes on from LR738709.1 coordinate 318,727,014, forward strand.
TCAGTGACCTTTCCTGTGTGACCACAAGAAATCTAGATGTAGTCATTCTCGGTTGCATTGTCGACCCAACACTCCCCGCTTTCTGTCCTTTTTTGACCAAGAGACCGGTCAGGCCAGCATCTTTATTTCCCTTTCCAACCAAGAGATCGGTTCGTTAGCTAGTACCATTTTCCCTCTAATAGTAATAGTTTAGGTGGTGTTCGAGTGTTTGACAAGCCGACGTAGCTAGCTACATGGGGAGCTTTGTAATACTAGAAGAATATCCACATGCAGTATGCAACGACGTGGGGAGCAATCCTAACTTGATGAAAAAAGGGTTGCAGCGACATGGGGAGCTGGGCCATTAGAACAAGGCTGGTTCTAAAATAAGGTATACCTTCGGTCGACGGGATGTGGCGAGGCAGGCGGCGGCCTCCCATGTTCTACTTCTCGTTGATGATGGCGGCGGGCAGGGACGTCCTGGCCGTCACCTCATCGACATTCTGGTAGCCACGTCACCTCATCGACATCCGCAACGACTTCTTTCTCTGCTTGCATGGCGTGGCTACGTGTGCGTCGATGGCATATGGCAAAGTCGCAGGCACTTGAGGCGCTATACACCACGGTGGTGTCGAGGGCAGTGATGATGCCCTTGCCGCCGTGCTCCCCGACAAGCCGGCGTGGAGCAACTCGACACTCTTCCTCAAGTTTGATTGGAGCGGACAGATGCGGAACCACGCACTGGCTTTGGGCAGCAACTGACTCAGTCATGCTAGGCGAGGTAGGTGGAGAGGCGAGCTGCCTCGCTCATAACTGTCGGGCTCGGCGGACCACCCAGACAACTTTTATGCCGGAGAACTCACCCTTCCAGCTAGGATTTCAATGACCTGGCATGTGTTATAGCCAGCTGACTAGGCTTATTATACTTTCTCTAAGACTAGCCACAATGGGTAGTAACAATAGAATAGTAACATGCCCATGTTACTACTCTATGTTACTACCTCTATAGTGGGGAGTAACATATATATGTGTGGTAACATGCAACACTTCATTTATTAGGCTATACACTCATCCTACTAGTAACTACTAGCTATGTTACCACATGCCTCTCTTTCTTCATTTACTACTTGACACATCATCTATTTTATCTATATATGTGTGATGTTACTACCTATGTTACTCCCACTGTGGGTAGTCTAAATGATGGCCCTGTTTGGATCCTCTAACCGAGTTAGAGGTTAGAGTTAGATTCTAACCCTGAACTAACTCTAACCAAAGAGGTGTTTGGATGGAAGGGCTAGATTGACAATAAATGCTCTTTCTCAATCATTTGCTCTTTCTCTTGGAGAACTAACCCAAATAAGCACCTCTTGGGTGGGTTAGTTTTTTGAGGTGTGTATGCATCTAACCCAAACTAACCCTCCTGTTTGGATATTTTCGGGTTAGTTGAGTCCAAACTAACCCAAACTAACTCTAACCCATGGATCCAAACATGACCGATGCGTCGCTGCAAGAGCTGCCTATATTAACCATGTTCTAAAATGGTTGCACAACTTCGTCTATAGTACTGTACTAGTAAAGGTTAGTAGGTGACGTTGCGCTTGGCTCTACGCCTCTTCCGGAAGTCAAACAATGATGATGGTACTACTTGTATAGCCCACTATTTGCTTTCAAAAACAATATAGCCCACTATTGTAAGCGAAGGCTTCTCCTCGTGCTGCGGGCCACCACGCGAGCGTGGGCGAGGGAGAGGGCTTAGTAAGCAAGCTTCTCCTCGTTATGCGAGTTGAAGGGACACATCAAAGTTATTTAGTACTCCCTCCAAAAAGGGCCGACCATGTCCATGGCTACCATCCCGTGCTCCGTCATGTGCCATCAAGGAGAAAAAAATTACATAGTTGGTGCCATCGAAGTGCATGACTCACATACGCACTGCTTATCTCCATTTTCTTGCATGACACGTTCACCTTGATGCTAGATGTCCCGTGTGTTGGCAAAAGGATGAACATGCGGTGAACGTGTAGCACAATTTCATGTAAACATGGCCGGTTATGTTGTCAGTAGGTGACCTTGCGCTTGGCTCTTCGCCTCTTCCGGAAGTCGAACAATGATGATGGTACTACTACAGTATAAATTATTATTTTGCGAGTACTACAATATATATACTTGTGGAAATCTGACACTGAATTAAGTGTTGCACGTCCACCGCCTGTATAAGCACATTATAATAAAGCAAACAAGCAAACGCTTATCCTTTTCCTGCGAGCCACCGCGCGCGCGTGAGCGAGAGAGAGGTCAGTAAGCAAAGCTTCTTCTTGTTTATGAGTTGACGGGACACATCAAAGTAGCGTAGTCTCCAAAGAGGGCCGACCACGTTCATGGCTACCATCCCGTGCTCCGTCATTCAGAGTGTGCATGATTCACGTTCCATTGAGAAAATAATGTTGCGTACGTTCCATCGAATATGATAACTTAGTTTATAAATAACGTGCCACCGCGTCATGGTCGAACTTTGATTTGTTCACCCGTGGCTCCCTAACAACTACCGCACTCGCCAAATTATCACGTGAGCTGCCTCTTCATACAGAAATGAGCTCACAGTGTACCTGGATGAGTCTCTCATAATTTTTACTACTTACCTCTATTTTCTTCCTTGACACGTGGACCTGGATGCTGGATGTCCCACATGTCGTCATAATGAAGAAGAACGCTTTCCGACAACCGAGAAGGAGCAAGGAACCTCGCGGTGGAGCGTTTGGACTCTTTTAATATTTTATATTCAGCGATATAAAATCAACTCAATCTTCTCCACGTCCTAGTAGGAGTACTAGACCGGAAGAGTGTGAAACATGACAACCCAGTGTAGTTACATCATACATGGCCCACCTCACTCTATCAACTTACTTATTTGCCTCCGTGCGACACCTTGCTCTAGTAATCCACCAGCCTGCATCGCTTCTCACTCCTCGTCTCTCTCAAAGTGAGGTGGGCTGGCGATTTTGCCATCTATTGAGGTCGGTTAACTCACTCACACTCACTCCCACATGTTAGCGATTTTGCCTTCTATTGAGTTAATACACTTAGACAGAGGAAGTATACGTGACTAAAATTATTGGAAAATCTAAATTCCTTTAGGTGCCCTATGTACATAGACGGAGGAAGTACTCTGTTCTTTCCCTTGTTCGGACGATCCATCGATACAAATCCAGAACAAAATGACGAGGTTGGGGCTTTCCCGCGTGTTAGGCGGGCTTGTTTGGCCTAGTGGGTCTGAGTGATATGACGTGCTACATTGCCGTGCAGTCTTCGCGTGTGGTAGCAGTATTGCTGGTACAATATTTTCTTGAAGAATAGGATTCAACGAAGTCATGATGGTTCCTTCGTCCGAGCAACTTATAGTGGGAAAGGCTGAGCCTGGGATTTGACGGCTTATTACTTATTATTACTGCGGCACTACGACTGGGGTGAGTCTCCCCTGCAGTTCAGTGTGATGCACTCTAATTCTGGTGTCATGGCAAGTTGACCAGGATGGTCGACGTCCCACATGTCGGCGAATGAAAGTACTCTTTCAGATATTGAGCACGAGCAAGGAAGCCGGGCGGGATAGTGTGACTGTTCTGTTGCAGTAGTACTATTCATTTTTATTTTTTATGAAAGCTATTGTCTCCACTCTTACGATGGAGGTGTGTGAAACACGACAGCCTAGTGAACTTGGCATGTGCACTACTCCCTCTGTCCGTGAAATTCCATACATATCACATTGACAAAGAGGAACCTCCATGGCATAATTAACGCCCGAAGCCGCCATTCAACAAAGCGTGAAAATATGGTTGTTTCTCCCGAGCAACTTTTACTACTCCCTCCGTCTAGGTGTGTAACTCACCTTACGAAAACCAAATAACATTTCCTTAGTTTATACATGCTTTGTGTGAATGCCACCTGTTTAGTGTGTAATTACCATATATGTGAATTATGCAATGCCCTCTTGTTGCAGGACATTATATATGTGAATTATGCAATGCTATCTTGTTGCAAGGCATTATATATGTGAATTATGCAATGCCATGATGTTTACCCAAGCATCATATATGTGAATTATATCATGCCATTCTTTTTTTGTATTATGTATTCCATTTGTCAACAATGTTTGTATGTTCAAATAATCTTCCTGTTCATCAGCCATTTGAATTGGTGATAGAGAAATCTGGAGTGAAAATAAGTTCTTCAGAGGAGATAGTGCTACCTGCTAAAGCAGATATCTTGCTGGTTACAGATAGCTCCTCAGAGGAGGATTCCGAGATAGATGGCCAGTCCTATTTCCCCCCTGCGGTGTATGCTCAAACTTGGCAGGGTTATATTACTATATCATGCATATGTTGTCTTGCAATGCTTAGTTTTTACATCATATGCACAATATTGAGTGCTATCTGCTTAGTTTACACATCATATATGTGATTGCCCTCTACTCACTTGCTTAGTATATAAATCATATATTTGAATTATATCATGCCATGATGTTTACATAGACAGCATGTATCTGAATTATGGCATGCCAACCCATTTTCTAAAGACATAATATAGTTATATCACCTCATCATGTTTACATAGTGATCATATTTTGAATTATGTCATTATATCCGTGAATTATATCATGCCGTCATGTTTCCATCGACATCATGTTTGTGAATTATGGCATGCCAACCACTTTAATAGACACTTCATATAGTTATATCATGTCATCCTGTTTGCATAGTCATCATATTTTGAAGTATATCATTCTATCATGTTTAGTTAGCCATCATATATGTGAAATTGTGTCATGCTATCGTGTTTAGTTACCCATCATATATGTGAAATTGTGTCATGATATCCTGTTTGGTAAGACAACATAAATGTGAATTATTTCGTGGCATGTTCTCTTCCCTACTATCCATTGAACCTGTCTATCATACAATGTCTATACATTCAATTATTTTTCTTGTTTATCAGCATTTGAACTGGAGGGAGTGATGGCAGTATCTATGGGAGTAAAAACACGGTCTTCAAAAAAGATAGTACTACCCGTTGATTCAGATAGAACCACGATTGTACTTGCTCAAGAACCAGCCCCACCGCACATAACCTAGACTCACGCGGATTGTACCCATACCCAGTTGGACAGAGAACCAGCTACACCCCTTCTAACCCCAACCGCTGCAGATAGTAACCCAGTTCCAGTTGACAAAACACCGTCTCCACCATAGAGCACCCAGACACGAGCAGTTAGTAAGGCAAGTGCAGTGCCCAAAGCTCGAGGACCACCATTCCGAACCCCAAGTCAACGCTTAAAGCAGAAGAACAATTTTTCTCAGGTCAGGTTCCGTAGCTATGGTTCATACTCCTTGCATCACTGTATTTACTCATAACAACTAATTTCAAATTTGAAGGATGCAACTAAAACTCCAATGCTGCGACGGGTATGTTTTAAACTTGTTTCTTTAATTGTTTTGTTGTTTGTAACTTGCTCTATGTTGGTTTCAGTTTCAATTGAATAAACAATTATATTCTCATGCCATGCACATTACAAGTGTTGTTAGTGTTGTGTAGTTTTCCACACCTATATTCTTTCTAGGTTGCTTTGTCTTAAATAGATATGATTTGAACTGTCTCTATTTTGATTTGGCAACATAAACTAGAATGATATAGACCATACAGTGACTATAGTACATGGATATATTTTTGTTTCATGTTGTTATCTTGTCCACCTTACTACTGAACTGGTTTACCAAAATGAGTTTCATATACATGCTAAACATGTGATGTGTCTGCTTGTTTCTTTTTTAGAATGCGGACAAAATATTGGAGAAGAGTACCCCGTTATGCAATGGTAAAGGAAGTAATGCAGATAAGGTTCAAGATAGGGAGACATCTCTGTTAGTCTCCAAGAAAGCTGATCAAACAGCGAAGGAAAACTATCTTAAAGATAGTGAGACAACCCCAAAGTTCTGTCTTGGTGTACTGTTCGAGTTACTCGCCACTATCGCTGGCACATGCTCCTTGAACTCACTGTATGAATCAGTTCAGTTTCTTGAGTCTCAACTACAAGCTGAAAGACATCGAGCAGCTATGCTGCGACAAGAAGCCGAAGGATTGCGGGAGTCCCTGGAGGATTCAGATGCATACTTTCTGGTGCAACAACAAGCGCTGGAGGATTTAAGCACCAAACAAGAGAAAGCTAATAAGCTTGCTAAGTGTCTTGCCAGCATGGTGGATACGGAGGATATTGTTTCTTGAGCTCTTGTGAAGTGGTTTCAGTTCTGGACTTGTTTTGCTACGACGTTTATTTGCACTAGTCACCATCTTTGACAACCAGTGTATGTAATATGCTTCTTTGTTCCCCATATTTTCACTGGTGGCAAACTTTGATGCCTAGTGGTTGTAATATGTGTAATAGTCGTAATAGCCTAGTGTATGTTGCTTGCTTATTTATTTCCTTGTCGTCTTGTTTATTTGTTTGCTTGTAGTCAGTGCAGTTCTTTTTCCGCAGTGTGCTAGTGGCCTCCATAACCTATTATTTAAAAGTAGGCCACAATATCTGTGGGCAACATACAGACCGTTGTCACCATGGTCCTACTATCTACTGTAGTGACCATGGGCCAACTACGGACCTTCTACGGGCCATAGAATCTATGGGCCTTCTACGGGTCGTATGATAGATTGGGCAAACATTGCCAATAACGGACCGCATTATGGGCCGTATATGGGCTAGAGTGGCAGTCATCCGTTCATGGGCCGAGCATGACAGGCCTTTAAGAGGCAGACAAGTATAACGTGCTTAATTCTATCGACATGCATAACAGGTCGTTAATGGCCATATTTGGTGACTCTATGAAAACGGCCCAACGGATTAACGAGCCACGAACAGGCCGACTTTAACCACGAGCTGAATTTGGCCCACAAGCGGAAAAATGCCAGTAACGGTCCGTAAGCTAGCGAATGCTACAAATCGGCCCAAGAATAAATGGGCCTTTAAAAGGCTGAAAGATAACACGGGCTGGGAACGGCCCAATGGAGTAATGGGTCGTTAATGGGTATGAAGCCACACACTGTTCATTATGGGCCAGTTTCACTACGAGCCGTTAATGGGCCAAGAGTTATGAAGGGCCTCATATGGGCCGAAAGACGTCATGGGCCGTACATGGGCCTGAAGTTATAATGGGCTGGAATCGTATTGGACGGCCCAGATGAAGCTAGTGGGCTGAATTAGGAAAGGCCATAATGGGTCGTGAGTTATCGGGCCTGAATGGGCTATATGCGAGCACGCCGTTAGCAGGCTTTCGATGGGCCAATCCGTTATCCTTTGACCAAGTCAAACAGGCTGGCCTTTTGACCTGAATGGGCACCTATGGGGCCGCGCCACATGTGGACGTATCATTGGCCCCTCCTGTCCATTGGTTGGTTGACATCTGTCCGCATTTGGAGCTGACACGAGGTTCATTCGGCCAATGAGAATTTTACACGTGGAAAATTTCCAGTGGTCCTCTCTATTAGCGGGTTATCGGATCCAAAACCAAACCCGATAGCTTAACGATGACCCGTCACGGTGGATTCCACGTGTCGGTTACCCTTGACGAAAGCACTTCCATGACGTGCTATTTGTCGTCATGGAAGTGAACACTTCTGTGATGATAATTTTGCTATTGTCATCAAACACTTCTACGACAGCACAGGTATGACTATCTTGATTCTGTCACAAAATCATCATGGATGTACATGCATGACAGAAAACGTGACCTACTGTGACAAACATGTATTATCACAGAAGTGATTTTTTTGTAGTGGAAGGGGCCACCCCCACGGTGCAGTCCCAGCCATGGAAGCCCGCGCGTGAGCCGCGCAACTTGGAGCCTTACAACATCTCGATGGCCTCGTTGGACCCTTGAGCGCATCAAGGCCAACAGCGAGCCCCGGAGGGCAGGCAGAGGGAGCGCGCGCGCGTCACCATCGAGCAACGCTGCGGCGACCACTGTCAACCTGACGGGCATGATGGCCCCAACGTCTATAAGCCTGCGCTCGATGGGGGCGGGTACCTTTGAGGCAGGGTGCCCTGCCTTCACCCGTGAGCTGCGACAAGTCTGTTGGCCGTCCTCTCGCACGTTCAAGCCAAAGATTCCAGAGAAGTATGACGGAAGACTGAACCCGATAGAGTTCTTGAGCATCTACACCATTGCTGTTTAAGATGCCGGGGGAAGATATTAGAAGGTATTCGCCAACTACTTCCCTTTGCCACTTAAGCCAAATGTGAGGTCTTGGCTGGTGCATCGTCTAGAGACCTCCATTTCGACCTAGGCTGATCTATGCCATGAGTTCGTATGTGCCTTCATGGGCGGCCACCCAGAACCAGGGCGGCCCAGCAATTTGAAGTTTCTCCCGTAGAAGGAAGGAGAGAATATGCGGAAGTACATGCAGAGGTTTAGTCAAGTTCATCGAAATATTCCATACATCCACCCAGCTGCAATGATAACACTGTTCCAGTCCAACATGCATAATCGTCAGATACGTTCCAAGATGAACGTTTGATTGCCCAAGACGTGAAGGAGCTTTACACCTTGGTGGACAAGTGTGCTTGGGTGGAGGAGGGGAGGAAACTCCCTGGAGAAGAGAATGGCATCGACATTGAGTCACACAATGATGATGATGCCACCAGTCAGAAGAAGCAGAACAAGAAGAGCAGCAAGAAGCACAATGATAAGGTAGTGATGATAGTTAAGGGGCCGAGCACACCTAGTACTGGCAAGAAGGCTAAAACTGAGGCCCTTGGCAAGGAGGTTGCCGTGTTGCCGGGAAGCTGCAGCTGTCGAGAAGGCTGGTAAGAGTGATGGCCCGCACTGCAAGATCCATTGGACCAAGGGCCACGATCTCCAGGAGTGTCATCAGTTTGCGCAGCTCGTCAAGAAGCAGAGGGCTGAATACGGGAAGCGAGATAAAGAAAAATGTCAGAATGGCACTGGCGGAAAGAGTCGGGTGGTGAAGTAAATCGCCCCGGCAAGGCTCCTAGGAACCAAGGGAAACCCGCCAGTGGCCATGAGAAGGAGGATTGTAATGAAGGGAGTGATGGAGGGGATGAAGAGGAAACCAGTGAGGAGGAGTTGCAAAAGGCCACTAACGCCCTGTGCATTGACGGGGGTGCATCTCTGCATTCCTCTCACCGCCAACTTAAACAGTGGGCATGTGAGGTCAATGTCGTGGAGCTAGCAGCAGAATTTCAGAAGCCGCTCAAGTGGTCTCGCACACCCATCATCTTTGACGAAGAGGACCACCCTGGCCACACTACCCCGGTAGGGTGCATGCCATTGTTGGTGTCACCAACAATCCGCAACCTCAAATTCACAAAGATGTTGGTTGACGGCAGGGCCGGGTTGAATCTGATTTCCCCAAAGGTCATCAGCAGACTCCAGATAGCAGAGGAAGATCTTGAGGTTACCGGCACATTTCAAGGAGTTAATCCCGGCAGGAGCCGTCCTACGGGAAAGATCACATTGCTGGTAACATTCGGGGGAGAGTTGAACTACCAGACTGAGAAGGTTGTGTTTGATGTGGTTGACCTCCCCCTGCAGTACAATGGAATCCTTGGATGCCCAGGTCTGGCCAAATTCATGGCGCCATCCCACAATGCGTACAACACCTTGAAGATGCCAGGGCCAATGGGGGTTCTTTACATTCCATCAAATGATAAGGACACAATCATTTGCATGGATAAGATGTACAGGGATGCAGTTGCGGCAGAGGCCGCGGAGATCACTAGTCCCGCCAAGGAGAGTAAGAAAAAGAAGAGAGCTGTTAAGAGCCCCGATGGGGAGCCAGGGAAGCACGCCTCTACGGAAGGCGCTATGCCCGTTGATGACTTGCCGGAGAGCTCTAACAGCAAGATATCCAAAGTTGTTGCGCCTCCTATGAAGAAGGTCCTGACAGGGCTGGATGACACTAATGGTACCTTTACTATCAGTGCCACCCTTGATGACAAATAGGAAAACACGCTCATTATCTTCCTGTGGGCGAATGTCGATGTGTTTGCCTGGCAACCATCTGTCATCCCCGGTGTTCCCAGGAAGGTATTCGAGCACCACCTTGTTGTCTGCCCACATGCCCAGCCCGTCAAGTAGAAGGTCCGGATGCAAGCTTTGGCGCGGCAGGAGTTCATTGCCGAGGAGATCAAGAAATTCAAGGCAGCTGGTTTTGTCAGAGGAGTGCTGCATCCAACATGGTTAGCAAACCCAGTGGTCGTACGCAAGGCTAATGGAAAATGGAGGTCGTGCATAGATTTCACTGATCTAAACAAAGCCTGCCCGAAAGACCCATTTCCCTTGCCATGCATCAACCAGATCGTGGACTCCCCTTCAGGTTGTGATCTGCTCTCTTTCTTGGATGCATATTCTAGGTATCTTTAGATTTTTTATGTCCAAGGAAGACGAAGAGAAGACCACATTCATCACCCCATGTGGCACATACTGCTTCGTCCGAATGCCTTTTGGGTTGAGGAGTGTCGGGTCTACTTTTGCAAGGGCAGTCCAGATTGGTTTTGAGTCACAACTGCACAGGAACATTGAAGCCTATATGGATGATATTGTGATCAAAACTAAGGACAGATCAACCCTCATCCAGTATTTAGAAGAGACATTTGCTAATCTGTGCAAGATCAACTTGAAGCTGAATCCGGAGAAGCGCGTGTTTGGCATTCCCTTTGGAAAGCTACTTGGTTTCTCTGTGTCCCACCGTGGGATAGAGGCCAACCCCGATAAGATCAAGGCTATCGAGCAGATTCAGGCACCAAGGACAGTTAAGGATGTTAGGCCTTTGACACGGTGCATCGCGGCACTTAGCAGATTCATCTCCAAGTCTGCCGAGCGTGCCTTACCGTTCTTTAAGATCTTGAAGAAGGTAGGACCCGTGAAGTGGACCCCGGAAGCAGATATGGAACTGCGGGATTTTAAGACCTACTTGTCCTCTATGTCTGCCCTGGTTGCTCCCAAACCACAAGAGCCATTACTGCTATACCTAGCGGCAACTAATCAAGTGGTTACTACAGCACTAGTGGCACAACAGGAAGTGGAGGAAGAAACAACCTTAGTTAGTGTACCTCCTAGGGGAGAGAATGAGAATAGCTCAGAAAGGTCAGATATGGGTCAGGACAAGGAAGAGCACAGCAGCGAAAACAACCCCAAGGACGTGGCAAGGAAGAAAGTGGTGCAGGGCCCGGTGTACTTCATCAGCTCCCTGTTGCAGGGGGCAAGATCCAGGTACTCTAGCGTGCAAAAATTGATTTTCGGCCTAGTCATGGCCTCAAGGAAATTGCGCCACTACTTCCAAGCCCATGAGATCACGGTTGTCACACGCTTCCCGTTGCAAAGGATACTCCGGAACCCAGAGGCTACCGGCAGGATAGTGGAGTGGGCATTGGTGTTATCCAGCTTTGGCCTAAAGTTTGAAAGCACTTCAACAATATAGAGCAAGGCATTGGCAGAGTTTATTGCAGAATGGATGCCAACCCCTGATGAGGAAGTGCTAAAAACAATTGTTCTCGGCAAGAAATCCCCCAAGAGTGGATCATGTATTTTGATGGCGCCTTTTCCCTACAGGGTGTAGGGGCTGGCGTGCTTCTCGTCGCTCCCTCTGGGAGCACTTGAAGTATGTTGTCCAGATGCACTTTCCCCGGGAGGAGGCGACCAACAATACATCAGAGTATGAAGGGCTCCTTGTCGGGCTCAGGATCGCCACAGAATTGGGAATCAAGAAGTTGATCATCGAAGGAGATTCACAACTTGTTGTGAGACAAGTCAACAAGGATTACCAAAGCCCATTGATGGAGGCATATGTCGAGGAAGTGAAAAGGTTGGAGGAACACTTTGACGGATTGCAAAAAGAGCACGTACCCCATGAAGAAAACAACATTGCTGATCATGTGTCAAAGTGTGTTGTGCAAAAGCTTCCTGTGGAACCAGGAACTTTTGTTCTCCATCTTACTCATCCCTCCGTATCCCCAACAGTAATGGCCCGAAAGAGGAGGAAACTAGACTCCGGTAAGCCTCTCCCGGTAGAGCCCTCCGGGGCACCTGGTAGGGACCCTGCCGGAAACAACTCTGATTCGCTTGTCGGGTTGCACCCTCCTGCCGGGCCTCAGGTCCCCATGGTCAAGGAACGCGCCCCCACAGATGAGGAGGTGCCTCTAGTCCTTGTTATCGAGCCCCATGCTCCAACTTGGGCAAGGCACATAGTCCAGTTTCTCCAAACTGGACAACTTCCCAAAGAGCAAGAAGAAGCTGAAAGAGTAGCCCGGAGGGCCAGTATGTATCAGTTTATCGACGAAACTCTATACAGAAGAAGGCCCAACGGTGTGAAATTGAAGTGCATTTGTCGGTAAGGAGGAAAGGGACTACTGGTAGAAATACACAAAGGCATGAGCGGCTCCCACATTGGATCAAGGGCATTAGTTGGGAAAGCATTCTTGCATGGATTCTATTGGCCCACAACCCTCCAAGATGTGGTCGAGCTAGTCACCAAATGTGAGGCCTGCCAGTTCTATTCCAAGAACATCCATCTGCCTGCCCAAGCTCTTCAGACAATCCCTTTGTCATTGATGTTTTCGGTCTGGGGCTCGATATCATCCGCCCTTTCCCCCGAGCTGCCGGCGGCTTTGAATTCTTGTTCGTTTCCATCGACAAGTTTACAAAGTGGTCGGAAGTAGAGGCCATGAGAAAGGTGACTGCTCAGTAAGCTATCAAGTTCTTGAAAGGATTGGTATGCCGCTTCGGTGTCCCTGCCCGGATCATCACCGACAACGGAAGCCAGTTCACGAGCCGTGCCTTCATGCAATATTTTCATGCCCTCAGAAGCAAGATCTCATTTGCCTCTGTTGCACATCCAAAAGAAATGGACAAGATGAGAGGGCGAACACTGAAGTGTTGCGGGGCCTCAAGACGAGAACATTTGATAAGTTGCAGAAGTGCGGCAGGTGATGGATCGATGAGCTCCCGGTGGTTCTCTGGTCCCTCAAAACGACACCAAATCGAGATATCGGGTAGAATCCCTTCTCCCTTGTCTATGGGGGAGAAGCAATTATCTCCGTGGAACTCATTTACGGGTCTCCTCGAGTGCTTGCCTACGATGAAGTAGTGCACGACCAGCACCGGCGTGATGAGGCTGTGCTTCTCGAGGAGAACCATGTCCGGGCTGCTATGCGTGTCGCACGCTCTAGCAAGCCTTGCATCGCAATCACAGCCGTAGGGTTCATGCCCGGTGTTTTGAGGAAGGCGACCTTGTCCTTAAGCGCATTCAGTCCGCCAAGGGTGCAAACAAGTTATCGCCGAAGTGGGAAGGCCCTTACCAGGTGGTACTAGTCACCAAACCAGGCGCAGTCTATCTAAAGACCGAAGATGGCATTCGTTTGCAAAACTCATGGAACATTGAGCATCTCCGCAAGTACTACCCGTAAGGCGCGGCTATCGGGCCCTACCCAACAGCCACCCTTTTGTACAGGCCTTGCAGCAGTTGCATGTAACCCCTTGTTCAAAGCCAGGCGCAAACCCTGAGCAAAAGAGAAATAAATGAAGCGCTGAGAGGGGGGCCCGACAAGTTGCATGCATGCACAAGCATATCAAGAGCATCTCATGTTCATGCAGATAAGATTGCATTTGTCATCATTTTCATCTGCATAAACCACAGGTTCCTGTCGTGGACTTGGTTCCCAAAGAAAAAATTAGAAGAAAAGCCAACATTGCAATCTGTGGCGAGCCAAACAGATAAGTCTTTTCCTTTATCCATACGTGTTCTGTAACGACTTGTGCATAGGAAAACCCCGCTACCTTTCGAAACTCAGGTGCTCCCATCATTTGACTCGAACGCTGCTTCGGTCATGATGGTCGCAGTGGCCTTTGACGAACACGTATCCGCGCGGGGGGG
>LR738709.1:318741049-318847684 GCA_902687465.1 Secale cereale
GGGGCTAGTCCCTCTTCATGACTTGTGCCCGGTAAGCCTAGCTCTGGGGCAACAAGGCTGAGGGTACCGGCAAGGTAGCCTGTCGGGGGAGACCTGTTTACTGGGAAGTATAGAGGCATCTCAACTCTGCAAGGACATGTTACATGCACAAGTCCCCGACAAGGTTCATCTTTTTCATTAATATGCTGATCAACAAGTACAAATCTTAAAGAACACACGCATGGATAAAAGAGATTAAATTTATTTGAATTAAAGTTTGGCAACTGCCATAGTTTAAGATTAAAAAAAGATAAGCGACATAGTCAAAAAAAAAAAGATAAGCGCCCTATAATCCCTTTGTATGTCCCTCTTTTCCCCAGGCACTGTGGTGGGAGGAGAAGGCGGAAGGAAGGCCTGACTGGGGTTTGGCGCCTCCCCGGGATCTGGGAGCACCGTATCCTAGCTAGGAGGAAGGAATCAGAAGGCAGGCGTAGATGGTGGCGCTGCTGGAAGCCCAGGCGGGAGTGGCGGAGTCACCGTCAAACACGACTCATCGGAATGGTTGTCCCCGTTCTTGACGCGTTGTGTGTTGCCGCAACCTTCAACACCTCGGACACCTGAAGCCCCTTTTGCGGTAGCTAAATCAGGCGCCATGCTCTCCAGGCAATTCCACAGGGAACATGGTCGTCCCCGACGGCCCAAAGATCAAGAACCACTGCACCTTGGAGGAACGTGTATAGGGACAAGGAATTCCCCTGTACACCGAACAAGCAGTGCCCGAGAAGGTCAGGTTCGCCCGTGCCGACGACGGGCCCGTTCTGCAACCTACCACCAATGCCCCAAAAGGAAGAGGAACATACCACGACCGACTACCACGCCTTGCGCCCATTGCTAGCATTGGCATGGTATCGTTTGCGTCGCCCCTCACTAAAACTAAATCCACGGATGGCCCAGCAACGAGCACACCGAAGTCGCCACCACTGGTGCTACCGCCGTGCCATCTGTGCATCCTCCCAAGGCTTGCGGGAGGATGAGGAGCGAGACCCACTCCCCAAGCTTCAGCGCGAGCATTCGACGTCACGAACCACAAGCTACTACCTGGGGCCTGGCCCCAAGCTCTCCTCTTCAGCATAAGCAGAAGACTGGGGAATGGATGAAAAGAGGACTATGGATGAGTGCCTCTACTCATCCCCTGCTCATCCTTTTATAGCCAAGCTGGGGGCGGGGGTTGATTCCCCAACAGGCAGCCGATGCCCTCCTCTCCAAATCCAAGAAGGTCGGGGCCCTGCCTTGGCGCTCTCCCTCACCACGCGCCTCCGTTACCTACCCCTCTTAATGCATGGAGCATACGTGGCTAAGGATAAGGGCGTGGTGGGAAGAGTGAATTGGCAGTTACTCCCCCGTGCGTTAAAGTCATTCACGGGACATTACAAGAATGGCCCCACCAAGACTGGCATTACGCGACGCGCGGTAGATGTGGAAAGTGGCCCGGGCTCAAATTAATGAAGGAGAAAAGAAGATCTCAGAGGGGGCGAGCTGCCGCTACGCCTTTGCATGTGCACTGGTTACACACCTCGGTCATATCGTTGCACTACTTAAGCGAAGCCCTGCGCCGGTAACTTCATCATCACCGTCACCACGCCGTCGTGCTGACGAAACTCTCATTCGTCCTCAACTGGATCAAGAGCTCAAGGGACGTCATTATTCTGAACGTGTGCTGAACACGGAGGTGCCGTACATTCGGTACTTGGATCAGTTGGATCATGAAGATATTCGACTACATCAACCGCATTACTAAACGCTTCCACTTTCAGTCTACGAGGGTACATGAACACACTCTCCTCGCTCGTTGCTATTCTTCTCCTAGATAGATCTTGCATGATCGTAGGATTTTTTTTGAAATACTACGTTCCCCAACAGTGGTATCAGAGCCAGGTCTATGCGTAGATGACATGCACGAGTAGAACACAAAGAGTTGTGGACGATAATAGTCATATTGCTTACCACCAATGTCATACTTTGATTCGGCGGTATCGTTGGATGAAGCTGCCCGGACCAACATTACATGAACGTGTTCATGAGACTGGTTCTACCGACGTGCTTTGCACACAGGTGGCTGGCGGGTGTCAGTTTCTCCAACTTTTGTTGAATTGAGTGTGACTACGGCCTGTCCTTGTTGAAGGTTAAAACAACACACTTGACAAAAAATCATTGTGGTTTTGATGCGTAGGTAAGAACGGTTCTTACTAGAAGCCCGTAGCAGCCACGTAAAACTTGCAACAACAAAGTAGAGGATGCCTAACTTACTTTTGCAGGGCATGTTGTCATGTGATATGGTCAAGACATGATGAGTTATACGTTATGGTATGAGCTGATCATGTTTTGTAAATTATCAGCAACCGACAGGAGCCTTATGGTTGTATCTTTATTATATGTATTGCAAACGCCATGTAATTGCTTTACTTTATCACTATGAGTTAGCGATAGTAGTAGAAGCAATAGTTGGCGAGATGACCACGACGCTACGACGAAGATCATGGTGTCAAGCCGGTGATGATGGAGATCATGACAATGCTTTGGAGATGGAGATCAAAAGCACAAGATGATGATGGCCATAACATGTCACATATTTTGATTGCATGTGATGTTTATCTTATTATGCATCTTATTTTGCTTAGTATGGCGGTAGCATTATAAGATGACCCCTTACAATTTTTCAAGGTACAAGGGTTCTCCCTGAGTATGCACCGTTGCGCCAGTTCATCATGCCGAGACACCACGTGATGATCGGGTGTGATAAGCTTTACATTCACATACAATGAGTGTAAGACAGTTTTGCACACGCAGAATACTTGGGTTAAACTTGGCGAACCTAGCTTGTACAAACATGGCCTTGGAACACTAGAGACCGAAAGGTCGAGCGTGAATCATATTGTAGATATGATCAACATAAGATGTTCACCACTGAAAACTACTCCATCTCACGTAATGATCGGACATGGTTTAGTTGATTTGAATCACGTGATCATTTAGATGACTTGAGGGATGTCTATCTAACTGGGAGTTCTTTAGTAATATGATTAATTGAACTTTAATTTATCATGAACTTAGTCCTGATAGTTTTTGCATATCTATGTTGTTGTAGATCAATGGCCCATGCTACCGTTCCCTTGAATTTTAATGCGTTCCTAGAGAAAGCTCAGTTGAAAGATGATGGTAGAAACTACACGGACTGGGTCCATAACTTGAGGATTATCCTCATTGCTGCACAGAAGAATTATGTCCTTGAAGCACCGGTAGGTGGCAGGCCTGTTGCAGGAGCAACTCCTGGCGTTATGAACGTCTGGCAAGCTCGATCTGATGACTACTCGATAGTTCAGTGTGCCAGGCTTTACGGCTTAGAATCGGGACTTCAAAGACGTTTTGAACGTCATGGAGCATATGAGATGTTCCAAGAGGTGAAGTTAATATTTGAAGCAAATGCCCGCGTTGAGAGATATGAAGTCTCCAACAAGTTCTATAGCTACAAGATGGAGGAGAATAGTTCCGTGAGTGAACACATACTCAGAATGTCTGGGTACCACAACCACATGACTCATCTTGGAGTCAAAGTTGATGATGATAGTGTTATTGACAGAGTCCTTCAATCTCTACCACCAAGCTATAAAGGCTTCATGATGAACTATAATATGCAAGGGATGCAAAAGACAATTCCCGAGCTCTTCGCAATGCTCAAAGCTGCGGAGGTAGAAATCAAAAAGGAGCATCAGGTGTTGATGGTTAACAAGACCACTAGTTTCAAGCAAAAAGGGCAAGGGAAAGAAGGGGAACTTCAAAAAGAATAGCAAGCCAGTTGCTACTCCCGGGAAGAAACCCAAGTCTAGAGCCAAGCCTGAAACAGAGTGCTTCTACTGCAAAGGGACTGGTCACTGGAAGTGGAACTTCCCCAAGTATTTGGCGGAGAAGAAGGATAGCAAAGTGAACAATGGTATATTTGATATACATGTTATTGCTGTGTCTGGGTATTTAATACTGGTTCGGTTGCTCATATTTGTAACTCGAAACAGGGGCTACGAATTAAATGAAGATTGACTAAGGACGTGGTGACGATGCGCGTGGGAAATGGTTCCAAAGTTGATGTGATCGCCGTCGGCACAGTACCTCTACATCTACCTTCGGGATTAGTTTTAGACCTAAATAATTGTTATTTGGCGCTAGCGTTGAGCATGAACATTGTATCTAGATCTTGTTTGTTGTGAGACGGTTATTCATTTAAATCAGAGAATAACGGTTGTTCTATTTATATGAATTATATCTTTTATGGTCATGCACCCTTGATGAGTGGTCTATTTTTGTTGAATCTCGATCGTAGTGATACACATATTCATAATATTGAAGCCAAAAGATGCAAAGTTGATAATGATAGTGCAACTTATTTGTGGCACTGCCGTTTAGGTCATGTTGGTGTAAAGCGCATGAACAAACTCCATGCTGATGGGATTTTGGAATCACTTGATTATGAATCACTTGGTGCTTGCGAACCGTGCCTCATGTGAAAGATGACCAAAGTAATCCAGGAGTGGATCACTGGACATCGGTCAAGAACATCCTGAAATACCTGAAAAGGACGAAGGATATGTTTCTCGTTTATGGAGGTGATAAAGAGCTCGTCGTAAACGGTTACATCGATGCAAGCTTTTACACTGATCCGGATGACTCTTAGACACAAACCGGATACGTATTTTTGTTGAACTGCGGAGCTGTCAGTTGGTGCAGTTCCAAGCAGAGCGTCGTGGTGGGATCTAAGTGTGAAGCGGAGTACATATGTGCTTCGTAAGCAGCAAATGAAGCAGTCTGTATGAAGGAGTTCATATCTGATCTAGGTGTAATACCTAGTACATCGGGTCCAATGAAAATCTTTGTGACAACACTGGAGCAATAGCCTTGGCGAAGGAATCCAGGTTTCACAAGAGAACCAAGCACATCAAGAGACGCTTCAACTCCATCCGCGATCAAGTCAAGAAGGGAGATATAGAGATTTGCAAAATACATATGGATCTGAATGTTGCAGACCCGTTGACTAAGCCTCTTCCACGAGCAAAACATGATCAGCACCAAGACTCCATGGGTGTTAGAATCATTACTATGTATCCAGATTATTGACTCTAGTGCAAGTGGGAGACTAAAGGAAATATGCCCTAGAGGCAATAATAAAGTTGTTATTTATATTTCCTTATATATCATGATAAATGTCTTTTATTCATGCTAGAATTGTATTAACCGGAAACTTGATACATGTGTGAATACATAGACGAAACAGAATGTCCCTACTATGCCTCTACTAGACTAGCTCGCTAATCAAAGATGGTTGAGTTTCCTTAACCTTAGATGTGTGTTGTCATTTGATAAACGGGATCACATCATTAGGAGAATGATGTGATGGACAAGATCCATTCGTTAGCTTAGCATAATGATTGTTTAGTTTTATTGTTATTGCTTTCTTCATGACTTATGCATGTTCCTCCGACTATGAGATTATGCAACTCACGAATACCGGAGGAACACCTTGTGTGCTATCAAACGTCACAACGTAACTGGGTGATTATAAATATGCTCTACAGGTGTTTCTGAAAGTGTTTCTGGTGTTGGCATAGATCGAGAATAGGATTTGTCACTCCGAGTGTCGGAGAGGTATCTCTAGGCCCTCTCGGTAATACACATCATAATAAGCCTCGCAAGAAAATGAGTAATCAGTTAGTCATGAGATGATGTATTACAGAATGAGTAAAGAGACTTCCGGTAACGAGATTGAACTAGGTATGATGATACCGACGATCGAATCTCGGACAAGTAACATACCGATAACAAAGGAAACAATGTATGTTGTTATGCGGTTTGACCGATAAAGATCTTCATAGAATACGTAGGAACCAATATGAGCATCCAGTTTTTGATATTGGTTATTCACCGGAGATGTGTCTCGGTCCTGTCTACATAGTTCTCAAACCCGTAGGGTCCGCACGCTTAACGTTCGATGACGATTCATATTATGAGTTATGTGATTTGATGACCGAAGATTGTTCAGAGTCCCGGATGAGATCACGGACATGACAAGGAGTCTCGAAATGGTCAAGAGGTAAAGATTGATATATTCAAAGGCTATATTCGGACATCGGAATGGTTCCGAGTGATTCGGGTATTTTTCCGAGTACCGGGGAGTTACGGGAATTCGTCCGGGGAAGTTAATGGGCCTTATTGGGCTTTAGTGGAGAGAGGGAAGAAGGGCCACGAGGTGGCGCGCGCCTCCCCCCTGCCCAAACCAAATTGGACAAGGGGTGGGGGCGCGTCCCCCCCTTTCCTTCTCCCTCTCCCTTCTTTCCTTATTTCCTACTACGAAAAGGAAAGGGAATCCTACTAGGACTTGGGAGTCCTAGTGGGACTCCCTACACATGGCGCGCCCCTAGGAGGGTTGGCTTCTCTATCTCCATCCTTTATATACGTGGACAGGGGGCACCCCAAAGGCACAACAAACAATCTCTTAGCCGTGTACGGTGCCCCCCTCCACAGTTATACACCTCGGTAATATCGTTGCAGTTCGCCCTGCGCCGGTAACTTCATCATCACCGTCACCACGCCGTCGTGCTGACAAAACTCTGTTCGTCCTCAACTGGATCAAGAGCTCGAGGGACGTCATCGTGTTGAACGTGTGCTGAACAAAGAGGTGTCGTACGTTCGGTACTTGGATCGGTTGGATCATGAAGACGTTCGACTACATCAACCGCGTTACTAAACGCTTTCGCTTTCAGTCTATGAGGGTACGTGGAAACACTCTCCCCGCTCGTTGCTATGCTTCTCCTAGATAGATCTTGCATGATCGTAGGATTTTTTTGAAATACTACATTCCCCAACACTCATGTGATTGACACCGCGCCTTCTGCTTCACCGGGCGCTCATTGGGGCATACCGTCGGGTGATCCTCTATTACTTCTCTGGGGACGCAGAAAGGATCGAGAATAGTATGTGTCTAGAGGGGGTTGAATAGACTCTAGCAAGAAAAGTCGCAGCTTTTAACATGCTTAATATTAGAATGGAGATTTAGCACATGTTTAACTTTCACAATACACAACAAGCATGCATGACAAGAGTATATAGGTATGGTGATGTAAAACATGCAACTTTGACCACTTGACTAAAGCAAAAACCTAGCCTTTTCCCAATTTTAGTTCTTGGCAGATTTTAGCAACTTTGCACAAGTCAAGCAATCAATCTACACATGCAATTCTAAGAGTGTAGCAGCGGAAAGTAAGACAATTGCATATGAAGATAAAGGAAGGAGTTTGGAGGGAGCAAATGCAAGTGAAGACAATGATGTTTTTGTCTTGGTTACAATAGGTGGTGCTATCGTACATCCAAGTTGATGGAGACTTCAACCCACAAAGGGTAATGGTTGCGCGAGTCCATGGAGGGCTCCACCCACGAAGGGTCAACGAAGAAGCAACCTTGTCTATCCCACCATGGCCATCGCCCACGAAGGACTTGCCTCACAAGCGGTAGATCTTCACGAAGTAGGCGATCTCCTTGCCCTTACAAACTCCTTGGTTCAACTCCACAATCTTGTCAGAGGCTCCCAAGTGACACCTAACCAATCTAGGAAACACCACTCTCCAAAAGATAATAGATGGTGTGTTGATGATGAACTCCTTGCTCAAATGGTTCAAATGATAGTCTCCCCAACACTCAAACAGCTTCTCACATATTTTGATATGGTGGAAGAAGGATTTGAGTGTAAAGCAACTTGGGGAAGGCTAGAGAACAAGATTCATATGGTAGGAATGGAATATCTTGATCTCAACCCTTGAGTAGGTGGTTCTCTCTCAGAACATGAATGATGGAAGTGTAGGTATGTTCTGATGGCTCTCTCCACGAGTGAAGAGTGGGTGGAGGGATATATATAGCCTCCACACAAAATCTAACCGTTACACACAATTTACCAAACTCGGTGGGACCGATTCAGAGAACTCGGTCAGACCGATTTAGTTCATAATGTGACCGTTAGGTATTTCGATGGGAACGATATGATCAAATCAGTGGGACCGATTTCATTAGGGTTAGGGCATAACGTAATCTCGGTGGGACCGATTACACAAACTCGGTGAGACCGATTTTGGTAATGAGCACACAGAGAGTTGGTAAGGAAAACTCGGTGGGAACGATTCACTCATTTCAGTGAGACCAAAATGTTGCGAAGACGCAATAGAGAGTTTGCATTACAAACTCGGTGGGACCGATTGCTCACCTCAGTTAGACCGATAATATTTCCACAGGTAACAAAGAGTTTGCAATCCCATCTCGGTGAGGCCGAGATCCCTTTTGGTGAGACCGAAATGATTAGAGTTTCTGGCAGTGGCTATGTCAAATGAACTCGGTGGTGCTGGATAGATATTTTCGGCGGGGCCGAGTTTGACTTTTGGTTTGGGACATATGAGGATGTGGGAAAGTGGTTGACGGTTTTGGAGCATATCACTAAGCATTTTGAGCAAGCAAGCCATTAAGCAACACCTCATCCCCTTTTAATAGTATTGGCTTTCCTATGGACTCAATGTGATCTTGGATCACTGAAATAGAAAATGTAGAATCCTGAGCTTTGAGCTTGAGCCAATCCTTTTGTCCTTATCATCTTGAAGGGGTTCCACATCCTCTAGTCCATGCCACTCCATCTGATGAACTTGTCTGAAATATACTAGATGGAAACATTAGTCCAACAAGAGATATGTTGACATTAATTACCAAAATCACCCAGGGAGCACTTGTGCTTTCAATCTCCCCCTTTTTGGTAATTGATGACAACATACATCAAAGCTTTACATAAAGATATGAATAATAACAAGTAAAGCTTTGGAAGAACATGTAACATGCATAGGCTCCCCCTATATGTATGCAATCATGTGAATATGGAATATAAGAATATGTGAAAGCATAGGCATGACAGAGCAAGCAATGAGTTACATGTATCTTGGCTATATGCATCAGAGCAGATAATATGAATATATGAAGTGTATCCTCATGTTCATGATTCCTTCTTGCAAACAATATGTAAATTAGCAAGAAATCTTCATGCACATGAGTGTGATGCATATACTTACCTTGTGATCTTGAGCTGGCTTATGAACGGATGAACCTGAGTAAACAAGGTTAGATAACACAGGTACATCTACTAGGCAGAGCAACAAAAGAGTCACAAGAGTACCAAGATTGGGATAACATGTAGAGAGTGAGTACTAGATACTCTTGAATATAGACATGTTCCCAAAGGTAAAAGATATGCAATTAATTCAAGAACTTTCTTCCCTAACAGTCTTTCTCCCCCTGAATCTTATATTGGATAATGGAAGAAAGTAGGGAAACATGATCAGAGCAAAACAGATCAGATCAATAAGACATGTAACTACTCTCCTCTTGAACACCAGGCATCTGGGGCAAGTGATTTCCCCCCCTTAAGCTCTGAGCTCTCTTTCTCCCTAAAGCTTTGATGTGAACTCTCTCTCCCCCTTTGACATTAATTTCCACGAAGGGATCTTTTGGAGTGTGAGTCAAAATAGGTTTGGTGCTTGAGTCACAGAGCAGAGCTGTATACAAATCTGATGCTGGTAGAGGACAAGTATCATTGAGTGGAGCTGGAACATATATGCAGGATGCAAATGGAAAATTGTCTCCTCAGTATTGAAACCGGTAGCACCGAGTAGTCTTCTTCGGTGGCACCAAGATGGTTCGGTTCAACTGAAAGAGGTAAATCGGTGGATCCGAGTTCAACACTGAGAGAACAATTTTTCATCTCAGCTCTCTAGGCAAATAAGATCTATCAAGGATTTGCAAGGAATTAACTGAAAGATTTGCAATGAATTGGATGCAGGAAAATGTAGAGTAAAAATAGAGAAAAATAAAATCTAGATGAAGTTTTTTTTTGAAGGGGAACAAAATGCAAGGGCACAAAGAAACACTTAGAGAACTTCGTCTAGAATTGGTCGGCGACAAAGTCACCTATGTTAGAGTATATTGACTTAGGAGTCAAGTGAAGACACTTGATCATAGGTCATACTCATTGTTTAAGCTCAAAATGGGGTTGCCATTTCTTGTTTAAGCATTTTGATGTATTCACATCTTGTTGGGCTGCTTTGACCCACGACTTGAGGTAAAGCTTCTCTAAGAAGGGATGACATACCTTGGGTGGTGGTGTTGATCTTGGTCATGTAGTTGAACTTGTGTGGGTGCTCAAGGTTGATGTAGCTCATCAAGAGTTGGGAGCACCACTTGTAGATTGAGTTCATCTACCTACATGAGTTACTCTTAAAAGGAAGAGCACTTGTCTATCCAAAATGACAATCATGATAACTTGATACCAAAAGAAATTTGATATATAGAAATTGTCAAAGGATATGTTGAAGATTTTCATGCTTCCTTGTCTTCATCCACCATGGTGTAGAGACTTGGTGATATAGAGACTGCACAAGATATGAGTGAGTTACAATCTCATGGATTTAGATTCATCCAAGCACCTACAAGAGTTAGATAGCATGCAAGGGTACAAATATGTCCAAGACATATGATCATAAGAGAGAAATTCAAGGATTAGTCAAAGTTTGTGCCTTGCATGTATCGAAATGGAGTTCCTACTCCAAGTTTGAGGCATCAATAATGTTCAATTCACCTCTCAACCTGCAAAACACTTTCTCATCAAGTGGTTTAGTAAATATATCCGCTAGTTGCTTATTGGTGCGAACATGTTTAAGATTGATATCACCCTTAGTAACATGATCTCAAATGAAATGCTGACGAACTTCAATATGCTTAGTTCGAGAATGTTGCACGGGATTATGAGCAATCTTAATAGCACTTTCATTGTCGCAAAGCAATGGTACATGTTTCACATATATCCCATAATCTTTAAGAATTTGAGTCATCCAAAGCAATTGAGCACAACATGAACCAGCGGCAATGTATTCCGCCTCGGCGGTGGATAAGGATACCGAGTTTTGTTTCTTGGAGGACCAAGACACAAGAGATCTACCAAGAAATTGACAAGTACCCGAAGTAGACTTTCGATCAACCTTGTCACCGGCATAGTTCGAGTCGGAGTAGCCAACAAGATCAAAGGAAGACCTCTTAGGATACCAAATGCCAAAAATTGGTGTATGTATTAGGTATCTCACTATCCTTTTCACGGCCTTAAGATGACATTCTTAGGAGCCGCTTAGTATCGTGCACACATTCACACACTTAGCATAATGTCGGGACGGGAGGCACAAAGATATAACAATGAACCAATAATAGAGCGGTAAACTTTTTGATCAACCAGTTCGCCATCCTTAGTCAAGTCAAGATGTCCACTAGTAGGCATGGGTGTAGTCATACCTTTGCATTCTTGCATGTTGAACTTCTTGAACAAGTCCTTGGTATAATTTGTTTGAGAGACAAAACTACCCTCTTTAGTTTGCTTGATTTGCAAACCAAGAAAGAACTTGAGTTCACTCATCATAGACATCTCAAACTTTTCCGACATTAGCTTTCCAAACCTTTCACTAAAATGGGGGTTAGTAGAACCAAACATAATATCATCAACATAGATTTGGCACACAAATAATTCACCATTAACCCTTTTAGTAAAAAGGGTGGAGTCTATTTTGCCAATTTCAAAGCATTTTTCAATTAGGAACTTGGTCAAGCATTTATACCAAGCTCTAGGAGCTTGTTTAAGACTATAGAGGGCTTTGTGTAGTTTGTAAACATGATCGGGTTTCTTGGGATTAACAAAGTTGGGAGGTTGTTTAACATAAACTTCCTCCTCAATTTCCCCGTTGAGAAAAGCACTTTTAGTGTCCATTTGGTACAAGGTGATATCATGGTGATTAGCATAGGAAAGCAAGATGCGAATGGATTCAAGTCTAGCAACGGGGGCGTATGTCTCACCGTAGTCCATACCTTCGACTTGCGTGTAGCCCTGGGCGACGAGACGTGCTTTATTGTGGACGACTTGACCATCTTCGTCTTGCTTGTTGCGAAACACCCATTTGGTACCAATGATGTTTTGGTTGTTGTCGGGCTTTTCGACCAATGTACATACTTGATTTCTCTCAAAGTTGTGTAGCTCTTCATGCATTGCGTTTACCCAATCTGGATCATCAAGAGCATCTTCAACCTTCATAGGTTCAAGGTTCGATATGAAGGAGTAATGTCCACAAAAGTTAGCTAAACGAGATTTAGAGCAAGTGATTCTCCCGGTTTGGATATCATTGTAGATTTGCTCTATGGGATGATCTCTAGCAATTCTTACTCTAACTCGTGAAAGCTTTTGCTTGGGTCGGGGCAGAACATCCTCTTCATCATCATCTTCTTCTTCTTCTTGTACTTCTTCATTGTTGTTGGTGTTGTTGTCCCCTTGTGGAGGTGGAGAAGGAGGTCGATGAGGTTCATCTTGATGCACGTCCTCGTTTCCTTCGTCATGGAGTGTCCCACTTGTGGATGCCTCCAAGTCAACTTGAGGTTCACCTTGTTGTGAGGTAGGAGCTTCCACATGGACGGACGAAGTAATCTCTTTAACCTCTATTGGACGGATCTTGCCAATAGAGAAGTCTTGAATTGCTTCCGAAGGATCTTTATCTCCTACATCAATTGGAAATTGCTCTATTTACGAGCTGTTAGATTCATCAAACTTCACATCTACCGTCTCTTCAACCTTTCGGGTGAAATTGTTCTAGACACGGTAAGTGTGAGAGTTCGAGCCATAACCAAGTAGGAAACCTTCATGAGATTTAGGAGCAAATTTAGAACGACGATGCTTATCAAGAATGTAGCACTTTGAGCCGATACTCGAAAGTATCCAACTTGGGGTTTGTTACTGGTGAGAAGCTCGCATGCCGTCTTGCTGAGAAGCTTGTGAAGATATAAGCGATTTGTTGCATGACAAGCTGTCTCAACCGCTTCCGCCCAAAAGTGTCTTGGCGTCTTATATTCGTCAAGCATTGTTCTTTCCATTTTGATGAGTGTCCGGTTCTTCCTCTCAACAACTCCATTTTGTTGAGGCGTGTACGTAGTCGAGAACTCATGTGAAATCCCTTCTTCGTCAAGAAAGGTATCCACATTTGCGTTCTTGAACTCCGTTTCATTGTCGCTGTGAACCTTCTTGATCTTAACTTCAAATTAATTTTGGGCCTTCCTAGCATAGTTTTTGAAGATCTTTTGGACCTGCGATTTATCATCAAGAAAGAACACCCACATAAATCTCGAAAAATCATCAACAATGACTAATCCAAAAGAGTTACCACCGAGGCTTTTGTAAGTGTTGGGACCAAAAAGATCCATATGAAGTAGCTCAAGTGGTCTTCTAGTAGCCATGATGTTCTTCACGAGATGACTTCCTCCAACTTGTTTTCCTGCTTGACAAGCACTACAAAGTCTATCCTTGTCAAATATAACATCTTTAACACCAAGGATATGATCACCTTTAATTAGCTTATCAAGATTTCGCATACCGACATGACCTAACCTTCTATGCCATAACCAACCTTTAGAAGATTTAGCAATAAAGCAAGTGCGAGGTTGGGCTTTCTTAGTGAAGTCAACAATGTATAGGTCACCTCTACGTATGCCGGTAAAGACCATGTTGTGATTATCTCTCTGAAAGACTTGGCAATCAACATGAGTGAATAGCACATTTAAACCAAAATCAGCTAGTCTAGACACGGAGAGAAGATTATATCCGAGAGATTCTACAAGCATGACATTCTTAATAGAGCTATCGTTGGATATGGCCACCTTACCAAGGCCAACAACTTTACCCTTGAGTTGTCACCAAAGGTAACATACTTTCGTGGACCATCATTTCTAGCAAGCTCATCAAACATGTCCTTATCTCCGGTCATGTGATCCCTGCAACCACTATCAAGCACCCATTCCTTTCCTCCAGCTGCGTAACCACGAAGATTTGCCATAAGACCAAAATGTCTCATTTGTTCATCAAGATCACTATCATCTTCCTCATCATAGTATCCATGTTCCTCATCATCATGTGATTGGTCAACACCTAGAGAGAGTGATTCATTTGGAGTATGACCGTAACAATGTTCATCTCTATGAATTCTAATGACTTCGGAAATGATATTGCTAACTATTCCAACATCTCCTTTGACAAGCATGAGTTCATGAAGTTCAAACAAACAATCACCAAACCTAGGATCACTAGTACTAATCTTATTTAAGGTAATAGACTTATGGATAATCTCATCCAGATTTTTCAAGGAATAATTTGGGAATCGTTCCTCTAGAAATCTCCATATAGTGTAAGCACACTCAAGAGTTGGCAAACATACAAGCAAGTTTCTAGGCAAACCTCTAGTGATAAGATTAATAGTCCTAAGATTTCGAACCATGTCAAGTTTCTCATTGAGAGTAGGATTCAAAGCATCAATGGGGGGCATGCAAGGATTATCAATGTACTTGTTCAAATGATATTCATTGAAGATGTCAAGCATCTCATTTTTCCATTCATGAAAGTACTCTCCGTCAAGCATAGGCACTCTACGTCTAATACTCCCCAACGTAGACTCATCCCTCCTCCTCCAATGGTGATTAAACCAAAGCAATGGAGACCAACGCTCTGATACCAATTGAAAGGATCGAGAAGTGTACGTGTCTAGAGGGGGGTGAATAGACTCTAGCAAGAAAAGTGGTAGCTTTTAACATGCTTAATATTAGAATGGAGATTTAGCACATGTTTAACTTTCACAATACACAACAAGCATGCATGACAAGAGTATATAGATATTGTGAAGTAAAACATGCAACTTTGACCACTTGACTAAAGCAAAAAACCTAGCATTTTCCCAATTTTAGTTCTTGGCAAATTTTAGCAACTTTGCACAAGTCAAGCAATCAATTTACACATGCAATTCTAAGAGTGTAGCAGCGGAAAGTAAGACAATTTCATATGAAGATAAAGGGAGGAGTTTGGAGGGAGCAAATGCAAGTGAAGACAATGATGTTTTTGTCTTGGTTCCGATAGGTGGTGCTATCGTACTTCCAAGTTGATGGAGACATCAACCCACGAAGGGTAATGGCTGCGCGAGTCCACGGAGGGCTCCACCCACGAAGGGTCCACAAAGAAGCAACCCTGTCTATCCCACCATGGCCATCGCCCACGAAAGACTTGCCTCACTAGCGGTAGATCTTCACGAAGTAGGCGATCTCCTTGCCCTTACAAACTCCTTGGTTCAACTCCATAATCTTGTCGGAGGCTCCCAAGTGACCCCTAACCAATCTAGGAGATACCACTCTCCAAAAGGTAATAGACGGTGTGTTGATGATGAACTCCTTGCTCAAATGCTTCAAATGATAGTCTCCCCAACACTCAAATAGCTCCTCACATATTTGGATATGGTGGAAGAAGGATTTGCGTGGAAAGCAACTTGGGTAAGGCTAGAGAACAAGATTCATATGGTAGGAATGGAATATCTTGATCTCAACACTTGAGTAGGTGGTTCTCTCTCAGAACAGGAATGATGGAAGTGTAGGTATGTTCTGATGGCTCTCTCCATGAGTGAAGAGTGGGTGGAGGGGTATATTGAAGGAAATATGCCCTAGAGGCAATAATAAAGATGTTATTTGTATTTCCTTATATATCATGATAAATGTCTTTTATTCATGCTAGAATTGTATTAACCGGAAACTTAGTACATGTGTGAGTACATAGACAAAACAGTATGTCCCTAGTGTGCCTCTACTAGACTAGCTCATTGATCAAAGATGGTTATGTTTCCTGACCATAGACATGAGTTGTCATTTGATCAATGATATCACATCATTAGGAGAATGATGTGATGGACAAGACCCATCTGTTAGCTTAGCACTATGATCGTTTAGTTTTACTGCTATTGATTTCTCCATGACTTATACATGTTCCTATGACTATGAGATTATGCAACTCCCGAATAGCGGAGGAACACCTTGTGTGCTATTAAACGTCACAACGTAACTGGGTGATCATAAAGATTCTCTACATGTGTCTCTGAAAGTGTTCGTGGTGTTGGCATAGATCAAGAATAGGATTTGTCACTCCGAGTGTTGGAGAGGTATCTCTGGGCCCTCTCGGTAATACACATCATAATAAGCCTTACAAGCAAATGGCTAATGAGTTAGTCACGAGATGATGTATTACGGAACGAGTAAAGAGACTTGCTGGTAACGAGATTGAACTAGGTATTGAGATATCGACGATCGAATCTCGGGCACGTAACATACCGATGATAAAAGGAACAACATATGTTGTTATGCGGTTTGACCGATAAAGATCTTCGTAGAATATGTAGGAGCCAATATGAGCATCTAGGTTCCGCTATTGGTTATTGACAGGAGATGACTCTCGGTCATGTCTACATAGTTCTCGAACCCATAGGATCCGCACGCTTAACGTTTGATGATGATCGGTATTATGAGTTTACGAGTTTTGATGTACCAAAGGTAGTTCGGAGTCCCGGATGAGATCACGGACATGACGAGGAGTCTCGAAATGTCCGAGACGTAAAGATCGATATATTGGACGACTATGTTTGGACATCGGAAAGGTACCGAGAGGTTTCGGGCATATACCGGAGTACCGGGGGGTTACCGAAACCCCCCAGGGAGCTAAATGGGCCTCATGGGCCCTAGTGGGAGAAGAGGAGGGGCGGCCAGGGCAGCCGCGCGCCCCCTCCCCCTCTAGTCCGAATTGGACAAGGAGGGGGGTGGCGCCCCCTTTCCTTCTCTTCCTCTCTCCCGTTCCTTCTCCCTTCCTACTCCAACTAGGAAAAGAGGGAGCCCTACTTCCGGTGGGAGTAGGACTCCTCCCTTGGCGCGCCCTCCTCCTAGGCCGGCCGCCTCCCCCCTAGCTCCTTTATATAAATGGGCAGGGGGCACCTCTAGACACACAAGTTGATCAAGTTGATCTCTCCCAACCGTGTGCGGTGCCCCCTCCACAGAAACACACCTCAGTCATATCATTGCACTGCTTAGGCGAAGCCCTGCGTCGGTAGTTTCATCATCTCCGTCACCACGCTGTTGTGCTGATGAAACTCTCCCGTGAGGTTCTATTGGATCAAGAGCTCGCGGGACGTCATCAAGCTGAACGTGTGCTGAACGCGGAGGCTCCGTACGTTCGGTGTTTGATCGGTTGGATCGCGAAGAAAGTTCGACTACATTAACCGCGTCACTAGACGCTTCCGCTCCCGGTCTACGAGGGTACGTAGACACACTCTCCCCTCTTGTTGCTATGCATCTAGTAGGTAGATCTTGCGTGATCATAGATATTTTTTTGAAATACTACGTTCCCCAACATATATATAGCCTCCACACAAAATCTAACCGTTACACACAATTTACCAAACTCGGTGGGACCGATTCAGAGAACTCGGTCAGACCGATTTAGTATATAATGTGATCGTTAGGTATTTCGGTGGGACTGATTTCATTAGGGTTAGGGCATAACATAATCTCGGTGGGAACGATTACATAAACTCGGTGAGACCGATTTTGTAATGAGCACACAGATAGTTGGTTAGGCAAACTCGGTGGGACCGATTCGCTCATTTCGGTGAGACCAAAATGTTGCGAAGAGGCAACAGAGAGTTGGCATTACAAACTCGGTGGGACCGATTGCTCATCTCGGTTAGACCGATAATATTGCAACAGGTAACAGAGAGTTTGCAATCCCATCTCGGTGAGACCGAGATCCCTTTCGATGAGACCGAAATGATTACGGTTTTTGGCAGTGGCTATGTCAAATGAACTCGGTGGTGCCAGATAGATATTTTCGGTGGGGCCGAGTTTGACTTTTGGTTTGGGACATATATGGATGTGGGAAAGTGGTTGAGGGTTTTGGATCATATCACTAAGCATTTTGAGCAAGCAAACCATTAATTACACCTCATCCCCTTTTAATAGTATTGGCTTTCCTGCGGACTCAATGTGATCTTGGATCACTGAAATAGAAAATGTAGAATCCTGAGCTTTGAGCTTGAGCCAATCCTTTTGTCTGTATCATCTTGAAGGGGTTCCACATCCTCTAGTCCATGCCACTCCATCTGTTGAAATTGTCTGAAATATACTAGATGGAAACATTAGTCCAACAAGAGATATGTTGACATTAATTACCAAAATCACCCAGGGAGCACTTGTGCTTTCAGATGCCCACTAGGTCAGACGCATCCCATGCGAACACATCCTTGTTGGATCGGAGAAAACAGACCAGTGCCTCCTCTTGCTCCTGTTGGGGAACATAGTATTTTAAAATTTTCCTACGATCACGCAAGATCTATCTACCAGATGCATAGCAACAAGAGGGAAGAGTGTGTCTACGTACCCCCGTAGACCGGAAGCGGAAGCGTCAAGTGACGTGGTTGATGTAGTCGAACTTCTTCGCGATCCAACCGATCAAGCACCGAACGTATGGCACATGCGCGTTCAGCACACGTTCAGCTTGATGACGTCCCACGAGCTCTTGATCCAGCTGAGCTTCACGGGAGATTTTCGTCAGCACGACGGCGTGGTGACGGATATGATGTATCTACCGGCGCAGGGCTTCGCCTAAGCACTGCGACGGTATGACCGAGGTGTGTTTCTGTGGAGGGGGGCACCGCACACGGCTAGAACAATTCATTGTGTGTCTTTAGGTGCCCCCCTGCCCCCGTATATAAAGGAGCAAGGGGGGAGGCCGGCCGGCCCTCCTATGGTGCGGCTAGGGTGCAATCCTACTAGGAATAGGATTGCAATCATATTCCTAGTAGGAACTACCAAAGAAGGAACAAGGGGGAAGGAAAGAGAGGGAGAGGGAGAGGGAAAGAGGGGCCGCGCCCCCTCCCCTTGTCCTATTCAGACTCCTCCTAGGGAGGGGGCGCGCCACCTCCTGGCTGCTGCCCTCTCTCTCCCCTATGGCCCACCAGGGCCCACCATTCCCTCGGGGGGCTCCGGTAACCCCCCGGCACTCCGGTAAATTCCGAAACTTTCCAGAACACTTCCGGTGTCCGAATATAGTCGTCCAATATATCAATCTTTATGTCTCGGACATTCCGAGACTCCTCGTCATGTCCGTGATCTCATCCGGGACTCCGAACTACCTTCGGTACATCAAAACTCATAAACTCATAATACCGATCGTCATCAAACGTTAAGCGTGCGGACCCTACGGGTTCGAGAACTATGTAGACATGACCGAGACTCATCTCCGGTCAATAACCAATAGCGGAACCTGGATGCTCATATTGGCTCCTACATATTCTATGAAGATCTTTATCGGTCAAACCGCATAACAACATACGTTGTTCCTTTTGTCATCGGTATGTTACTTGCCCGAGATTCGATCGTCGGTATCTCTATACCTAGTTCAATCTCATTACCGGCAAGTCTCTTTACTCGTTCCGTAACACATCATCTCGTGACTAACTCATTAGTCTTTTGCTTGCAAGGCTTATCGTGATGTGTGTTACCGAGAGGGCCCAGAGATACCTCTCCGACATTCGGAGTGACAAATCCTAATCTTGATCTATGCCGACACCACGAATACTTTCGGAGACACCTGTAGAGCATCTTTATGATCACCCAGTTACGTTGTGACGTTTTATAGCACACAAGGTGTTCCTACGGTATTCGGGAGTTGCATAATATCATAGTCATAGGAACATGTATAAGTCATGAAGAAAGCAATAGCAGTAAAACTAAACGATCATAGTGCTATGCTAACGGATGGGTCTAGTCCATCACATCATTCTCCTAATGATGTGATCCCGTTGATCAAATGACAACTCATGTCTATGGCTAGGAAACATAGCCATCTTTGATCAATGAGCTAGTCTAGTAGAGGCATACTAGGGACATACTATTTTGTCTATGTATCCACACATGTACTAAGTTTCCGGTTAATACAATTCTAGCATGAATAAAAGACATTTATCATGATATAAGGAAATACAAATAATATCTTTATTATTGCCTCTAGGGCATATTTCCTTCAGTCTCCCACTTGAACTAGAGTCAATAATCTCGATTACAAAGTGATGATCCTCACACCCATGGAGTCCTGGTGTTGATCATGTTTTGCCCGTGGAAGAGGCTTAGTCAACGGGTCTGCAACATTCAGATCCGTATGTATTTTGCAAATCTCTATGTCTCCCTCCTTGACTAGATCGCGGATGGAATTGAAGCGTCTTTTGATGTGCTTTGTTCTCTTGTGAAACCTGGATTCCTTCGCTAAGGCTATTGCTCCAGTGTTGTCACAAAAGATTTTCATTGGACCCGATGCACTAGGTATTACACCTAGATCGGATATGAACTCCTTCATCCAGACTCCTTCATTTGCTGCTTCCGAAGCAGCTATGTATTCCGCTTCACACGTAGATCCTGCCACGACGCTCTGCTTGGAACTGCACCAACTGACAGCTCCACCGTTCAATAAAAATACATATCCGGTTTGTGACTTAGAGTCATCCGGATCAGTGTCAAAGCTAGAATCAACGTAACCGTTTACGACGAGCTCTTTGTCACCTCCATATATGAGAAACATATCCTTTGTCCTTTTCAGGTACTTCAGGATGGTTCTTGACCGCTGTCCAGTGATCCACTCCTGGATTACTTTGGTACCTCCCTGCTAGACTTATAGCAAGGCACACATCAGGTCTGTTACACAGCATTGCATACATGATGGATCCTATGGCTGAGGCATAGGGAATGACTTTCATTTTCTCTCTATCTTCTGCAGTGGTCGGGCATTGAGTCTTACTCAACTTCATACCTTGTAATACAGGCAAGAACCCTTTCTTTGACTGATCCAATTTGAACTTCTTCAAAATCTTATCAAGGTATGTGCTTCGTGAGTCCAATTAAGCGTCTTGATCTATCTCTATAGATCTTGATGCCTAATATATAAGCAGCTTCACCGAGGTCTTTCATTGAAAAATTATTATTCAAGTATCCTTTTATGCTATCCAGAAATTCTATATCATTTCCAATCAATAATATGTCATCTACATATAATATTAGAAATGCTACAGAGCTCCTACTCACTTTTTGTAAATACAGGCTTCTCCAAAAGTCTATATAAAACCATATGCTTTGATCACCTCATCAAATCGTATATTCCAACTCCGAGATGCTTGCACCA
The DNA here is from genome assembly GCA_902687465.1 of Secale cereale. Taxonomy (NCBI): domain Eukaryota; kingdom Viridiplantae; phylum Streptophyta; class Magnoliopsida; order Poales; family Poaceae; genus Secale; species Secale cereale. The sequence continues at coordinate 318,762,207 of LR738709.1, forward strand.
GTCCATAGATGGATCGCTGGAGCTTGCACACTTTGTTAGCACCTTTTGGATCGACAAAACCTTCTGGTTGCATCATATACAACTCTTCTTTGAGAAATCCATTCAGGAATGCAGTTTTGACATCCATTTGCCAGATTTCATAATCATAAAATGCGGCAATTGCTAACATGATTCGGACAGACTTAAGCATCGCTACAGGTGAGAAAGTCTCATCGTAGTCAACTCCTTGAACTTGTCGAAACCCTTTCGCAACAAGTCGAGCTTTGTAAACAGTAACATTACCGTCTGCGTCGGTCTTCCTCTTGAAGATCCATTTATTTTCGATGGCCTGCCGATCATCGGGCAAGTCAACCAAAGTCCACACTTTGTTCTCATACATGGATCCCATCTCAGATTTCATGGCTTCAAGCCATTTTGCGGAATCTGGGCTCATCATCGCTTCCTCATAGTTCGTAGGTTCATCATGGTCTAGTAACATGATTTCCAGAACTGGGTTGCCGTACCACTCTGGTGCGGAACGTACTCTGGTTGATCTACGACGTTCTGCGGAAACTTGATCTGAAGTTTCATGATCATCATTATTAACTTCCTCACTGATTGGTGTAGGAATCACTCGAACAATTTTCTGTGATGTACTACCTTCCAATTTGGGAGAAGGTACAATTACCTCATCAAGTTCTACTTTCCTCCCACTCACTTCTTTCGAGAGAAACTCCTTCTCTAGAAAGGATCCATTCTTAGCAACGAATATGTTGCCTTCGGATCTGTAATAGAAGGTGTACCCAACAGTCTCTTTTGGGTATCCTATGAAGACACATTTCTCCGACTTGGGTTCGAGCTTATCAGGTTGAACCTTTTTCACATAAGCATCACAGCCCCAAACTTTAAGAAACGACAACTTTGGTTTCTTGCCAAACCATAGTTCATAAGGTGTCGTATCAACGGATTTAGATGGTGCCCTATTTAATGTGAATGCAGCTGTCTCTAAAGCATAACCCCAAAACGATAGCGGTAAATCGGTAAGAGACATCATAGATTGCACCATATCCAATAAAGTACGGTTACGACGTTCGGACACACCATTACGCTGTGGTGTTCTGGGTGGCGTGAGATGTAAAACTATTCCACATTGTTTTAAATGAAGACCAAACTCGTAACTCAAATATTCTCCTCCACGATCAGATCACAGAAATTTTATTTTCTTGTTACGATGATTCTCTACTTCACTCTGAAATTCTTTGAACTTTTCAAATGTTTCAGACTTGTGCTTCATTAAGTAGATATACCCATATCTGCTTAAATCATCAGTGAAGGTCAGAAAATAACGATACCCGCCGCGAGCTTCAACACTCATTGGCCCACATACATCAGTATGTATGATTTCCAACAAATCTGTTGCTCGCTCCATAGTTCCGAAGAACGGAGTTTTAGTCATCTTCCCATGAGGCATGGTTCGCAAGCACCAAGTGATTCATAATCAAGTGATTCCAAAAGTCCATCACTATGGAGTTTCTTCATGCGCTTTACACCAATATGACCTAAACGGCAGTGCCACAAATAAGTTGCACTATCATTATTAACCTTGCATCTTTTGGTTTCAATATTATGAATATGTGTATCACTACAATCGAGATCCAATAAGAATAGACCACTCTTCAAGGGTGCATAACCATAAAAGATATTATTCATAAAAATAGAACAACCATTATTCTCTTATTTAAATGAATAACCGTCTCGCAACAAACAAGATCCAGATATAATGTTCATGCTCAACGCAGGCACCAAATAACAATTATTTAGGTCTAAAACTAATCCCGAAGGTAGATGTAGAGGTAGCGTGCCGACGGCGATCACATCGACTTTGGAACCATTTCCCACACGCATCGTCACCTCGTCCTTAGCCAATCTTCGTTTAATCCGTAGTCCCTGTTTTGAGTTACAAATATTAGCAACCGAACCGGTATCAAATACCCAGGTACTACTACGAGTATTAGTAAGGTACACATCAATAACATGTATATCACATATACCTTTGTTCACCTTGCCATCCTTCTTATCCGCCAAATACTTGGGGTAGTTCCGCTTCCAGTGTCCAGTCCCCTTGCACTAGAAGCACTCAGTTTCAGGCTTGGCTCCAGACTTGGGTTTCTTCGTGGGAGTAGCAACTGTCTTGCTATTCTTCTTGAAGTTCCCCTTCTTTCCCTTGCCCTTTTTCTTGAAACTAGTGGTCTTGTTAACCATCAACACTTGATGCTCCTTTTTGATTTCTACCTCCGCAGCTTTGAGCATAGCGAAGAGCTCGGGAATTGTCTTTTGCATCCCTTGCATATTATAGTTCATCACGAAGCCTTTATAGCTTGGTGGCAGTGATTGAAGAACTCTATCAATAACACTATCCTCGTCAACTTTGCAACCAAGTTGAGTCATATGATTGTAGTACCCAGACATTCTGAGCAAGTGTTCACTGATAGAACTATTCTCCTCCATCTTGCAGCTATAGAACTTATTGGAAATCTCATATTTCTCAATCCGGGCATTTGCTTGAAATATTAACTTCAACTCCTGGAACATCTCATATGGTCCATGACGTTCAAAACGTCGTTGAAGTCCTGGTTCTAAGCCGTAAAGCATGGCACACTGAACTATCGTGTAGTCATCAGACCGCGATTGCCAGACGTTCAAAGCGTCTACATTAGCGGGAGGGGGCTTGTCACCTAGCAGTGCTTCAAGGACATAATTCTTCTGTGCAGCAATGAGGATAATCCTCAAGTTACGGACCCAGTCCTTGTAATTGCTATCATCATCTTTCAACTTAGCTTTCTCTAGGAATGCATTAAAATTCAAAGGAACGGTAGCACGGGCCATTGATCTACAACAACATAGATATGCAAAAACTATCAGGACTAAGTTCATAATAAATTAAAGTTCAATTTAATCATATTAATCAGAGAACTCCCACTTAGATAGACATCCCTCCGGTCATCTAAATGATCACGTGATCCAAATCAACTAAACCATGTCCGATCATCACGTGAGATGGATTAGTTTTAATGGTGAACATCTTATGTTGATCATATCTACTATATGATTCACGCTCGACCTTTCGGTCTCCAGTGTTCCGAGGCCATATCTGCATATGCTAGGCTCGTCAAGTTTAACCTGAGTATTCTGCGTGTGCAAAACTGGCTTACACCCATTGTATTTGAACGTAGAGCTTATCACACCCGATCATCACGTGGTGTCTCGGCACGACGAACTTTTGCAACGGTGCATACTCAGGGAGAACACTTATACCTTGAAATTTAGTAAGGGATCATCTTATAATGCTACCGTCGTTCCAAGCAAAATAAGAAGCATAATAAGATAAACATCACATGCAATCAAAATATGTGACATGATATGGCCATCATCATCTTGTGCTTTTGATCTCCATCTCCAAAGCACCGTCATGATCACCTTCGTCACCGGCGCGACACCTTGATCTCCATCGTAGCATCATTGTCGTCTCGCCAACTATTGCTTCTACGACTATTGCTACCGCTTAGTGATAAAGTAAAGCAATTACATGGCGATTGCATTTCATACAATAAAGCGACAACCATATGGCTCCTGCCAGTTGCCGATAACATTACAAAACATGATCATCTCATACAAAACCGTATAACTCATCATGTCTTGACCATATCACATCACAACATGCCCTGCAAAAACAAGTTACGCGTCCTCTACTTTGTTGTTGCAAGTTTTACGTGGCTGCTACGGGCTTAGCAAGAACCGTTCTTACCTACGCATACAAAACCACAACGATGTTTCGTCAAGTATGTGATGTTTTAACCTTCACAAGGACCGGGCGTAGCCACACTTGATTCAGCTAAAGTAAAAGAGACAGACACCCGCCAGTCAGCTTTAAGCAACGAGTGCTCGTAACAGTGAAACCAGTCTCGCGTAAGCGTACGCGTAATGTCGGTCCGGGCCGCTTCATCTCACAATACGGCTGAAGCAAAGTATGACATGCTGGTAAGAAGTATGACTAGTATCGCCCACAACTCATTGTGTTCTACTCGTGCATATCATCTACGCATAGACCTGGCTCATGATGCCACTGTTGGGGAACGTAGTATTTTAAAATTTTCCTACGATCACGCAAGATCTATCTACCAGATGCATAGCAACGAGAGGGAAGAGTGTGTCTACGTACCCTCGTAGACCGGAAGCGGAAGCGTCAAGTGACGTGGTTGATGTAGTCGAACTTTTTCGCGATCCAACCGATCAAGCACCGAACGTACGACACCTCCCCATTCAGCACACATTCAGCTTGATGACGTCCCACGAGCTCTTGATCCAGCTGAGCTTCACGGGAGAGTTTCGTCAGCACGACGGCGTGGTGACGGATATGATGTATCTACCGGCACAGGGCTTCGCCTAAGCACTGCGACGGTATGACCGAGGTGTGTTTCTGTGGAGGGGGGCACCGCACACAGCTAGAACAATTCAACTTGTGTGTCTTTAGGTGCCCCCCTGCCCCCGTATATAAAGGAGCAAGGGGGAGGCCGGCCGGCCCTCCTATGGTGCGGCTAGGGTGCAATCCTACTAGGAATAGGATTGCAATCCTATTCCTAGTAGGAACTACCAAAGAAGGAAGAAGGGGGAAGGAAAGAGAGGGAGAGGGAGAGGGAAAGAGGGGCCACGCCACCCTCCCCTTGTCCTATTCGGACTCCTCCTAGGGAGGGGGCGCGCCACCTCCTGGCTGCTGCCCTCTCTCTCCCCTATGGCCCACCAGGGCCCACCATTCCCCCGGGGGGTTCCGGTAACCCCCCCGGCACTCCGGTAAATTCCGAAACTTTCCAGAACACTTCCGGTGTCCGAATATAGTCGTCCAATATATCAATCTTTATGTCTCGGACATTCCGAGACTCCTCGTCATGTCCGTGATTTCATCCGGGACTCCGAACTACCTTCGGTACATCAAAACTCATAAACTCATAATATCGATCATCATCAAACGTTAAGCGTGCGGACCCTACGGGTTCGAGAACTATATAGACATGACCGAGACTCATCTCCGGTCAATAACCAATAGCGGAACCTGGATGCTCATATTGGCTCCTACATATTCTACGAAGATCTTTATCGGTCAAACCGCATAACAACATACGTTGTTCCTTTTGTCATCGGTATGTTACTTACCCGAGATTCGATCGTCGGTATCTCTATACCTAGTTCAATCTCGTTACCGGCAAGTCTCTTTACTCGTTCCGTAACACATCATCTCGTGACTAACTCATTAGTATTTTGCTTGCAAGGCTTATTGTGATGTGTGTTACCGAGAGGGCCCAGAGATACCTCTCCGACACTCGGAGTGACAAATCCTAATCTTGATCTATGCCGACACCACGAATCCTTTTGGAGACACCTGTAGAGCATCTTTATGATCACCCAGTTACGTTGATACATTTGATAGCACACAAGGTGTTCCTACGGTATTAGGGAGTTGCATAATCTCATAGTCATAGGAACATGTATAAGTCATGAAGAAAGCAATAGCAGTAAAAACTAAACTATCATAGTGTTATGCTAACGGATGGGTCTAGTCCATCACATCATTCTCCTAATGATGTGATCCCGTTGATCAAATGACAACTCATGTCTATGGCTAGGAAACATAGCCATCTTTGATCAATGAGCTAGTCTAGTAGAGGCATACTAGGGACATACTGTTTTGTCTATGTATCCACACATGTACTAAGTTTCCGGTTAATACAATTCTAGCATGAATAAAAGACATTTATCATGATATAAGGAAATACAGATAACATCTTTATTATTGCCTCTAGGGCATATTTCCTTCAGCTCCGGGGGGAGGCGGGCGCCATGGTGAAGGTAAGGCCTGAGCCCCCTTCGTTGACAGTTAATTGCCTTGTCTCGGCCCGGTCCTGACACAACAACTGCTTCTTCTTTGCTGGTGAGGCCTCCGGAGCGCCTGCCAGCCCGGGGCGTGAGGCCACGGCGGCCTTGAAGGTGTGTTTGAGGGCCCGGACTGCCTCCTTCATGTCTCTGGCCACCATGATGATGCCACTGCTGCCCGGCATCTTGAGGATGTTGCAGCCTGGATGGGTCGCTGCCATGAACTTAGCGAGGGCGGGGAACCCCAGAATGGTGTTGTACGGGAGGCTGATGTGGGCCACGTTGAAGTTGATGAGCTCGGTTTGGTAGATGTCGTGGGTGCCTAAGGTCGCCGGGAGGCGCACCTTCCCGAGTGGGGTTGCGGGGCCCCTGGTCACCCCTGCCAAGGGCTTGCTAGGCACGAGCTAGTCGCATGACACCTGGAGCATGTCAAAAGCCGCCACGGAAAGAACGTTGAGGCCGGCGCCGCCGTCGATGAGGGTCCTGGAGAACGCGAAGTTGCTGATGGTCAACGTGCAGAGCATGGGGAGTGCATCGTGTTGGGGAACGTAGTATTTCAAAAAATCCTACGATCACGCAAGATCTATCTAGGAGAAGCATAGCAACGAGCGGGGAGAGTGTGTCCATGTACCCTCGTAGACCGAAAGCGGAAGCGTTTAGTAACGCGGTTGATGTAGTCGAACATCTTCGCGATCCAATCGATCAAGCACCGAACGAATGGCACCTCCGCGATCGGTACACGTTCAGCTCGGTGACGTCCCTCATACTCTTGATCCAGTTGAGGCTGAGTAGAGTTTTGTCAGCACGATGGCATGGTGACGGTGTTGATTAAGTTACCGGCATAGGGCTTCGCCTAAGCACTGCGACAATATGACCGTGGTGTGTAACTGTGGAGGGGGGCACCGCACACGGCTAAAACAATTGTCAACTTGTGTGTCTATGGGTACCCCTGCCCCCGTATATAATGGAGCAAGGGGAGAGGCCAGCCGGCCCCTATAGGGTGCGCCCCAAGTAGGATTCCTACTAGGAATCCTATTCCTAGTAGGTTTCCAACAAGGGAAGAGAGGGGGAAGGAAGGAGAGGGAGAGAGGGAGAGGGAAAGAGAGGGGGCGCCGCCCCCTCCTAGTCCAATTCGGACTCCTCATGGGGGGGACAGCCAGCCCTAGAGGCCCCTCCTCTCTCTCTCACAAGGCCCATCTTGGCCCATTAGTTCCCTCGGGGGTTCCGATAACCCCCCAGCACTCCGATATTTATCTGGTGACCCCCGGAACTCATCCGATATCCGAATAACATCGTCCAATACATCATTCTTTATGTCTCGACCATTTCGAGACTCCTCGTCGTGTATGTGATCTCATCCGAGACTCTGAACAATCTTTGGTACATCCAAACACATAAACTCGTAATACCAATTGTTATCGAACGTTAAGCGTGCGAACCCTACGGCTTCGAGAACTATGTAGACATGACTGAGACACATCTCCGGTCAATAACCAATAGCGGTACATGGATGCTCACATTGGATCCTACATATTCTTTGAAGATCTTTATCAGTCAAAGCGCATAACAACATACGTTGTTCCCTTTGTCATCGGTATGTTACTTGTCCGAGATTCTATCATCGGTATCATCATACCTTGTTCAATCTCATTACCGGCAAGTCACTTTTCTTGTTCTGTAATACATCATCTCGTGACTAACTCTTTAGTTATTTGCTTGCAAGGCTTATTATGATGACTATTACCGAGAGGGACCAGAGATACCTCTCTGACACTCGGAGTGACAAATCCTAATCTTGATCTAAGCCAACACCACAAACATTTTCGGAAACACCTATATAGCATCTTTATAATCACCTAGTTACGTTGTGACGTTTGATAGCACACAAGGTGTTCCTCCGGTATTCGGGAGTTGCATAATCTCATAGTTAGAGGAACATGTATAAGTCATGAAGAAAGCAATAGCAATAAAACTAAACGATCATTATGCTAAGCTAACGGATGGGTCATGTCCATCACATCATTCTCCTAATGATGTGATCCCGTTCATCAAATGACAACACATGTCTATGGTCAGGAAACATAACCATCTTTCATCAACAAGCTAGTTAAGTAAAGGCATACTTGGGACACTCTGTTTTGTCTATGTATCCACATATGTACCAAGTTTCCGGTTAATACAATTCTAGCATGAATAATAAACATTTATCAAGATATAAGAAAATATAAATAACAACTTTATTATTGCCTCTAGGGCATATTTCCTTCAATCTCCCACTTGCACTAGAGTTAATAATCTAGTTCACATCGCCATGTGATTGAACACTGATGGTTCACATCGTGATCTGATTAACACCCATAGTTCACATCGCCATGTGACCAACACCCAAAGCATTAGCTAGAGTCAATAATCTAGTTCACATCGCCATGTGATTAACACTCAAAGAGTACTAAGGTCTGATCATGTTTTGCTTTGTGAGAGAAGTTTAGTCAAAGGTTCTGTTACATTCAGATCCGTATGTATTTCGCAAATTTCTATGTCTACAATGCTCTCCATGGAGCTACTCTAGCTAATTGCTCACACTTTCAATACGCATCCTAATTGATACTTAGATTCATCTGGATTAGTGTCAAAGCTTGCATCAGTGTTACCCTTTACGACGAACTCCTTATCACCTCTATAATCGACAAACATTTCCTTCGTCCTTTTCAGGTACTTCAGGATGTTCTTGAGCAATGTCTAGTGATCCACTCATGGATTACTTTGGTACCTCTCTGCTAGACTTATAGCAAGGCACACATCAGGTCTGGTACATAGCATTGCATACATGATAGAACCTATGGCTGAAGCATAAGGAATGACTTTCATTTTCTCTCTATCTTCTACAGTGGTTGGGCATTGAATCTTACTCAACTTCACACATTGTAACACAGGCAAGAACCCTTTCTTTGATTGATACATTTTGAACTTCTTCAAAACTTTATCAAGGTATGTGCTTTGTGAAAGTCCAATTAAGCCTCTTGATCTATGTTTATAGATCTTGATGCCCAATATATAAGCAGCTTCGCCGAGGTCTTTCATTGAGAAATTCTTATTCAAGTATCCTTTTATGCTATCCAGAAATTCTATACCATTTCAATCAATAATATGTCATCTACATATAATATCAGAAATGCTATAGAGCTCCCACTCAATTTCTTGTAAATATAGGCTTCTCCAAAAGTCTGTATAAAACCATATGATTTGATCACCTCATCAAAGCGTATATTCCAAATCCGAGATTCTTGCACCAGTCCATAGATGGATCGCTGGAGCTTACACACTTTGCCAGCACCATTAGGATCGACAAAACCTTCTGGTTGCATCATATATGACTCTTGTTTGAGATATCCATTTGCTAGATTTCATAATCATAAAATGCGGCAATTGCTAACATGATTCGGACAGACTTAAGCATCGTTACGGGTGAGATAGTCTCATTGTAGTCAACACCTTGAACTTGTCGAAAACCTTTCGTAACAAGTCGAGCTTTGTAGACAGTAACATTACCATCAGCGTCGGTCTTCCTCTTAAAGATCCATTTATTTTCAATGGATTGCCGATCATCGGGCAAGTCAACCAAAGTCCACACTTTGTTCTCATACATGGATCCCATCTCAGATTTCATGGCCTCAAGCCATTTTGCGGAATCTGGGCTCATCATCGCTTCCTCATAGTTCGTAGGTTCATCATGGTCTAGTAACATGACTTCCAGAATAGGATTGCCGTACCACTCTGGTGCGGAACGTATTCTGGTTGACCTACGAGGTTCAGTAGTAACTTGACCTGAAGTTTCATGATCATCATCATTAGCTTCCTCACTGATTGGTGTAGGAATCACTGGAACTAGTTTATGTGATGAACTACTTTCCAATTCGGAGAAGGTACAATTACTTCATCAAGTTCTACTTTCCTCCCACTCACTTATTTCGAGAGAAACTCCTTCTCTAGAAAGGATCCATTCTTAGCTACGAATATCTTGCCTTCGGATCTATGATAGAAGGTGTACCCAACAGTTTCCTTTGGGTATCCTATGAAGACACATTTCTTTGACTTGGGTTTGAGCTTACCAGGTTGAAGCGTTTACACATAAGCATCGCTGCCCCAAACTTTAAGAAATGACAACTTGGGTTTCTTGCCAAACCATAGTTCATAAGGCGTCGTCTCAACGGATTTAGATGGTGCCCTATTTAACGTGAATGTAGCTGTCTCTAAAGCATAACCCCGAAACGATCGTGGTAAATCGGTAAGAGACATCATAGATCGCACAGTATCCAATAAAGTATGGTTATGATGTTCGGACACACCATTACATTGTGGTGTTGCAGCTGGCATGAGTTGTGAAACTATTCCACATTGTTTCAAATGAAGACCGAACTCGTAACTCAAGTATTCGCCTCCGCGATCAGATCATAAAAACTTTATTTTCTTGTTACAATGATTCTCTACTTTACTCTGAAATTCTTTGAACTTTTCAAATGTTTCAGACTTGTGTTTCATCAAGTAGATATACCCATATCTGCTCAAATCATCTGTGAAGGTTAGAAAATAACAATACCCACCGCGAGCCTCAACACTCATTGGATCACATACATCAGTATGTATGATTTTCAATAAGTCATCTTGCCCATGAGGCATGGTTCGCAAGCACCAAATGATACATAATCAAGTGATTCCAAAAGTCCATCGGCATGGAGTTTCTCATGCGCTTTACACCAATATGACCTAAACGGCAGTGCCACAAATAAGTTGCACTATCATTATCAACTTTGCATCTTTTGGCTTCAATATTATGAATATGTGTATCACTACGATCGAGATCCGACAAAAATAGACCACTCATCAAGGGTGCATGACCATAAAAGATATTACTCATATAAATAGAACAACCATTATTCTCTGATTTAAATGAATAACCGTCTCGCAACAAGCAAGATCCAGATAAAATGTTCATGCTCAACGCTGGCACCAAATAACAATAATTTAGGTCTAAAACTAATCCCGAAGGTAGATGTAGAGGTAGTGTGCAGACGGCGAGCACATCGACTTTGGAACCATTTCCCACGCGCATCATCACCTCGTCCTTAGCTAATCTTCATTTAATCCGTAGACCCTGCTTCGAGTTACAAATATTAGCAACCGAACCAGTATCAAATACCCAGGTGCTACTACGAGCATTAGTAAGGTACACATCAATAACATGTATATCAAATATACCTTTGTTCACTTTGCCATACTTCTTATCCGCCAAATACTTGGGGCATTTCCGCTTCTAGTGACCAGTCCCTTTGTACTAGAAGCACTTTGTTTCACGCTTGGCTCCAGACTTGGGTTTCTTCATAGGAGTAGCAACTGGCATGCTATTCTTCTTGAAGTTCCCTTTATTTCTGTTGCCCTTTTTCTTGAAACTAGTGGTCTTGTTAACCATCAACTCTTGATGCTCCTTTCTGATTTCTACCTCCGCAGCTTTGAGCATAGTGAAGAGCTCGGGAATTGTCTTCTGCATCCCTTGCATATTATAGTTCATCACGAAGCCTTTATAGCTTGGTTGCAGTGATTGAAGAACTCTATCAATAACACTATCTTCATCAACTTTGCATCCAAGTTGAGTCATGTGATTGTAGTACCCAGACATTCTGAGTAAGTGTTCACTGATAGAATTGTTCTCCTCCATCTTGTAACTATAGAACTTATTGGTGACTTCATATCTCTCAATTCGGGCATTTGTTTGAAATATTAACTTCAACTCTTGGAACATCTCATATGCTCCATGATGTTCAAAACGTCTTTGAAGTCCCGATTCTAAGCCATAAAGCATGGCACACTGAACTATCGAGTAGTCATCAGAACGAGCTTGCCAGACGTTCATAACGTCAGGAGTTTCTCCTGTGGCAGGCCTGTAACCTAGCGGTGCTTCAAGGACATAATTCTTCTGTGCAGCAATGAGGATAATCCTCAAGTTACGGACCCAGTCCGTGTAATTGCTACCATCATCTTTCAACTTAGCTTTCTCTAGGAACGCATTAAAATTCAAGGGAACGGTAGCACGGGCCATTAATGTACAACAACATAGATATGCAAAAACTATCAGGACATGATAAATTAAAGTTTAATTGATCATATTACTAAAGAAATCCCACTTTAGATAGACATCCCTCTAGTCATCTAAATGATCACGTGATCCAAATCAACTAAACCATGTCTGATCATCACATGAGATGGAGTAGTTTTTAATGGTGAACATCTTATGTTGATCATATCCACTATATGATGCACGCTCGACCTTTCGGTCTTCAGTGTTCCGAGGCCATGTCTGTACATGCTATGCTCGTCAAGTTTAACCCAAGTATTCTGCATGTGCAACACTGTCTTACACCCGTTGTCTTTGAACGTAGAGCTTATTACGCCCGATCATCACGTGGTGTCTCGGCACGATGAATTGTCACAACGGTCCATACTCAGCGAGAACACTTGTACCTTGAAATTTTGTAAGGGATCATCTTATAATGCTACCGTCGTTCTAAGCAAAATAAGATGCATAAAAGCATAAACATGACATGCAATCAAAATATGTGACATGATATGGCCATCATCATCTTGTGCTTTTGATCTCCATCTCCAAAGCATCGTCATGATCGCCATCGTCACCGGCTTGACACCATGATCTTCATCGTGGCGTCGTGGTCGTCTCACCAACAATTGCTTCTACTAATGTCGCTAACTCATAGTTATAAAGTAAAGCAATTACATGGCATTCGCAATTCATACAATAAAGAGACGGCCATAAGGCTCCTGCCGGTTGCCGATAATTTACAAAACATGATCATCTCGTACAATAACGTATAATTCATCACGTCTTGACCATATCACATCACAACATGCCCTGCAAAAACAAGTTAGATGTCCTCTACTTTGTTGTTGCAAGTTTTACGTGGCTGCTATGGGCTTAGCAAGAACCATTCTTACCTACGCATCAAAAACACAACGACTTTTCGTCAAGTGTGTTGTTTTAACCTTCGACACGGACCGGGCGTAGTCACACTCGATTCAACTAAAGTTGGAGAAACTGACACCCGCCAGCCACCTATGTGCAAAGCACGTCAGTAGAACCAGTCTGATGAACGCGTTCATGTAATGTCGGTCCGGGCCGCTTCATCAAACAATACCACCGAATCAAAGTATGACATGCTTGTAAGCAGTATGACTATTATCGCCCACAACTCATTGTGTTCTACTCGAGCATAACATCTACGCATAGACCTGGCTCATGATGCCACTGTTGGGGAACGTAGTATTTCAAAAACAATCCTACAATCACGCAAGATCTATCTAGGAGAAGCCTAACAATGAGCGGGGAGAGTGTGTCCACGTACCCTCGTAGACCGAAAGCGGAAGCATTTAGTAACGCGGTTGATGTAGTCGAACATCTTCGTGATCCAACCGATCAAGCACCGAACGCACGGCACCTCCGCAATCTACACACGTTCAGCTCGGTGATGTCCTCGTACTATTGATCCAGTTGAGGCCGAGGGAGAGTTTCGTTAGCATGATGGCATGGTGACGGTGTTGATGAAGTTACCGACGCAAGGCTTCGCCTAAGCACTACGCCAATATGACCGAGGTTTGTAACTGTGGAGGGGGCAGCGCACATGACTAAAACAATTATCAACTTATGTGTCTTTGGGTGCCCCCAGCCCCTGTATATAAAGGAGCAAGGGGAGAGGCTGGCCGGCCCCTATAGGGCGCGCCCCAAGTAGGATTCCTACTAGGAATCCTATTCCTAGTAGGTTTCCAACAAGGGAAGAGAGGGGGAAGGAAGGAGAGGGAGAGAGGGAGAGGGAAAGAGAGGGGGCACCGCCCCCTCCTATTCCAATTCGGACTCCTCATAGGGGGGCGCAGCCAGCCCTAGAGGCCCCTCCTCTCTCTCACACAATGCCCATCTTGGCCCATTAGTTCCCACGGGGGTTCCGATAACCCCCCGGCACTCCGATATTTATCCGGTGACCCCCGGAACTCATCCGGTGTCCGAATAACATCGTACAATATATCATTCTTTATGTATCGACCATTTTGAGACTCCTCATCATGTCCGTGATCTCATCTGGGACTCCGAACAACCTTCGGTACATCAAAACACATAAACTCATAATACCGATCGTCATCGAACGTTAAGCGCGCGGACCCTATGGGTTCGAGAACTATGTAGACATGACCGAGACACATCTTCAGGAAATAAACAATAGCGGAGCCTGGATGCTCATATTGGCTCCTACATATTCTTTGAAGATCTTTATCGGTCAAACCGCATAACAACATACATTGTTCCCTTTGTCATCAGTATGTTACTTGTCTGAGATTCGATCGTCGGTATCATCATACCTAGTTCAAGCTCGTTACCGGCAAGTCTCTTTACTCATTCTGTAATACATCATCTCATGAGTAACTCTAGTCATTTGCTTGCAAGGCTTATTTTGATGAGTATTACCAAGACAGCCCAGAGATACCTTTCTGACACTCGGAGTGACAAATCCTAATCTTGATCTATACCAACACCACAAACACTTTCAGAAACACCTGTAGAGCATCTTTATAATCACACAGTTACGTTGTGACGTTTGATAGCACACAAGGTGTTCCTCCGGTATTAGGGAGTTGCATAATCTCATAGTTAGAGGAACATGTATAAGTCATGAAGAAAGCAATAGCAATAAAACTAAACGATCATTATGCTAAGCTAACGGATGGGTCATGTCCATCACATAATTCTCCTAATGATGTGATCCCGCTCATCAAATGAAAACACATGTCTATGGTTAGGAAACATAACCATCTTTGATCAACGAGCTAGTCAAGTAGAGGCACACTAGGGAAAGGCTGTTTTGTCTATGTATTCACACATGTACCAAGTTTCCAATTAATACAATTCTAGCATGAATAATAAACATTTATCATGATATAAGGAAATATAAATAACAACTTTATTATTGCCTCTAGGGCATATTTCCTTCACATGGGCGATAGCCGCGGTCCTGGGGTGATTTCTGGAGTCAAAGATGATGTCGGTCTCCGGCCCCGCTCGGCCCTGCGAAGCCTCCTGCTTTGGCCTAGCAGAGCCCACCTGGCGGAGAAACTGCTTGGTGTGGCGGCCCGACGTGGGCGCCTGTGACCCGTCGATTATGCATGTGACCCGCCAAGAGGAGATCGAGACATCCAAAAGGCCGCAGAACCAAGACAGAGGGACATCCTTTAAGGCCAAGGGAAACCAGTTTTCCGCGGCCTTGTCATCGTCGCCCGCCACTTTGATGGCCTGCTCGTAAGACCGGAGAAAACCCTCATGGCCTGCAGCGCCATCATACCATGGGGGCAACGCCGGCCTGCACTTCACAGGTCACCTTACTCATCACAGGCCCATAGTAAAGAATGGGCAGCCCGCGGCACCCCCGTAGGCTTCGAGTGGCCATGCTTGCAGGGCAGCACCCACCGTGTGGATGATGAAGCGAGGGTGGAGCGGGGTTGGAGGAGAGACGGAGCTTCGACATGCCCCTACCTAGTGTGCCAAATTTCGGATCCGAGGCTTCGTGGACCCAACTAGGTTCAAACACTGGGGCGTGTACGAAGATCTCAACCTCCCCAGCTTCGAGTCCATCGCCCCGCAGCATGTCCTAGCACGATTCGTGTGAGTGGAAGAAATATGGACCCGGCGGTTTACCCAGGTTTGGGCCACCTTGCGGTGTAAGACCCTACTCCTGCTTTGTAGTGGATTGGCTTCACGAGGAGGTGGAAGATGAATTGCTACAGTGGACGAGCTACCTCGGGAGGGCTCGAGTGGTGTCTAAGGGTTCGGTCTTCCCATCCCCTCTACAATGGATGTTGGTCCCTATTTATAGCGGCTTTGGTCCTCTTCCCGCATCATTTGGGCGGGAAGGGATCCCACAACAACCAATTTTGAAGGGGGACAATAGGTACATGTCATCCTGACGAAAGGTGGTCTTAGCCTGCAAAGTCTCTGACCATGACATAGAGGTGGGCTCGGCGATGACATCCGTCCTGCTGAGCTCGTGGTCTTGGTCTTATTGCACCAGAATGGAAACCTTTGGGGGATTCCTTGGGAACCCGCGTTTGTCCTTGCCTCCTTAGCACCGAAGAAGAAACTGACCCCTCTGCGCGTGCTGGCGCCCGCCTGGCTTTGATCATCATGGCTCACGTAATTGCGCCCTCATGAGGAGGGGCACCTGCATAGGAATCTCCGCCCCTAGGGAGGCAACTTGCGGAGCCTCTCCCCAGGAGGTCTTGGCGCTTGAGCGGTCTTAAAACCGGGTCGTGCTGGGCCGTCGGGAGCGCCGCGTCCTCGGCCGCAGGCATGCAGGTCTGGGCACCCATGTTCCCAAAACACCGACAGGTATGAAGATGTGTTTCCTGTGGAGGTACCACCGGGGCTGCCACTACAAAGAGGCATTGAGCACCAAATTGATTTGGTCCCAGGAGCCCCATTGCCGAACCGACCACCATACCACACAAACCCAAGGGAAACCAATGATATTCAGCGACAAGTTGAAGGCCTACTAAACAACGGGTATGTAAAGGAAAGTCTCTCTACTTGTGATGTACCAATTCTTTTAGTACCCAAAAAAATGTATCTTCAAGAATGTGTTGTGATTGTAGGCCTATTAACAACATCACCGTGAGGTATAGGCACCCAATACCCAGGCTTCATGATATGCTTGATGAACTAAGTGGCGCCACCATCTTTTCTAAAATTGGCTTGCAAAGTGGCTACCACAAAATTAGAATGAGAGAGGGTGACGAATGGAAAACTACTTTCAAAACAAAATCTGGTCTATATGAGTGGTTAGTTATGTCATTTGGAGTGAAAAATGCACCTAGTACCTTCATGAGATTAATGAATCATGTGCTTATAATATTCATTGGCAAGTTTGTGGTCGTTTACTTTGATGACATCCTGATTTATAGCAAAACTTTGGATGAACATGTTGAACACATCAGGTGTGTGCTTGATGTCCTAAGAGAGGAGAAATTATATGCTAACAAAGAAAAGTGCACATTTTGCACCGACAAAGTTGTGTTTCTTGGATTTGTTGTTTCAGGTCAAGGTGTGGAGGTAGATGAAGAAAAGGTAAAGTCCATCCATGAGTGGATGCCTCCATAAAATATAAGCCAAGTACGGAGCTTTCTTGGCCTTCCTGGTTTCTATCGTTGGTTTCTGAAGGACTTCAGCACCATTGCTGCCCTGATGAATGAACTAACCAAGAAAGATGTTCCCTTCAAGTGGGAAACTCACAAGAAAATACCTTCCAAGAGTTTAAAGATAAGTTGACATCTGCGCCATTGCTTGCACTACCCAACTTTGGTAAGACTTTTGAAATTGAATGTGATGCAAGTGGTTTTGGTATTGGAGGAGTACTAATGCAAGAAGGTAGGCCTGTTGCATATTTCAGTGAGAAACTAATTGGTCCAACTATGAATCATTTGTGGCCTAAAGAATTTGTGATACATTTCGACCATGAATCTTTAAAGCACCTTAGGGTCAACAAAAACTGAATCGTAGACATGCAAAATGGAGTGAATTCATAGAATATTTTCCCTATATTGTCAAGTACAACAAAGGAAAAGATAATGTTGTTGCCGATGCGTTGTCTAGATGCCATATTTTAGTCTCACAACTTGATACTAAAATTCTTGGGTTGCAAAGCATCAAGGAGTTGTATGCCAATGACCCATATTTTCCTGAACCACACTCAAAGTGTAGTGAGGGGAAAGGTTGGGAAAAGTTTCACTGGCATGATGGATTCTTGTTTCGAGCTAACAAATTGTACATCCCAGATTGCTATGTTTGTTTGTTGCTTTTGCAGGAAGCTCATGCTGGTGGTCTCATGAGAAATTTTGGAGCAAAGAAAACTGAGGTTGTGCTGATTGACCATTTATTTTGGCCACGAATGAGGCATGATGTTGAGCGCTACGTGCTACGTTGTGAGATCTGCCGCAAAGCTAAGTCACATTTAAACCCTTATGGACTTTATACTACATTGTTAATTCCTAGTACACCTTGGGAAGATATTTCTATGGAATTTGTTCTTGGTTTACCACGTACTAAGAGAGAGAGTGACTCCATTTTTGTGGTGGTTGATAGGTTTAGCAAGATGTCTCATTTTATCCCTTGTCACAAGAGCGATGATGCTTCACACATTGCTAACTTGTTTTTTAGGGAAGTCGTGCAGCTACATGGAGTATGACCCACTATTGTTTCTGACCGTGACACCAAGTTTCTGAGCTATTTCTGGAAAACATTGTGTGCAAAGCTAGGAAAAGCTTATTTTTTTCCACTACATGCCACCCACAAACGGATGGACAAACTGAAGTTCTCAACCGCACACTATCCATGATCCTAAGAGCAGTTTTAAAGAAGAATTTGAAGATGTGGGAAGAGTGTCTCCCCCACGTGGAGTTTGCATACAACATGGCGGTACATTCGGCCATTAAATTTTATCCTTTTCAAATTGTTTATGGTTTCAAACCTACTGATCCCATAGATCTTTTGCCTTTACCATTGCAGGAGTGAACTAATCTTGATGCAATTAAGCATGCTGACTTCATGAAAAAAAAATCATGAGAAGACCAAGGAAAATATTGAGAAGATGACTGAACAATATGCAAAATGAGCAAACAAGGGAAGAAAGAAGATGTTGTTCGAAGAAGGTGACCTTGTGTAGGTACATCTGTGGAAGGATCGTTTCCCGTTTTTAAGCAAATGCAAGTTGCAGCCACGTGGAAATGGTCCCTTCAAATTGCTTGCGAAGATCAATGACAATGCCTACAAGCTTGACCTTCCGATGGAATATGGTGTTACTCCAACTCTCAATGTGTCCGACCTCTCTCCAAACTTTGGACCATCAGAGTCGAGGACGACTCATTTTCAAGAGGGGGAGGATGATGAGTACATCGCAACCATCGACAAGTATCCAACAATTATAGGACCAATTATAAGAAATCGCGCCAAACTGAAAAGTGACCATGTGAACACTAACTAAGTTTACCTTGTAACCTTGGTGACACAACCATGCTATTATATCCACTATTTTTGGTTGAACTTAGGTACTGGATGGAATAAATCCAACAACATATGAGCTCTTGAAGCAACCAGTTTGTAGGAACAAGTTTCGAGAAAACAAGTTTCAAGTGGAGCTGATGATGTCAGTTTTTACCTCTGACATTTTTCTGTGCCACACGCATGTGGTGGAGAGACGGGGCCATAGGGGTAAATCACCAGAATCTCCATCAAATTATATTTCCAATGCAAAAAACCTCACATCATTTGGAGTTGTGAGTCAAAAGTTGTAGTCATTCTCGTGGAAGGTGTCTAGGCTGTCAAGTCTTCGCGAATTTCCAAGTAGCTCTCCAACATTTCCCAAAGTTGATTGTTTATACCCCCAAGGAAGCCATGCAAACCTGCTTAATTTTGAAACCATTTTCGCACCTAGCTAAGGGGGGTTGTCCCTGCTATAAAGCCACATCTCCCCCATCCTCTTGAGAACATTTTGTCAAACTATTCAGCTACAAGCTTATGCAGCAAGACTGCTAGAGAGATCCGCGAGATTCTTGCTACCTTTGCTCTTGTGAGTTCATCTGGATTCGTGATAATGAGCCTCTGGTTCCTTCTAATTCGTGCTCTACGGTTCCAGCCGTTTTGTGTGGGTTAGTACCGGTTTGTGGTTATGCGATTGTTCGGATAGCGGATTGGAGTTCTTGTAGCTCTGGTCAGCCATCCACGACGTACGGGTTGCATCCAACCTTGGCAGGTATAAAGCTAGTTATCCCGGCTGCTTGCATATAGTTACCCCCCTGATTTGATCCTACGACATGAAGATCGGGCCACCCTCGGGCGTGAACTTGTTCATTGGGTTCCCACCTATCAATTCAACGGGTCTTTACATCATTTGGCGCAACAGGTCAACTACATACGTACATTTTCAGATACATATGCATCCATCTAAGCATAGAAATGTTTTTATGTTTTGTGCACAAAAACAATAAAAGGGTAATAGCTATTCAAAAAAGAAGGACTCATTAAATGGTTCCTACATACTATTAGATATACATATAATTTTTAGCACCAGAGTATGCCTTTTTTAGAATTTCTTAATACATGCACGAATATGTGTTTCTTTCTATACATAAGCATCTAAATTCTTAGCATGGGCAAGAAAAAATGATTACTAAAAGGATGCACATATTTTCAACGTGACATGGTTTTAAATGAGAGTATATACCACCAAATTAGAATGTGGATATATATTTCATTGTGCACAACAAGACACCAGTTTTTATGATTTGTACTTGCATAGCTAAACTAACTAAAAGATATATTTCATTATGGAGAATTGACGTCTTTTGCTGCTTGCCACTCCTATGTGTCGCGGGATATCCGCGGCCACCTATGGGACCAGGAGGCCCCTTGTTGGTTCGGCAAGGGGACGTCGCATTGCACAAAGAGCAGACCAGTGCATGGCAGCGCGGCCGAGCGCACACAAGCAATTTACCCAGGTTCGGGCCGGCGAGAGGCATAAAACCCTACTCCTGCTTTGGTGGATTGATGGTGTAATGGAGCTGGTGAAGCGTAGTACACTTGCCCGATAGGGGTTGCCTTAGGGCAGCAGAGACTACGAGCATATCGGGGTGTGGGTTCGTCTACTTTTCCAACCCTTTCTATGATTGCCATGGGCCTCCTTTTATAGATCAAGGGGTTGCCATAGTGGCAAAGTAGTCATTATGCACTAATATGATAGCAAACAGTGCTATCATACCTAACTATGTGGGCTGACAAGGTGCATTAAATGCACCACTTAGTGTCACATCACTGGTTGCCCGGCAAGGCTTGCCGGGCTATCTTTCCAGCTCCACGGCTGTTCTCTTGACACGGCGCGGGACAGGTGTCATCTGTGGGTTTCCCATGTAGGAAATGGCTGCCATGTGGCGAATGGCTGCCACTTAATCATCTTGCGGCTTGACACCGCATTGATCGATGACGTGGGTCGTGCTTGAGTGATTGGTGAGGTGGTTTTGCCTCCGCGAGCCCCGGCAGGCCCTGCCGGGGTGTTTCTATAATCTGTTCCTGGGGGTGGCCTTGCCCCTTGCCGGGCTCGCCTGCCCGGCAAGGGACGCTTTCCTCTTGGTGATATCATGCTTCTCTGGCTCGATCTTGGTCTCTCTGGGCTGCATGTTCGTTCTTTGAAAATCTCTTTGTTCCTTGTATTCTGACTTGGGTGGTGCCTCAATCTTGTCCTTGTGCCTGTGCACAGTCTGGGCAACAGACCCAGGGTTTGTTGCGCCGACAGAAGTCGCCGGGCCTACCCCAAACGCACTGTTGAGCGTCATTGGGGTAGGGCCTAATAAGTGCACATGCAGGGTTGCTGAAGAGGCTGGTCTCTTGGAGTCTTCATTTCTGCTTCATCAGTGTTGATTTCGAGCAAGTTTCCGGCGCGTATGGTGTAAAGCCAATAGTGGTGGGGCTTATCCAGTAATGGCCCGTGAATGACTTTAACGCACGGGGTAGAAACTGCCAATTCACTCCTCCCACCACGCCCTTATCCTTAGCCACGTACATAACATGCATTGCGCATGGTAGGTGACGGAGGCGCGTGGCATGGGAGAGCATCAAGGCGAGGGCCCGGTCATCTTGAATTGGCGAAGGAGGGCGGTGGTTGCCCGCTGAGGCAGTAGCTCCCCTCCTCAGCCCGCCTATAAAAGGAGGGGTGGAGGAGGACAGAGTCACCCATCCTCGCATTCCCCCTCTTCTGTCTACTGCTCATGCTGGTTATGTCGAAGAAGAGAGCCTGGGGCCAGCCCCGGGCTCCTGCTTGGGGTTATTGTTGCCTCATGTTGGTGCTAACGCTCGGGGCGTGAGCCCGGTCCTTGGCATGGCGAACTTCTTGATTTCATCGGAACTCAGCCGGGAGGCGGGGGCTAGAGATCGTTGGTAATCCCAGCACTGCCCCTCCCGAAAGTCTTGGAGCAGATGTCGACGAGAGGCGCGCCTTCCTGCCTGCCAGGGTGGGGAGCAGCGCACCTCCAACCCCTGGCCATCTTGGCCGTTCGCTGTTTCTCCACTCGAGGCGCTGGACTGGGGCCTCGGCCTCCCCCCAGAGCAGTGTTGACGGAGATGAAGCCTGGGGAGAAGGAGAAGATAGGAGGCAAGCCGTCCAGTAGCACGACCGCATCGACGCGTTCGTCTCGTACTGGCGACCTGCTGCTCGTCTGTCTGGCTCTTCCCCCCTTTTCCCGGCACCGTCATCACCGTTTCTTCTGGCTGCCCGGAAAAGGCTCGTCCCCCTCATGCTTCCGCTTCCTGTTGGGGTCTTCTGGCTTGGCTCCGGCATCTTCCTCTGTCAGTGCCTATGCTGGAGCCCCCCCCCCCCAGCTAGCCCTAGAGGTGGTGACCAGTGGGCCCTCAAGGTGCCATGCACGTCTTCTTCCTTCGTAGCCTCGCCACTCCCGATCTTGTCAGGTTGGGCTAACCAGTTCCCGACGAGGATCGGGGTGGCGTTGTGCCGGTGCATCGCCCGTCCTCTTCTCTTCCCATCGCACTACCTGGGATAAGAGGTACAGGGAGAGGAGTTTACGGGGCACTTATCTTTTTTTCAATCTTAAACCTGTAGGCAGTCGCCAAATTTTAATTTAAATAATGTAATCCCTCGAGTCCATCTTTGTGTTCTATAATGCTTATACTTATATCAGCATATGAATGAAAAAGATAAACCTTGCCGGGAATCCGTGCATGTGTATGTCCATACAAAGGTGGAGTGCCTCTTTACTGTAATAAAACGAGTTATTCCCGGCAGGCTTATCCTACCGGCACCCTCTTTGTCTACCGGAGAACTACATCTACCGGGGAACGGATAGAGGGGCCAGCCCCCCGCCAACTCCTTTTTACCAAAGGTCACTGTGACCATCCTAGCCGAAGCTACGTTCAAGTCAGGGATGGGAGCACCTAAGTCTCAAAAGGAGAAGTGAGGCTTTCTATTGCAAAGTTATAGCTTGATAGAACACTAACAGACAGGAGGTAGAACTTATGTGTTGGCTTGCCGGGGATTGCAGTGCTGGGCAATCTTCTCAACTCCTTGCCGAAGCCAAGTCCACGGCAGGAACCTGCAACTTCATGTAGATGAGAATGAATGCATGATGCAATCCTATCTATATGCATATGCAAATGCTCATGAAATGCTTATGCACTGATCTTGGTGTGCTTGTGCATGCATGCAATCTTGGTTGGGGGGGCCCTACAGCGCTTCTTTATTTTTCTCTTGCACGGGGTCATCGCCCGACTCCGTACAAGGGGTTACATGCAGCTGAGACAAGGCATGTACGAAAGGGTGGCTGCTGGGCAGGGCCCAACAGCCGCACCTTACGGGTAGTACTTGCAGAGATGCTCAATATTCCATGAGTTTTGGAACTGAGTGCCATCTCCTGTCTTCACACGGACTGCGCTAGGTCTGGTGATTCGTACAACCCGGTAAGTGCCTTCCCACTAGCATCGATATTCGCTCACAGGAAGGCAATGAGCGCGCTTTCCTATTTGGCATCGAGGGTGGCGCTAATAGTAAAAGTACCATCAACGCTAGCCAGCCCTGCCAGGATCTTCTTCACTTGGGGTCCAGCAACCTTGGGTCTCTTGCCGTTGGAACACTCTGGCACGTCATCAACGGGTGTCGTGCACTCGGAGGGGGCACGCTTTCCGGACTCCTTACCGGAGGTCCTACCATCCTTCTTATTTCCTTTGCTTTCCTTGGTGGGAGTTGCCACTACCTCTGCTGCGACTGCATCCGGGTACATCTTGTCCACACAGAGAATTGCATCCGTCTCATCTGATGGGAAAGTGATGACTCCTAGTGGCCCAGGCATCTTCAAAGTGTTGTAAGCATAGTGGGATGCTGCCATGAAGCTGGTTAGGGCCGGGCGTCCAAGAATCCCATTGTACGGCAGGGGGAGATCAACCACATCAAACACAATCTTCTCAGTCTGATAGTTCATTTCTCCCCCAAACGTCACTGGCAACATTCTCTTCCCTTTAGGATGGCTCCTGTCGGGATTAACTCCTTGAAACGTGTCGGTAACCTCTAGCTCTTCTTCTCCTATCTGAAGTTTGTTGATGATTGCCGGGGAAATCAGATTCAACCCGGCCCCGCTGATACATCTCCAACGTATCTACTTTTACAAACACTTTTGCCCTTATTTTGGACTCTAACTTGAATGATTTGAATGGAACAAACCCGGACTGACGCTGTTTTCAGCAGAACTGCCATGCTGTTATTTTTGTGCAGAAATAAAAATTCTCGGAATGACCTGAAAATCAACGGAGAATATTTTTGGAATATATAAAAAATATTGGCAAAGGAATCAAGACCATGGGGCCCACACCCAGTCCATGAGGGTGGGGGCGCACCCCCTGTCTCGTGGGCCCCCTGACACTCCACCGACCTTAGCTCTAACTCCATATATTCACTTTCGGGGAGAAAAAATATCAGAGAGAAGGATTCATCGCGTTTTACGATATAGAGCCGCCACCAAGCCCTAATCTCTCTCGGGAGGGCTGATCTGGAGTCTGTTCGGGGCTCCGGAGAGTGGAGATCATCATCGTCGTCATCATCAACCTTCCTCCATCACCAATTCCATGATGCTCACCACCGTGCGTGAGTAATCCCATCGTAGGCTTGCTGGACGGTGATGGGTTGGATGAGATTTACCATGTAATCGAGTTAGTTTTGTTAGGGTTTGATCCCTAGTATCCATTGTGTTCTAAGATTGATGTTGCTATGACTTTGCTATGCTTAATGCTTGTCACTGGGGCCGGGGTGCCATGATTTCAGATCAGAACCTATTAAGTTTTCATGAATATTTGTGAGTTCTTGATCCTATCTTGCAAGTCAATAGTCACCTACTATGTGTTAAGATCCGGCAACCCCGAAGTGACAATAATCGGGACCACTCCTAGTGATGACCGTAGTTTGAGGAGTTCATGTATTCACTAAGTGTCAATGCTTTGGTCCAGTACTCTGTTAAAAGGAGGCCTTAATATCCCTTAGTTTCCAATAGGACCCCGCTGCCACGGGAAGGTAGGACAAAAGATGTCATGCAAGTTCTTTTCCATAAACATGTATGACTATATTCGGAATACATGCCTACATTATATTGATGAACTAGAGCTAGTTCTGTGTGACCCTATGTTATAACTATTACATGAGGAATCGCATCTGACATAATTATCCATCACTAATCCAATGCCTACGATCTTTTCACATATTGCTCCTTGCTTATTTACTTTTCCGCTGCTACTGTTACAATTACTACAAAACTGCAACCGTTACTTTTGCCACTGTTACAGTTACTTCCATATTACTTTGTTACTAAATCCTTTGCTATAGATATTAAGTCTTCCAGGTGTGGTTGATTGACAACTCAACTGCTAATACTTGAGAGTATTCTTTGGCTCCCCTTGTGTCGAATCAATAAATTTGGGTTGAATACTCTACCCTCAAAAACTGTTGCGATCCCCTATACTTGTGGGTTATCAAGACTATTTTATGGCGCCGTTGCCGGGGAGCATAGATATATTATTTTAGTCACTTTGGATTTATATGTGTTGATCACTATGAAGAACTTGAAAGACGCAAAAACCAAGATTTATCCCTCAATTACGAGGGGAGGTAAGTGATACGTCTCCAACGTATCTATAATTTTTGATTGTTCCATGCTATTATTTGTGAAGTCTTGGATGTTTAATGGGCTTTATTATACACTTTTATATCATTTTTGGGACTAACCTACTAACCCAAAGGCCCAGTCCAGATTGTTGTTTTTTGCTTGTTTCAGGGTTTTGCAGAAAAATAATATCAAACGGAGTCCAAACGGAATGGAACCTTCGCGACAGATATTTTTGGAAAAAATCACACACGGAGAACTTGAGAACCACGTCAGAAGAGCCACGGGCTACCCATGAGGGTGGGGGCGCGCTCCCCTTCCCAGGGCGCGCCACCCTGCCTTGTGGGGCCCTAGTGACTCCCCCGGTGTCCTCCTTCCTCCTATATATGTCTACGTACCACAAAACCATCAGCAACAGAGAGAAAACCCTAATTCCACCACCGTAACCTTTTGTTCCCGTGAGATCCCATCTTGGAGCCTGTTCCAGAGCTCCGCCGGAGGGGGGATCCATCACGGAGTTCTTC
This sequence comes from Secale cereale, assembly GCA_902687465.1. Classification (NCBI taxonomy): domain Eukaryota; kingdom Viridiplantae; phylum Streptophyta; class Magnoliopsida; order Poales; family Poaceae; genus Secale; species Secale cereale. Next base: position 318,788,384 of record LR738709.1, read on the forward strand.
TACATCACCATCATCGCCCTCGCCGTGAGTTGTGAGTAGTTTACCACAGACCTTCGGGTCCATAGCTAGTATCTAGATGGCTTCTTCTCTCTCTGGATCTCAATACATAGTTATCCTCGGTCTTCGAGGAGATCTATTCGATGTAATCTCTTTTTGCGGTGTGTTTGTCGAGATCCGATGAATTGTGAGTTTATGATCAAGATTATCTATGAGAAATATTTGGTTCTTCTCTGAACTCTTTATGTGTGCTCATAATATCATTGCAAGTCTCTTCGAATTATTGGTTTGGTTTGGCCTACTAGATCTATAGTTCCTGCAATGGGAGAAGTGCTTGGCTTTGGGTTCAATCTTGCGGTGTCCTTTCCCAGTGACAGTAGGGGTAGCAAGGCACGTATTGTATTGTTGCCATCGAGGATAAAAAGATGGGGTTTATATCATATTGCTTGAGTTTATCCCTCTACATCATGTCATCTTGCTTAAGGCGTTACTCTGTTCTTATGAACTCAATACACTAGATGCATGCTGGATAGCGGTCGATGTGTGGAGTAATAGTAGTAGATGCAGAATCATTTCGGTCTAATTGTCTCGGACGTGATGCCTATATACAATGATCATGCCTAGATAGTCTCATAATTATTCGTTTTTCTATCAATTGCTCGACAGTAATTTGTTTACCCGCCATAGAATATCGCTATCATGAGAGAAGCCACTAGAGAACACTATGGCCCCCGGGTGTATTCTCAACATATAAATCTACTTCTACTTCTACTTTTACCGCTTTTACTTTCTGTTCTTATAAACCAAAAATACCAAAAAATATAAACTATCATCTCTATCAGATCTCACTTTCGTAAGTGACCGTAAAAGGATTGACAACCCCTTATCGCGTTGGCTGCAAAGTTCTTATTTGTTTGTGCAGGTGCGAGGGACTCGCGCGTGGTCTCCTACTGGATTGATACCTTGGTTCTCAAAAACTGAGGGAAATACTTACGCTACTGTGCTGCATCTCCCTTTCCTCTTCGAGGGAATACAACGCAAGCTCGAGAAGTAGCAAGAAGAATTTCTGGCGCCGTTGCCGGGGAGGCTTACGCAAAAGTCATATACCAAGTACCTATCACAAACCCTTATCCTTCGTATTACATTTTTGCCTCTCGTTTTCCTCTCCCCCACTTCACCCTTGTCGTTTTATTTGCCCTTCTTCTGACGTGTGTTTATCGTTCACGTGCCTCTTGTTTGCTTGTGTTGCTATGTGCCCTCATTTAGCTTGCATCTTCGCTTGCCAAAGTATGAATCCTCATCCACTTGCTAATCTCTTTAAGAGATCCAATTATGTTGAACCTATTGCTAGTGAGCTGCATGCACTAGATTATCTTTATGGGGTTTTGCTTGAGATTTATGAATCTGAAAATTGTGAGGAATTTTTAAAACAAAAAGTGATTCATGTTAGCTCCTTAAATAAAAAAGCATGATTGCAATGATGTTACTATAAATTCTATTGATGTCAATTGTGCTAATAATATGCAAAACCCTAAGCTTGGGGATGCTAGTTTTGCTATGTCTACTACTTTTTACAATGATCATGATTGGGGTGATTCTTCTTATGATCTTGAAAATTTATTTAATCCCCATGATGAATATAAGATTGATATTAATGTTTGCATTAATATTGAAAGTGGGTTTGGAAGAGTGTCAACTTTAGATCCCACTATTTTGGAAGGGTGTCAACTTTGCATACATGTGGATCGTGTTGAGAATATGTTATGTGATAGCTATTTTGTTGAATTCGATCATGATACTACATGCAATTATTATGAGAGAGGTAAATATGGTTGTAGAAATTTTTCATGTTACTAATTTACCTCTCGTTATGTTGAGATTGCTTTTGTTTCTTTCTCCTTCCTTGCATATGCTAGATCTTGCTTGTCTTAGTAATTTGTTTTCCTACAAGATGCCTATGCATAGGAAGTATGTTAGACTTAGATGTGTTTGTCACATGTCTTATGATGCTCTCCTTGTGCTTCAACCCTTGTCCTTTATGTGAGCATCATTGAATTATTGTGCCTAGCTAGGGGCGTAAAACGATAGCGCTTGTTGGGAGGCAACCCAATTTTATATTATTTTTTTGTTTTTGTTGCTGTTAGGGAATAAATATATAGCCTCTGTTTAGATGTGGTTTCATTTTTTGTTTAGTGTTTGTGCCAAGTAGAACCTTTGGGAAGACTTGTGTGAATTTTATGTGATCTTGCCGTGAAAAACCAAATCGTTAGCGCTCGCTAAAGTGGTCGTCCGATTTTACTGGAGCGTGCTATTTAGTTGATTCTTTTTGCAGATGATTAATAGAAAAATTCCTCACATTTACCAATTTAGTTTGAATTTTTTGGAGTACCAGAAGTAGGAGAAACCATCAAATTACTACAGACTATTCTGTTTTTGACAGATTCTGTTTTTCGTGTGTTGTTTGCTTATTTCAATGCATCTATGAGTAATATTGTGAAGTATGAACCATAGAGAAGTTGGAATACAGTAGGTTTAACACCAATATAAACAAAGAATGAATTCATTGCAGTACCTTTGAGTAATATTGTTGTTTGTGTTGTGAAGTTTTCAAGTTTTGAATATTGCTTTGATGGACTATGGAACAGAGAGTAGCAAAGGCCTAAGCTTGGGGATGCCCGTGGCACCCCAAGAAATTCAAGGAAAAGCAAAAGCCAAAGCTTGGGGATGCCCCGGGAAGGCATCCCCTCTTTCGTCTTCATCCATCGGTAACTATGCTTGGAGCTATATTTTATTCACCACATGATATGTGTTTTGCTTGGAGCGTCTTGTATAATTTCAGTTTTTGCTTGTTAGTTTGCCACAATCATCCTTGCTGGACACACCTATTTGAGAGAGTTAAATATGGCATAGGAATTGCTAGAACACTCTATGTGCTTCACTTATATCTTTTGAGTTGAATAGCTTTTGCTCTAGTGCTTCACTTATATCTTTTAGAGCACGGTGGTTATAATATTTTGAAGAAATTGTTGAACTCTCATGCTTCACTTATATCCTTTAGAGAGTCTATTAAAACATCATGGTAATGTGTTTAGGCTATTAAACTAGTCTTCACATGATATACATCCAATGTCAATGTAGTAAAAAAATTCACACTAAGTGCATTGAATATGATGAGATGTTGGATGCTTGTTAATTGTTTTGAGATATGAGGATAGTGATATTAGAGTCATGCTAGTGGAGTTATTATGAAATTGAGAAATACTTTTGTTAAGGTTAGTGATTCCCGTAGCATGCACGTATGGTGAACCGCTATGTGACGAAGTTAGAGCATGAGGTATTTGTGAAGTGTCAACCGTTGTGTGGAGGTCGGGGGCGCGCGATGGTTAACTCCTACCAACCTCCCCCTAGGAGCATGCGTTGATTGCTTTGTTTTGATGACTCGTAGATTTTTGCAATAAGTATATGAGTTCTTATGACTAATGTTGAGTCCATGGATTATATGCACTCTCACCCTTCCACCATTGCTATCCTCTCTTGTACCGCGCAACTTTTGCCGGTGCCATAAACCCACTATATATCCTTCCTCAAAACAGCCACCATATTATTCCTCAAAACAGCCACCATACCTACCTATCATGGCATTTCCATAGCCATTCCGAGATATATTGCCATGCAACTTTCCACTGTTCCGTTCATATGACATGCATCATATTGTCATATTGCCATGCATGATCATGTAGTTGACATCGTGTTTGTGGCAAGGCCACCATGCATAATTTTTCATACATGTAACTCTTGATTCATTGCACATCCTGGTACACCGCTGGAGGCATTCATGTAGAGTCATACTTGTTGTAGTATCGAGTTGTAATATCCAGTTGTAAATCAATAAAAGTGTGATAATCATCATTATTAGAGCATTGTCCCATGTGAGGAAAGGCCAGGTGATGGCCCAAAAAAATAGAGAGGGGATAATAATAAAAAAAAAATAAGAGATAAAGCCCCTCCAAAAAAATGAGAGAAAAGAGAGAAGGGACAATTGCTACTATCTTTTTCCACACTTGTGCTTCAAAGTAGCACCATGTTCTTCATGATAGAGAGTCTCATGTTTAGTCACTTTCATATACTAGTGGGAATTTTCGTTATAGAACTTGGCTTGTATATTCCAACAATGGGCTTCCTCAAATGCCCTAGGTCTTCTTGAGCAAGCAAGTTGGATGCACACCCACTAGTTTCTTTTGTTGAGCTTTCATTCTTGCTTAGCTCTAGTGCATCCGTTGCATGGCAATCCCTACTCACTCACATTGATATCTATTGATGGGCATCTCCATAGCCCGTTGATACGCCTAGTTGATGTGAGACTATCTCCCTCCTTTTTGTCTTCTCCACAACCACCTCTATTCCACCCATAGTGCTATGTCCATGGCTCACGCTCATGTATTGCGTGAAAGTTGAAAGGTTTGAAAGAATAGAGTATGAAAACAAGTGCTTGGCTGAAACCGGGGTTGTGCGTGATATGAATATTTTGTGTGATGAAGAGGAAGCATAGCCAGACTATATGATTTTGTAGGGATAACTTTCTTTAGCCATAGTATTTTGAGAAGACATGATTGCTTTGTTAGTATGTTTGAAGTATTATTTTTTCTTATGTCAATATAGACTTTTATCTTGAATCTTTCAGATCTGAACATTCATGCCACAATTAAGAGAATTACATTAAGAAACTATATTGGTTAGCATTCCACATCAAAAATTATGTTTTTATCATTTACCTACTCGAGGACGAGCAGGAATTAAGCTTGGGGATGCTTGATACGTCTCCAACGAATCTATATTTTTTTTATTGTTCCATGCTATTATTTATGAAGTCTTGGATGTTTTATGGGCTTTATTATACACTTTTATATCATTTTTGGGACTAACCTACTAACCTGAAGGCCCTGTCCAGATTGTTGTTTTTTGCCTGTTTCAGGGTTTTGCAGAAAAAGAATATCAAACGGAGTCCAAACAGAATGAAACCTTCGCGAGAGATATTTTTGGAGAAAATCACGCACGGAGAACTTGAGAACCACGTCAGAAGAGCCACGGGCTGCCCACGAGGGTGGGGGGCACGCCCCCCTGCCTCGTGGGGCCCCCGTGACTCCCCATGTGTCCTCCTTGCTCCTATATATTTCTACGTACCCCAAAACCATCAGCAACAGAGAGAAAACCCTAATTCCTTCGTGTAACCTTCTGTTCCCGTGAGATCACATCTTGGAGCCTGTTCCGGAGCTCCGCCGGAGGGGGGATCCATCATGGAGTTCTTCTACATCATCATCATCACCCTCACCATGAGTTGTGAGTAGTTTACCACAGACCTTCGGGTCCATAGCTAGTATCTAGATGGCTTCATCTCTCTCTCTGGATCTCAATACAAAGTTCTCCTCAGTCTTTGAGGAGATCTATTCGATGTAATCTCTTTTTGCGGTGTGTTTGTTGAGATCTGATGAATTTTGAGTTTATGATCAAGATTATCTATGAGAAATATTTGGTTCTTCTCTGAACTCTTTATGTGTGCTCATAATATCCTTGCACGTCTCTTCGAATTATTGGTTTGGTTTGGCCTACTAGATCTATAGTTCTTGCAATGGGAGAAGTGCTTGGCTTTGGGTTCAATCTTGCGGTGTCCTTTCCCAGTGACAGTAGGGGCAGCAAGGCACGTATTGTATTGTTGCCATCGAGGATAAAAAGATGGGGTTTATATCATATTGCTTGAGTTTATCCCTATACATCATGTCATCTTGCTTAAGGCGTGACTCTGTTCTTATGAACTCAATACACTAGATGCATGCTGGATAGCGGTCGATGTCTGGAGTAATAGTAGTAGATGCAGAATTGTTTCGGTCTACTTGTCTCGGACGTGATGCCTATATACAATGATCATGCCTAGGTAGTCTCATAATTATTCGATTTTCTATCAATTGCTCGACAGTAATTTGTTTACCCGCCGTAGAATATCGCTATCATGAGAGAAGCCACTAGAGAACACTATGGCCCCCGGGTCTATTCTCAACATATCAATCTACTTATACTTTACTTTTACCGCTTTTACTTTCTGTTCTTATAAACCAAAAATACCGAAAATATAAACTATCATCTCTATCAGATCTCACTTTCATAAGTGACCGTAAAGGGATTGACAACCCCTTATCGCGTTGGCTGCGAAGTTCTTATTTGTTTGTGCAGGTGCTAGGGACTCGCGCGTGGTCTCCTACTGGATTGATACCTTGGTTCTGAAAAACCGAGGGAAATACTTACGCTATTGTGATGCATCTCCCTTTCCTCTTCGAGGGAATACAATGCAAGCTCGAGAGGTAGCAGTAAGGAACTGCCATCTAGCTCTGCACTTGATTCACCCTCTGTTATGAGTAAATTTGCGACACCTACTCCTGCTATTGAATCTGATATGTCACATGTTCTTGATGATGCCACTTCTTCTATGCATGATACTTATGATGAAACTACTTCTGTGCTTGATAATACTGTGCCACTAGGTGAATTTCTTGATGAACAAATTGCTAGGGCTAGAGAGAAAGAAAATATTGAAACTGATAATATTGATGAAAGTGATGATGAAGATTCTCCCCCTAGATATGAATTGCCTGTTGTGCCTGAGGGTTATGTTATGGATGAAGAAACTGCTAGAGTTTTTAGCTTGCAATGATAGGTATGATCTTAAGAAATTGTTAGCTAAGCTGAAAGAAAAATCTTTGAATGCTAGAATGAAATATGACCCTGCTTTTGCTACTTCACCTATCTTTGTTTCTGATAAGGATTATGATTTCTCTGTCGATCCTGTGTTAATAACTTTGGTTGAATCTGATCCTTTCCATGGCTATGAATCTGAAACTGTTGTGGCATATCATACTAAACTGAATGATATAGCCACCATATTCACGAACGAGGAGAAAAATCGTTACTACTATATCCTTAAGTTATTTCCGTTCTCGTTAAAGGGTGATGCTAAAACATGGTTTAATTCTCTTGATCCTGGTTGTGTGCGTAGTCCCCAGGATATGATTTATTACTTCTCTGCTAAATATTTTCCCTCTCATAAGAAACAAACTGCCTTACGGCAAATAAATAATTTTGTGCAAATTGAATAAGAGAGTCTCCCACAAGCTTGGGGGAGGCTTCTCCAATTACTTAATGCTTTGCCTGATCATCCTCTTAAGAAAAATGAAATACTTGATATCTTTTATAATGGACTAACCGATGCTTCCAGAGACCACCTGGATAGTTGTGCTGGTTGTGTTTTCAGGGAAAGAACCGTCGATCAAGCTGAATTGCTATTGAATAATATGTTGAGTAATGAAAACAATTGGAAACTTCCTGAATCAGCTCCTAAGCCAACTCTGAAGAAAAGGGGTATTCTATTTCTCAGTCCTGAAGATATGCAAGAGGCAAAGAAATCTATGAAAGAAAAAGGTATTAAAGCCGAAGATGTTAAGAATTGACCACTTGTTGAAGAAATACATGGTCATGATAACCCGACACAGGTAGTAAAGGTAAATTCTCTTTACAAATTTGATGAAGCTGATATTCCTTATAATAAGTCTGCTAGCCAATGCTTAGATGAGTTTGACAACTTTATTGTTAAACAAGAAATTTCAATGATTATGTTAGTAGACAATTTAAACATAATGCTTATATGATTGAACACTTGAGTGATTATATGTCTAGAGTTAAAGGTGAACTGAAACTCATTAGTAAACATGCTTCTATGGTTACCACTGAAGTAGAACAAGTACTTAAAGCACAAAATGATTTGCTCACTGAATTAAATAGTAAGAAAAAGGATAATGTTGTTAGAGTTGTGACTAGAGGGGGCAGAATGACTCAAAAACCTCTGTATCCTGAGGGCCACCCTAAGAGAATTGAGCAAGATTCTCAGAGAACTAATGTAGATGCACCTAGTCCTTCTAAGAAGAAGAAAAAGAAAAATGATAGGACTTTGCCTACTTCTAGTGAACCTGTTGATGACACACCTCAGAATTCCAATGATATTTCCATTTCTGATGCTGAAACACAATCTGGTAATGAACATGAACCTAGTGATAATGTTAATGATGATGTTCATAATGATGCTCAACCTAGCAATAATGATGATGTAGAGGTTGAACCTGCTGTTGATCTTGATAACCCACAATCAAAGAATCAATGTTATGACAAGAGAGACTTTGTTGCTAGGAAGCACGGTAAGGAAAGAGAACCATGGGTTTAGAAACACATGCCTTTTCCTCCTAAACCATCCAAGAAAAAGGATGATGAGGATTTTGAGCGCTTTGCTGAAATGATTAGACCTATATTTTTGCGTATACCTTTGACTGATATGCTTAAAACAAATACTTATGCTAAGTATATGAAAGATATTATTGCAAATAAAAGAAAGATACCGGAAGTTGAAATTTCCACCATGCTTGCCAATTATACTTTTAAAGGTGGAATACCAAAGAAACTAGGAGATCCGGGAGTACCAACTAGACCTTGCTCCATTAAAAGAAACTATGTTAAAACTAATTTATGTGATCTTGGAGCCGGTGTGAGTGTTATGCCTCTCTCTTTATATCATAGGCTTGACTTGAATAAGTTGACACCTACTGAAATATATTTGCAAATGGCCGATAAATCAGCCGCTATACCTGTCGGTATTTATGAGGATGTGCCTGTTGTTGTTGCAAACGTTACTATTTTAAGAGACTTTGTTATTCTTGATATTCCCGAGGACGATAGTATGTCAATTAACCTTGGTAGACCCTTTTTGAATACTACAGGGGCTGTTATTGATTGCAACAAAGGCAAGGTCCCTTTTCATGTTAATGGTAATGAGCATACGGTACACTTTCTGAGGAAACAACCTCAAGTCCATAGTATCAATTCTATTGGAAAAATTTCAACGATTATTATTGGAGGTTTTAAATTTCCTCTTCCTACTATCAAGAAGAAATATGATATTCCTATTGTTGGGGACATACATATCCCCATTGAGGTAACCTGGTACTATTCGAAAATTCTCCGGTTTCATGTTATTCGGAAAGAGTTTGTTAACAAGACTTGATCAACCTTGTTAATGGATTCCTTTTGATGAGCATGAGATGGAAGAAGTTAGAAAGCACAACTCTTTGTACCCTCTTTTTACTTTCTGTTATTTAGATTAAATAAAGCAAAAATAGTATTTTATGTCTGTTTTCTGAGTTATCTGTGCAATAAAAAAATACCCCGAAAATAAAAGTTCTCCAAATGTCCCGAAAACGAAGTATGATTTTTTCTAGAATATTTAAGAATATTTGGCACTGAGAACACATCAGGGGGCCACACCACCTGGCCACGAGGGTGAAGGGCACGCCCTACCCCTGGGCGCGCCCCCTGCCTCGTGGGCCCCACGTGGCCCCCCTCCACTTATTCCAGCACCCACACACTTCATCTTCCTCCAGGAAAAAAATTCCCATAGCTAAAACTCGTGTTCTAGCTCATCTTGCTGCCATTTTCGATCTCCTTGCTCAAAGCTCCATTCACAAAACTGTTTCGGGAGATTTTTCTATGGTATGTGACTCCTCCATTGGTCCAATTGGTTTTTGTTCTAGTGCTTTATTTATTGCAAATTTTTGCTGCTAAGGTGACCCTGTTCTTGAGCTTGCATGTCAAATTTATGTGGTCAAAAGTAGTTCTAATGCATGATATAGTCTCTAGGCACTTGTGGGAGTAGTTTCTATCAATCTTGTTGAGTTTGGTTCACTTTTATTTTGAGTCTCTAAAAATTTCATAAAATTTTCAGAGAAAAATGCATAGGAAAATCTATCAAGGTGGTTCCTCAAGAAAGCAAGGACCAAGGCTTCCGATGCGTGAGCCAGACAATGAACTACCGAGGGAAACTCAAGTACGGCGTTGTGAATCGTCGTCGGAAGAGTTTATGGTCCAGGCAGACATCAAGGAAGAATTTGACACGTGTATGTGTAATGCTGATCTTGAGGACTTCGTGTCAGATAAGTGCCCACAGTACCACTACTTAACTGATTCCTTTGTGAGAAGGTTTAAATTTACATATTCACGTAATTTTCACACTATCTTATTTGATCTTTATGATAAATCTTATACCATGAAGTTAGAAGATTTTAATGATGCCTGTAAACTTCCGCAGTGGGGTAATATTGGCGAACCTCGCAAATCTGAATATAAGGACTTTTTAGCTAGTATCACTGTGGGGGAATCTAGAGAAATCACACAAGCTACAATAGGGAGCATTCATTTTCCTTCCATACATTATTTTGCTCTCTTAATTGGTAGATGTATTAACGGTAAAGATGAGGCTTGCCACATGTGCGTTCCGGATCTTAGTGTCCTCAAAAGTGCGGTACTAGGTGATATACAATATAACTTGGGGGCCATTGTTGCACAAAGGTTACATCTTAACGGTTTAAGTGGAAATTTGTTTGGTGGAATTTATGCAACTCGCTTGGCTAATTACCTTCATGTACCCATACACGAGAACGATGTGAAGTTGCCTCCCGCTTATCTAGATTATAATGCTATGGTTCGCCATCAGTTTGTTGAGAGGAATGAGCAATTCCTCCAATACCGACTAATCTTTGACATGTGTCGCACTGTCCATATTGCTCTCCATGCTCCTTTTTTTTTGAATTTCAGGCAAAAAGGAGATATATTATAACCAGGGAGGAGGCTAATGAGTACGAGGAGAGGATGGAGGCGGCTCGCCTCCAAGCTGCAGCTCATCAGGCAATAGCCGTCGTATCGTAGTACAACCCCAACTACGACTTTGGATATCCGTCGGGCCAGTACTGGCCATAGACCAACTTAGGCCAAAAGCCTAAGCTTGGGGGAGTACGTATTTCTCGCCGACATTACATTCATGTTCACACATTTATTCCAGACTTCCAGTAGTCGGTGATCATACTTTTTCATTGTATTATCCATGCTAGTTTATTTTCTTTTCCAAGTCTTTTTCTTGTGTGTTATAAAAAACCTTAAGAAAAACAAAAAAATAGTTGTAGCTATTAGCTAGGTTACTTTCCATGCCTGTAGTAGTAATAATTAAAAGAAAACCCAAAAGGATTTCGCGTTCTTCTTTTGCTTGTTGGGAGCTTTCCCATGTAAATAGTTTTATTTCTTTTCTTTTCTTTGGGGGTCAAGAGGAGAAGACCACGATGAAAATGTTTAGTGGCTCTCATATGCATTACTGTTGATTTAACCAAGAGCTATATTACATTGTCTTCTCCCTTGTATTAAATGCTTGCAGATTCCAGCTTAGTCCAATGCACGTGCACTATTTTTATTATCCACATTGTTCGGTCGTGCGAGTGAAAGGCAATAATGACGATATATGATGAACTAATTGAGATGAGAGAAGCTGGTATGAACTTGAGCTACCTTGTTTTGTATATATGAATAGTTCATCGTTCCTGATTCAGCCTATTATGAATGAAACATGCTTGCAATGAAAATTAGATATTATAGTTGCTCCTGCCATGCTTAATTAGCTAGGAGTTTATAATGGTCTACCTTGCGTGACAACATGTATTAAAATGGCTATGATGTGGTATGATAGGGTGGTGTCCTCCTTTGAACGATTCAAGTGGTTTGACTTGGCACATGTTCACGCATGTAGTTGAAACAAAATCAACATACCCTCCACGATATTTATGTTCGTGGAGATTTATATCCTACTCATGCTTGCATTCATTGTTGATTAATTTTAATGCATGTTCATGACTGTTGTCGCTCTCTAGCTGGTCGCTTCATAGTCTCTTTCTAGCCTTCACTTGTACTAAGAGAGAATACTGATTGTGCATCCACTTCCATAAACCCCAAAGTTATTCCATATGAGTCCACCATACCTTCCTATATGCGGTATCTACCTGCCATTCCAAGTAAATTTGTATGTGCCAAACTCCAAACCTTCAAATGAAATTCTGTATTGTATGCTCGAACAGCTCATGCAACAACTAGGGTTGTCTATATCTTCCATGCTAGGACTCGCTCATCATTCACGCGAAAATGACTGGTAACCGGGATGCCCAGTCCCATGCTCAAATCAAAATAATTAAACAAAACTCCCCAAGGGCTGTTGTTGGTATGGACGGTACCCGTTGTTTCGGGTCAGCCGTGGAGTGTGCTTGTTGGTGGTGGGGGAGTATAAACTTTACCATTCTATTTGGGAACCGCCTATAATGTGTGTAGCATGGAAGATATTGAGATATCTTGGTTGTTATGTTGACAATGAAAGTATACCACTCAAAATATTATTCATCTCTATTTCAAAACTCGAGCTCTGGCACCTCTGCAAATCTCTGCTTCCCTCTGCGAAGGGCCTATCTATTTACTTTTATGTTGATTCATCATCCTCTTATTAAAAAGCACCAGTTGGAGAGCACTGATGTCATTTGCATGTATTGCTATTAATTTACATTGAGTATGATTGTGACTGGATCTCTTTTACCATGAATTACAATGTCTAGTCATTCCTTGATCTTCAGAGGTGCTCTGCATTTATGTTTTGCTGTCTCAGAAAGGGCTAGCGAGATACCATCTTGTTATATCATATTATGATTGTTTTGATAAAGTGTCATCCGAGGTTTATTACTATTGCTCGCTAGTTGATTATGCCATTGATATGAGTAAACATGAGACATGAAAGTTATTGTGAATGTGTTTAGTTCATAATCCTTGCTGAAAACTTGAATGCTGGCTTTACATATTTGCAACAACAAGAGCAAACATAGTTTGTCAAAGTTTTTCTTTATCACTTTCAGTTTGTCAACTGGATTGCTTGAGGACAAGCAAAGGTTTAAGCTTGGGGGAGTTGATACGTCTCCAACGTGTCTACTTTTCCAAACACTTTTACCCTTGTTTTGGACTCTAACTTGCATGATTTGAATGGAACTAACCCGGAGTGATGCTGTTTTCAGCAGAACTGCCATGGTGTTACTTTTGTGCAGAAATAAAAGTTCTCTGAATGACCTGAAAATCAACGGAGAATATTTTTGGCATATATAAAAAATATTGGCGAAAGAATCAAGACCAGGGGCCCACACCCTGTCCACGAGGGTGGGGGCGCGCCCCTATCTCGTGGGCCCCCTGACGCTCCACCAACCTCAACTCTGACTCCATATATTCACTTTCGGGGAGAGAAAAAAATCAAAGAGAAGGATTCATCGCGTTTTACGATATGGAGCAGCCGTCAAGCCCTAATCTCCCCCGGGAGGGCTGATCTCGAGTCCGTTCGGGGCTCCGGAGAGTGGAGATCATCGTCGTCGTCATCATCAACCTTCCTCCATCACCAATTCCATGATGCTCACCACCGTGCGTGAGTAATCCCATCGTAGGCTTGATGGACGGTGATGGGTTGGTTGAGATTTACCATGTAATCGAGTTAGTTTTGTTAGGGTTTGATCCCTAGTATCCATTATGTTCTAAGATTGATGTTGCTATGACTTTGCTATGCTTAATGCTTGTCAGTTGTCACTATGGCCCGAGTGCCATGATTTCAGATTTGAACCTATTATGTTTTCATGAATATTTGTGAGTTCTTGATCCTATCTTGCAAGTCAATAGTCACCTACTATGTGTTATGATCTGGCAACCCCGAAGTGACAATAATCGGGACCACTCCCGGTGATGACCGTAGTCTAAGGAGTTCATGTATTCACTAAGTGTAAATGCCTTGGTCTGGTACTCTATTAAAAGGAGGCCTTAATATCCCTTAGTTTCCAATAGGACCCCGCTGCCACGGGAATGTAGGACAAAAGATAGCATGCAATTTCTTTTCCATAAGCACGTATGACTATATTCGGAATACATGCCTACATTATATTGATGAACTGGAGCTAGTTCTGTGTCACCCTATGTTATAACTATTACATGATGAATCACATTCGACATAATTATCCATCACTGATCCAATGCCTACGAGCTTGTCACATATTGCTCCTTGCTTATTTACTTTTCCGCTGCTACTGTTAAAATTACTACAAAACTGCTACCGTTACTTTTGCCACTGTTACCGTTACTTCCATATTACTTTGCTACTAAATATTTTGCTGCAGATATTAAGTCTTCCAGGTGTGGTTGAATTGACAACTAACTACTAACACTTGAGAGTATTCTTTGTCTCCCCTTGTGTCGAATCAGTAAATTTGGGTTGAATACTCTACCCTCGAAAACTGTTGTGATCCCCTATACTTGTGGATTATCACCCGCCATCCACAAACATCTTTCTGACCTTGAGGTTGTGAATTGTTGGGAAGACCTACAATGGCAAACATCCTACCGCGATGGTGCGGCCAGGGTGATCTTCCTCGTCAAATATGATGGGTGTGCAGGACCACTTGAGCGGCTTCCGGGCCTCTGGCGCTGGTTCCACGGCATTGATCTCTCGTGCCCACCGCTTGAGCTGGCGGTGAGAGGCGTGCAAAGATGCACCCCCTTCAATGCATAGGGCGTCCGTGGCCTTCTAAAACTCCTGCTCACTGGTTTCCTCTTCATCCCCTCCATCAGTCACATTACCACAGATTTCCTTCTCTTGACCCCTGGTGGGTTTTCCTTGATTCCGAAAGGGTTTGCCGGGATGGTTTGATTCACTGCCTTGGCCCTTTTCGCCAGCGGCATTCTAACCCGTTTCCTTGTCACGCTTATCATATTTTGTCCTCTGTTTCTTGACAAGCTGCTCAACCTGGTAACACTCCTAAAGGTCATGGCCCTTGGTCCGATGGATCTTGCAGTACGGCCCATCGCCCTTTCCAGCTTTCTCGGTGGCAACGGCTTCCCGGCATGCAGCGTAAGCGACAGCTTCCTTGCCGGGGGCCTCAGCCTTGGTCTTATTGCCAGTACTAGGTGTGGCCGATCCTTCCACAGTCATCACTGCCTTATCTCTTGGCTTCTTGTTGCGCTTCTTGGCCTTTCCCTGACTGGTTGATTCATCCTCATCCTCTGAATAAACATTGGTGCAATCTTCCTCTCCGGGCAACTTCCTCCCTTCCTCCATCCGAGCACACTTATCCACCAGTATGTATAGCTCCTTCACAGTCTTGGGCAACCACACGTTCATCCTGGAACGAATGTGACGGTTCCGCACATTGGACTGGAAGGCCGCTATAACGGCTGCCGGATGGATATTTGGAATATTTCTATGAACTTTACCGAATCTCTGTAAGTAATTACGGAGAGTTTCTCCTTCCTTCTGCTGAAGGTGTTGTAGGTTGCTGGGCCTGCCGGGCTCTTGGTGGCCACCGGTGAAGGCACCGATGAACTCATGGTGTAGGTATGCCCATGACGAAATGGAGTCTTCCGGTAGGTGCATCAGCCAAGACCCCACGTTGGACTTGAGGGCCAAAGGGAAGTATTCGGCGAACACCTTCTCGTCTCTTCCCTCTGCAGCCTGAACAGCGATGGTCTAGATGCTCAGGAACTCTGTCGGGTTCAGCCTCCCATCATACTTCTCAGGTATCTCTGGCTTGAATGTGCGAACGGACGGCCAACGGACTTGTCGCAGTTCTTGCGTGAAGGCAGGGTGGCCGACCTCGAATGGTAGGCACCCTCCAACACCGAGCGCAGGCTGGTCAATGTTGAGGTCGTCGCACCCGTCGGTCTGGCGGAGGTCGCCATGGCATCGATCTATGACGACACGCGCGTCTCCCCGCCGCCTATCTTAAGGGGCTCGATTTTGGACAAGACGTGCTCGAGGGCCATAAGAGGCCATCGAGACATCCTCGGGGTCTTGGTTCTACTGCGCCCGCACCGGCTGCCGTGGTGGGGACTATACCATGGGGACGGCCCCCTCTATTCGGCCAGCGGTATGGGCGGTTTCTGTTGCTTGGGGAGGTCGTGGCGGGCCAGCTCGTTGTGAGCCCCCAGCTTTGGCGAAACCGAGCAGGGTTTGGATGGTGGCACACCATTCATCCATTTGCTCGACTATTGGCGGAGACCTCAGTAGTAGCTAAGCTCACGCCATAGCCTTCGTGGATGTGCTTGGCATAGATGTTGATGACATCGACTGCATCGTCGCCTGGCTCCTGACAGTGCCAGCGGCGGCTGCGGTGTTGCGCCCATGCTGCTGTGGGACGACCACCTGGGCAGCGGGATTGCACAGCGGTGGTGCTCGAGGGTCAGTGGCTCCGTCGAGCGTAGAGGCTCGTCCGTGTGGAGGCGCATGCGCCACGTTTGCTCCCATAGTGGGGTAGCCGGAGGGTGATGGCTTACCCCGGACCGAGCGCCTTTGCTGCGGTTGTGCCCGCCGGTGGGAGGAGGGGGTGCGGACGGAGTGACCCCCTCGCACGCACCTTGCGGAGCGTGACTGCCGAGGCGCTGCTGATGTTGTTCTCCTCCGAAATCTCCTACCCCCGTGTCGGCCGCGGGGGGAGTGGTGATGGTGCCACCTGCTCCAACCACGTCCCCAGCAGTGTTCACGTCCTCGCTCGCATCCGCATACCTCGCGGCATTAGAGGCCGCGGGCGGCGGAGCCTTCGAGGTGGATGGATGGGCCGAAGTACCAGACTTCTTCTTAGGCGCCATGGTCGATGGCGTCGTCGAAGGTGAAGATGATGACGAAGATGACATGTTGTGTATGCTTTCAGGTTCGCGCAAGCGAGCCCCCTACCTGGCGCGCCAAAGATGTCGCGGGATATCCGCGGCCACCTATGGGACCAGGAGGCCCCTTGCTGGTTCGGCAGGGGGACGTCGCATTGCACGACAGCGCGACAGAGAGAACACAAGCAATTTACCCAGGTTCGGGCCGCCGCGAGGCGTAATACCCTACTCCTGCTTTGGTGGATTGATGGTGGAATGGAGCTGGTGAAGCATAGTACACTTGCCCGGCAGGGGTTGCCTTAGGGCAGCGGCGACTACGCGCATATCGGGGTGTGGGTTCGTCTACTTTTCCAACCCTTTCTATGATTACCATGGACCTCCTTTTATAGATCAAGGGATTACCACAGTGGCAAAGTAGTCATTATGCACTGATATGATAGCAAACAGTGCTATCATACCTAACTCTGTGGGCTTACAGGGTGTATTGAATGCACCGCTTAGTGTCACATCACTGGTTGCTCGGCAAGGCTTGTCGGGTTGTCTTGCATCTCCGCGCCTGTTCTCTTCACACGTGGAGGGACGGGTGTCATATGTGGGTTTCCCCTGTAAGGAAATGGCTGCCATGTGGCGAATGGATGCCACTTAATCAGTTTGCAGGACACCGCATTGATCGACGACGTGGGTCGTGATTGAGTGATTGGTGAGGTGGTTTTACCTCTGCGAGCCCTGGCGGGCCCTGCCGGGGTGTTTCTGTTATCTGTTCCTGGGGGTGGCATTGCCCCTTGCCGGGCTCTCCTGCCCGACAAGGGAGGCTTTCCTCTTGGTGATATCCTGCTTGTTTGGCTCGATCTTGGTCTCTCTGGGCTGCATGTTGGTTCTTTGAATATCTTGGTTTCTTGTACTCTGACTTGGGTTGGTGCTTCAATCTTGTCCTTGTGCCAGTGCATAGTCTGGGTAACAGACCCAGGGTTTGTTGCACCGACACTATCCAATGGTGGACTCGAAGAATAAAGGTAAAGGTCTCGTTCCTGGACTAAGATTGCTCCTAATACCTTGGGAACTCGGGTGGCTTGGCAACCCCCTCCTTCGGAATACATCAAGAAAAATGTTGACGCAAGTTTTGTGGAGAACATTAGCGCTGCAAGTGTGGGTGTGGTGGTCAGGGATTCCTCTGGTAATGCCAGTCTTTCACCTTGGGTATTTCATTGTGCTTTGTAAAAAGCGTGGAGGAAGCGGAACTTCGGGCCTGTATTGCTGATCAGATGAGCCAATCTATTGTCAAAACTATACTTAGCAATCAGAGGAGTGTCAGAGGACAAGAATCAGAAATGACCACAATATTAGGTAATGATTTCTTGATCAGCAATGACTACAATGTTATGGAATGATCAGCAATGACCACAATATTAGGGAATGATTAGAGGACAAGACAGAAATGACCATAATATTAGGGAATGATTTGCAATTGAAAATATTCCAATAACATTTACATACCTTCAGAACGTGACACATGTATGGCTCAACTCTTTCTTTGAACACCTCTCAGCGATCACTTCGTATGTTGTACTGTTGTAGTTGAACCTGGCTCAGTCAAAGTTTTAGTTTTGGTTTATAGTCAAGGATGTTTAGCCTTTCCTGAATAACTTAATTGTAAAACAGTTTTGATGCAATTTTTTGAACCATTAGGTCTAATTTGTTCGTGAAGTTCATGGTACCACATCTGCATGCTACATCATGTGTAGATCTGGCTAACACATTATATGATGATGTTTCACTTTTCTTAGTCAAAGTTTCAATAAAAATTTGAATTGAACATCTGATACACCTCAAGTAGCTTTGAGACGATTTAATGTAGTGGCCCTAATCTTTCACTCGCGCAAAATACTAGAAGATTTATGTGGAAGAATTATTCAGTGGCTAAGAAAATAGAAATAGGGAAGTATACGTAGCAGCTAGAGGACTAGACTTGAGCGCATGCAGATGAATTAGAAAGACGGAGATATATGGAGTGGTGGACGTGGTGTAGTAGTACTAGAGCTAGACTAGATGGATGAATTATGCTAATGATGATCGGCGACAGCGACGGAGTAATTAAGAGAGGATATTAGAACTAGTAGAAGTAGATGGAGAAGACAGGAAGCCGGATCGACCCTTGAGGATAAAGGATCAAAACGAAGCGTGTACCTTGGCGATCGACGTCACCGAAACACACGCAAATATCATACCCTAAATTGGAACGCAGCACTACAGATGCACATCCATGAGATGCAGTTACTGTGTTTTCTTCTCAAACCAAAACCTCCCCTTTACATGGCCTCTCGGCCTTTATTTATATAGGTGCATGCATGCAATCTGGGCTAAGCCCGTAACTCACAAGGACACGATCACACAAACAGACTTGAAAAAAACTAATTAACAAGGAGGAGCAAAAACTAATATAGTAAATTCTCCATATAACCAGGAGACCTTCACGTACATGGTTTAATTAATTCCAGCGAGGTGGGGTCCGAAAGTTTGGCCTGATATTTTCCGTTGGTGGTGTCGCTGGCGATTGATATTTAATGGAGCGTTGTAGCATTGACTGATATGCTCGCGGTACGGGCCCAAGTATACCTGCACTTGTTCTCCTCATGCCAGCTGCTACTCCACGTTGTGCTAGTATGATATATTTTCTACAGCTAGAGTCGCGTGCACCCTTCTCAGCTGTGACCTTCTCTGATGGTGCAATAATATTAGCTACATAGCTAGGGGTGATCACATCAACATCTTTTTGTAGACATACAAAAATGGTCTGCATTTTTTACATCGCCTTGACATCCAATTCAAACTATATTTTCTGCCTAAACTGTTGCGTACCTATAAGATCATGGGATAACTCAGACATGAGCCGGTGTCTAGTGCACAATTGGGTGCATTATTTGGTGACATCCACTGCTAATTGTTTTTTCAAGGCCACCTAGTGGAGTGAGGGTGAGTAATGTGGCATCGGCCTATTCTGGACCTGTGTATTATACTCCCTCCGATCCAAATTAAGTGTCGTGGTTTTATTTCAAAAACCACGACACTTATTTTGGATGGACATGTGTATTATACTCCCTCTGATCCACATTAAGTGTCGTGGTTTTAGTTCAAAAACCACAACACTTATTTTGGATCGGAGGGGGTAGTATTTAAGAGATTCATTGCATACGCATGATTCGGAAAAGTTCAGTGTGGAATGTCGTTATAAACTCATGAAATCTGATCCTGATAGTGACATGATTTACTCTGTTTGATCATCTAGCTCAAAGCCAAAGTTGTTTTTATTGAATCTGATGATGTCCCTGCTGCTTGCTACTATAAGCAAGGAAATTGACTACAAGTTTCAACGTCAACCTGAATTTTTATTGTGGATGTTTGAGCGTGAACCTGGATTTTCTTTAACCTACTACAAAAAAGAACTTTTTAGATGATTAGTTGTAGTACTGTGACAAATAATCAAGAAATATCATTTTGTAGGATGATCATTGTCTTTCATAATAATATTATAATCGCCGGCTGAACAATGAAGGTTGCACTGCAACTACTCGACGACAAGTTTTATGTGGAGTTTCGCTTTACAGCTTGCACGAACTCAGTGAGATACGGAATCATCATTGCTCACATTTTTTTATTGAAAGGGAGGTATCGCCCCTGCATTTTTGTATCGGAATCAAGGATGTTTCAAACATTGTCTGTGAGCTCACCTTCAAAATGTAGCAATAGACCATGCCCATATATTATCAAACAAACCAAGCGTACACGTGTATGCTGGCTTTAGGGACTTCAATTTTCATAAATTATTTCCTTTATTTCTCCCTCTTCTCTGCATTGTTGTGAGTGCAACTATCTAAATCTGAAGTATTCAGTTCTTCTGTATGCCATGACATTCAATGTTGTAACAAATTTCAGGATCGAAGCACAACATTTTGCTATGTGTCTGAATTCCTTTTTCAAGATGATACAAACTAAGTTTACAAGAGGAAGATCTTTTACCTGCGAGACCATCATAATCCCTTCTGAGTTGTTAACGTTGGGACCACCTAAATCGCCCTCCGTACTGTCAGTAGAAAATATTGTGTCTCCTTCCTCTTCAACAGTTGCAAGTACAGTCAAATATTAGTACCCTAATTCCTGATGGTAAAACCTACTTCTACTGACGAAGTCAAATATTTTTTAACACTTTGGGGTTGACACTATACTCTTGTTCAAAATTATTAGTGAAAAATGCAAATATATTCATCGCGTGCATAGTTTTAAAAGGGACGTTGCGCCATTTGGTGCAATTGGTCATCTAGAATATATTTTTTGGCACAATGGGTTATACAATTTTTTTTCAAACTCGGATTTCGCAATGTGATAGCCATTTTCTAAATAGCATGGTTTAATACATGGGCTTTATACTATGAGTGTTAAATATTCCTTGAAAAATAATACTATTTTCATCGTCAACATTGCTTTATCGAGTCTTGGCGCAACGGGTCAACTAGTTAAGGTAAAACCCAACCATAGCATTGAGTAACAAGTCATCTTTACTCCCATACGCAACAACACCTTATACGGGTTTGTGTTTCCGTCACTCATGCAACGCACTATAAGCGAATTATAAATGCATTGCAACACCCTACAGAGGTAATCCCACATGCTTGCATGACGCGGATGGCACCATAGGACAGCACCAAAATAAAACGTAGTTCCCAATCACGATCATCAATCAACCCATAGGACAAATCCAATCTACTCAAACATCATAGGATGACAACACACCACTGGATAATAATATGTAGCATTAAGTACTAAGTTTAAGTAGAGATTACAGCGGGGAGAAGAGGTGTTACACCGCTACATAAAGGCAGAGAGAGTTGGTGATGATGGCGGCGAAGTTGTTGGTGTAGATCGTTGTCATGATGGTTGCCCCGGCGGTGTTCCGCGCCACCGGGAGAGAGGGGGAGACATCCCCCCTCCTACGTTTTCTTCTTCCTTTGTCTCCCATCTAGATGGGAGAAGAGTTTCCCCTCTGGTCCATGGCTGCCATGGCTCTCGAAGGCAGGAGCCCCTCCAAGATTGGATATGTCTCTCTATTCTATTTTGTTTCACGTTCCTGTTTTCTGACAGAAAATCATTTCTTAAATTCCTGGAGATCCGTAACTCCGATGGGCTGAAATTTTGAGGGTTTTTTTATCCGGATATTATCTTTCTTGCGGCAGGAGAAGGGCCCCAACCACCTTACAGGGGCGCCACAAGCCTGCCCGGCACGCCCTGGGTACGGGTCATGCCCTGTGGACTTGTGGCCCCCTCGAGCACCATCTCACGTTGATTATTTTTCTAAAAAAATGCATATATTCCAAAATAAATCTCCGTAAAATTTTATCGTGTTTGGACTTCGTTTGATATTGATATTCTACGAAACAAAAACATGCAACACACAGAACTGGCACTTGGCACTGGATCAATATGTGAGTCCAAAAAATAATATAAAATGTTCCGAAAAGTTTGTGAAAGTGTAGAATATTAGTATGAAATAATCAAAAATTATAGATACGACAGAGACGTATCAACCAACGTTTGTTATTTACGTGTGACTTGACATGTATGATCGACGTGCATGGATTTCCATGGTTGGGTTGTCCGAATTTGGGATGTGGATGTGAGGCACGAGATATGAGAGTTTGTCCGGATGCGTTTGCAGGCGTGTCCGAACACGTCCGAGGGCGCATAGGGCGCTAAATTTGCCAAATATGGCTTCTTTAAGAGCATCTACAGCTGGGCATCCCAAATCTGACCCCGCAAACGCCCGCAGGTACGTCCACGGACAGTAACCGGTCACGCCTCAAATATTTGATTCTACAACCGTACATCCCAAATTAGAAACCTGTAGCAACCACGATCCCAATGGATTGAAGTCTCTGTGCTTAAGTGTCATCCCTGGATTGGTATGCTGACACACACAGTACTTGAGGATTTATAACAGAGTTTCAATCAAACATTTATTACATCGAGATCCTCATAAAGAGTATTATTACAAAAAATATGGTTGAATGCCAACTAAATAATAAACTGCGGAAGCATCGAAGATAAGTTGAGTCCATCCAACTCCATGGCAAACACTGAGTGCATGACAACGACATATCGCACCTTAATCTTCATCTAAAAACTCTGCAACATGAGACGTTGCAGCCGTGTAGGTCAGCACATTGAATATGCTGGCAAAGTCACACTGTAGCAATATTGATGAACAAATATCTACTACTACATGCATATTTGGCTGGTAGAGGCTGTAAGGTTTATTTTCGCATAAAGCTAGTTTTTCCCTACAACAAAGGAATCAATTTTATTTACTACTAAGTTAAATTAAACAATATTGAGAAGGTTCCTCCATCTCAATCCCAAAACACCAATGTCATTAGTAACCCAACAGTTTAAAAAGAGTGATAAGATCAATCAATAATTCAAATACCAAGATACTCAAGATGTCCATAACTGGGGACACGGCTATTCATGAATAGTTTGTACACTCTACAGAGGTTGCGCACTTTTCCCCACAAGACTCGACCACATCCATGATCGAAAGATCGAGACATAGCCTTTCAGAAGCATTAACTCTTTACTCTAGGTAGAACGGTACACCTACTTTCCCCTACATCTACTAGTCTACCACTGAAAGAGCTCACACAACATACTCGACTATGCCAGAGCCCATAATGGCTTGTGGCTGCACAGGGAAGTTTCCAGGCATGAATGATATATGATCCCTTTGAGACTGGGTGGCATTCTATAGGATGATCACACGGTTCCTCCGGGTTATACTAGGACAACACTGGATTCTCCAGGTGCCCTACAACCAATCCACCCAGATGTGTATTAAAGTTGCCACCTTAAACTTTCCCTTAGTTGTTATTACTCTCGCAACTGAATATCACATACCAATCCACGTCTACGAGCATAGCTAAGCAATAAGTAACAACACGTATATTCCCGGGGTTGATCTCAAGTCATTGGGTTCCTACATCATGAACTACATAGCATAACCAATGTAACCAAGTCCTACTCATGCAAGTCATTGAGGGTGTAACTAATGCAAGTAAAACTGGGTATTGAAAAGTATGATCAAAGTGTAACTTGCCTTGCTGATGATCGTTGAAACCTAGAGACTCGTAGTAGCAAGTTTCGCACTCCGGAAATTCTATCACAATAAAACAATAGCATAAATAAGCAACCGTGCAACAGAATCGAAGAAAAGAATCTCAGAATACTTAGAAAACGAGCAAATCACTCTTGCAATAGATTTTTTTTTTCAACAGTACCAAAATTAGGTGGATTTGGTCTTATTAGAAATTTTAGGTCAAGAGCTTTGATTTGCAAATAGAATCAACTAAAAAGGATTTACGAAACTCAAGTTCCGATCAAAAGAACTTCAAATTCAAAACTATTTGAATTCAAATTTAAAAACTTGCGAAAATGAATTTGAGTTGGTTTACTGGATAGATGAGATCAAAATGAAGAGTTTGGTGTTGGTTTCATCTAATTCTGACAAACGAGTAAAAAGTAGTGATAGAGGGACTAAACTTTAAACTTTTAATCGTGAATAGGTCCCTGACTTAAATAAACAAAAAAACAAAAATCTACTGAGCGAATGCTCGCTAAACCGATCTAAACAGTGGACGTTCTCTGAATAGATCTAATAAAAATGAGTTTTACAAAAACCGATCTAAAAAAATTAAACCGGGGAAACTGAGGCGGTTCATACCGGACCAGAAAAAAACTGGAGGATCGGGCTCGGGTCCGGCGTCGGGTCAGGTCCGGCGGGCGTCGGCAGCTCGGCGACGAGGTGGCGGGGCGGCTTGGCACGGCGGCGAAGTGCGGCGGCGGGGTGGCTTGGTGCGGCAGCGCACGGCGACGGCGGCGGCGGCGGGGTGAGGAGAGGGCGGCGAGGTACGCCGGCTTATAAAGGAAGGCACGGGGGCGACTTGGGCGAGGGGTCGGTCAAAGTGCAACTATCCCTAGGTAGTTTTGGTAATTACTAACAACATATAGCACATTGAACTAATGCTATTTCAAGTTGATCATTTCAGAAAGTTCAATGATTGGCATGGCATGGATTAGGAATGTGGACCCCTCAAAATGCTGAGTACACATATTGGCTCAAGCTCAAGACTCTACTTTTTCTATTTTAGTGATCCAAGATCACATTGAGTCCATAGGAAAGCCAATACTATTAAAAGGGTATGAGGTGTTGCTTAATGGGTTTCTTGCTCAAAATGCTTAGTGATATGCTCCAAAACCCTCAACCACTTTCTCACATCACATATGTCCCAAACCAAAAGTCAAATTCGGCCCCACTAAAACTTTCTATCCGGCGCCATCGAGTTCACTTGACATAGCCACTGCCACAAACCCTAGTCACTTCGGTCTCACTGATAGGAATCTCGGTCTCACCGAGATGGGATTGCAAACTCTCTGTTTCCCTTCGTAACATTTTGGTCAAACCGAGATGAGCGATCGGTCCCACCAAGTTCGCAATGCAAACTCTATGTTTCCCCTTTGTAACGTTTTGGTCCAACCAAAACGAGCAAATCGGTCCCACCGAGTCTGCCTGACCAACTCTCTGGTTAGCTTATTACCAAAATCGTTCCTACCGAGTTTGTGTAATCGGTCTCACCGAGATTACGTTATGCCCTAACCCTAATGAAATCGGTCCTACCAACTTGATCATATCGGTCCCACCGAAATGCCTAACGGTCACATTATGAACTAAATCGTTCTGACCGAGTTTTATGATTCGGTCCCACCGAGTTTGGTAAATTGTGTGTAACGGATAGATTTTGTGTGGAGGCTATATATACCCCTCCACCCACTCTTCATTTGTGGAGAGAGCCATTAGAACATACCTACACTTCCACTACTCATTGTTCTGAGAGAGAACCACCTACTCATGTGTTGAGACCAAGATATTCCAATCCTACCATATGAATCTTGGTCTCTAGCCTTCCCCAAGTTGCTTTCCACTCAAATCTTCTTTCCACCATATCCAAATCTGTGAGAGAGAGTTGAGTGTTGGGGAGACTACCATTTGAAGCACAAGAGCAAGGAGTTCATCATCAACACACCGTCTATTACCTTTTGAAGAGTGGTGTCTCCTAGATTGGTTAGGTGTCACTTGGGAGCCTCCGTCCAGATTGTGGAGTTGAACCAAGGAGTTTGTACGGGCAAGGAGATCACCTACTTCGTGAAGATCTACCCTAGTGAGGCAAGTCCTTGGTGGGCGATGACCATGGTGGGATACACAAGGTTGCTTCTTCCTGGACCCTTCGTGGGTGGAGCCCTCTGTGGACTCGCGAAGTCGTTACCCTTAATGGGTTGAAGTCTCCATCAACATGGATGTACGATAGCACCACCTATCGGAACCACGACAAAAACATCTGTGTCTACACTTGCGTTTGCTCCCTCAAACTCCTCCCTTTACCTTCATATGCAATTGCTTTACATTATGCTGCTATACTCTTAGAATTTCATGTGTACGTTGATTGCTTGACATGTGCTAAGTTGCTAAAATCTGCCAAGAATTAAAATTGGGAAAAGGCTAGATTTTTATTTGGTCAAGTAGTCTAATCACCCCCCCCCCCCTCTAGGCATACTTTCGATCCTACAAGTGGTATCAGAGCTTTGGTCTCCATTTTCCTTGATTTCCATAGCTTTGGTGATCATAGCCTCGGTTTCACAACCTAAGAGAGTATGGCATCTAGCGAGGGAAGTTACCACCGTAGAGGTCCTTACTTTGATGGTACAAATTTTGCTAGTTGGAATCATAAGATGAAAATGCATATTCTTGGACATAACCCCGCCATTTGGGCTATTGTGTGTATTGGTTTGCAAGGTGAATTCTTCGATGGTAAGGAACCGAAATGTGAAGCATCCGCGGAAGAATTGAACATGTTGCAAGACAATGCTCAAGCTTGTGATATCCTCTTCAACGGATTGTGCCCCAAAGAATTCAACAAAATCAGTCATCTTGAGAATGCAAAGGAAATTTGGGATACTTTGACTGATATGCACGAAGGTACCGACTCCGTCAAGGAATCCAAGTTGGATGTGCTTCAAAGTCAACTTGATAAGTTCAAGATGAAGGATGGTGAAGGTGTCGCTGAAATGTACTCTAGGCTTACTCTCATCACAAATGAGATTGCTGGCTTAGGAAGTGAGGAGATGACCGAAAGATTCATCATCGAGAAGATCCTAAGAGCCTTGGATGGAAAATATGATACCGTGTGCACATTGATCCAAATGATGCCCAATTACAAAGATCTCAAGCCAATGGAAGTCATTGGAAGAATTGTTGCTCATGAGATGTCACTCAAGGATAAATAAGAGCTTCACAACAAGTCTAGTGGTGCTTACAAAGCCTCATGTGATGCTCCTACATCATCAAGTGAGAAACAAGTCTTCAATGGAGAGTTGAGCTTAATGGTGAAGAACTTCAATAAGTTCTATGAGAATAGAAGCAAAGAGAGAAGTTCCAAGTCAGGGTCCTACAATGACAAAAGATCTTCTAGTCGTGATCAAAATTGCTACAATTGTGGAGGACCCGGACACTACTCCAATGAGTGTACGGCTCCCCACAAAAGAAGAGAAGACTCACCTAAAAGGAGAAGTAGAAGAGAAGAATCGCCACCAAGAGAGAGGAGTAGAGATGATCATTATGAGCGAAGACCTTCTCGGAGAAGCAAAGATTCACAAAGGAAGGACAAATCATCAAGGAGCTATACAAGACGAAGACATCAAGCTCATGTTGGTGAATGGGTATCCGGTTCCGACTCCGATGACCACTCCTAGAGAAGCTATTACTCCTACTCCGAAGATAATCAAGATGAAGGTCTTGCCGGAATTTCTCTTGTGACAACCAACTCCTATGCCATATTTGACTCACCAAATGAAGGAATTGTAAGATGCTTCATGGCTAAAGGCCCTAAGGTATCACACCCCGAGTATCTTGATTTTAATAGTGATGAAGATGACTTGCTAGGAGATGATGATTTACTTGTTAGTAGCAATAGTGATGAAACCTATGATGTAATTGCTATTAATCATGCTGATCAAGATACAACGAATGACAATGATAAGGAGAAGATTGAGCGTCTAACTAAAGAATTAAACACTCTCAAGTTAGCTCATGAAACTACCTTAGAGGATCATCGAGAACTTTTGAGGACTCATGAGAAGCTAGGCTTTGAAAAGCTCAACCTAGAGCAAGAGCACGAGTTCTTAAAAGCAATCAATGATGATCTTCGTAATAAAATTTCTTCTTACATTGCCAAGCGTTTACTCTTGTCTACTTACATGCCACAAGTAAAATCTAGCAACAAGAACAAGAAAGATTCTTCCTCTGGTAGTAACAATAATCATGCTAAATCCAATGATGTTGCTTCTAGTAGTTCACTTGATTCCACTAACGATTCTCTTAGCCAAGTTACACTTGAGCAAGAAAATAGCTTATTGAAGGGAATTATAGAGAAAGGTGTTTACAAGAGCCTTGCCGGGAGCAAGCAATTTGAGGAAATTGTACGCAAGCAAGGAAGACACCGGAAGAATCAAGGTGTTGGTTTTGAATGAAAGTTCAATGCCAATGGAGTTGAGTGGGAAGAAGATCAATACCCCAAGACAAAGTTTGTTCCTCAACAAGAAAAGTGTGATCCTACTTCTTTCCAAGGAACACAAGCACAAGATGATCTTCCACCACAAGACCACAAGCTAAAGGGCAAGGACAAGGTTCAATAAGAAATTGATGCATTTGAAGAAGCTCCTAAGGCCTTGGTCGAGTGGGTTCCCAAGACTACATCAAGTTCTATTTCATCAAATATGACTACAACTCCAAGGATTCCCATCAAGATGGTGTGGATCCCAAAGAAGAAGAACTAGAGAGTTCTTGAGGGTGACTCTGCCAACCTACTTCACTCATATCATTTTGGCAAGGACAAGTGCAAACAACTTCCATATCTTGCACTAGTTCAATGAGTCACAAACCCTCTTGTTGGTAAGACAAGGGACAAGGTAACCAAATGCTTTCATGGACATCATCTTATGTGAACATCACTCTATGTCCATGGATATCTTTGTTTGTTCCTTGTGGGACTAACCCGTGTAGGTATTAAAAGTGCAACTCACTCCAATGGATTGCTCCAAATAATCTACATCAACATTGAGCATCTACATCTTCAACACCTACATGAAGTCATCATCGACAAAACCCAAGGTTAGTTCATCCCTCTTAGGGGGGGTATCTGTCACACCCTGATTTTCATGTCATATTGCTTAAGCTTATTTTCATGTTAAAAATGTGGATTTGCAAAAACTTTTGAGTGTTTTTGACCTTGATTGATTTGACTCTTGTCTGCTGTTTGCTAGTGCTCTAAAAATCAAATAAATCCCCCAACTCTTATACTTCATCTCCTTGACCCAAAATCTTTTCCCAATGATCATGCCATGTGTATAGACCAGTATAAAATTTTCTTATAAAAATATTTTGGCCAAATGGTATTTTCTAAAATTAGTTTTCCAAAAACCCTTGAATTGAGGTTTGCACTGCAAGTACCTTATTTAGGGTGTGAAAAATCTTTCAAAAAGTATATTTGAATCCTATTAGGTATAGGACTCCCAGAAACCACAAAAGTATAATTTTAAAAGTTATTTTTATATTTTATTTAAAAGCTTTTTCTTAAGGCCAGAAATGGTCTTTAATAGGGAAAAATTATTTAATCATTTCAAAAATATTTGTCAAAATTCAGGGAGACTCATAGGACATATATTGTCCATATATAAGAGTTTCAACACATGGTCATGTTCAAAATGTTGGACAAATCCTTCCAAAACCCTTTCTGGATATTTCAAGCTTTTGAAATATTTACAAAGGAAATATTCTCCAAAAATTCCAGGGAAATTCTATCATGTCATATATGACATATTTGATGATCTTGCAAAGCCTCATGCCTTGAAGATCAAGGAAACATCCTCAAACCCCTTCAAAACCATTCTGTCCATATTTGAAGTTTGAGCAACTCTACATTGCCAAGCTTGTCCAAATGCTCTCAAATTTTGTACACATGCTAGAATTGCCTAATAAGGCATCTAGACCAAATGGCACAAGATTTGGAATAGAGCAACTTGATCAGATCACCCCAAAACCACTTATGTTCAAATTCAAATTTGAACAACTTTACATTGTCAACTTTTTATCTGGAGCCTCAAACTTTGTGGACATGTTCATAACCCCAAATGATGATGCTACACCAAGTGGTGCATCAAGGGGAGATGAATTGCTTGACTCCAACATGGTGAAACCATTTCTGTTCATTTCTAGGGTTCACCAAAGTTACATTGGCCACTTTGCCCAAATGAGCTCAAATTTGGTGTAGGGGCCTAATTACATGTGACATTTGATCCTGTTAAGTCCCATGCCAAGTGGATGTCATTTGCTTGACCAAACACTGATCAAACACCTTCTGTCCAATTACCAAAACTAGTGGTTAAACCTCTTTTACTTTTCTCCATGGCCTCAAATTCTTACCACAGCTTCCCCTAGTCCTATTCTACCTCCAGTAACTCTCCTCTGCCTTATCTCAATTATTGGAGGGGGTAAAAACCCCAAGTTACAATGTTGGACAGCAGGATTCACCCTCTCCCTCACCTCCCTCCTCTTTCCAATGGCTCACCAGAGCATCCAAGACCTCCACGCCATTGTTTACTACCCCCTCTACCCCCTGGACACGGTTGGGCACAAGAGGACACGCCAATGGCACCATGTGCATGCCAGGGCATGCAAAGCTCGCGCTCTGGAGCACGCTACAGTGCCCTGGCGCACTGTAGCCACCTCCAATCAGGGGCGCCCGACAGCCTTGGGCTTCCCCCTCGTGTCCCCCGAGGAGGCCTCGACGTCCGCAACCTGCCGGGCGGTCGGCCCCCTCCTCTCTCCTCCTCTCTCACCCCTGCCCGCACGCGCACCGGCCGACCCCGAGCTCCAGTGAAAAAGCTCGCACGCGCGACCTCTCTAACGCCTCCCCGCTCCTCCTTTCTCTTCTTCTGGGAGTGGACCAGCTCCAGGAACGCCCTAGACATGCTCGTTGCTCCCCCCGTGGCCTGCAGCAACGGCCACGACCTCGCCGGCGCACGGCACTTCGGTGGACCGGCGTTCGCCTATAAATAGGCCGCCCCCGAGCCCCCTCGTGGCTCCAACGGTTCCCTGTCCCTCTCCTGATCCTCTTGGACCCTCTCTCTCTCTCTCTCCCGCACCCCCTATCCACCATCGCGGTCAGAATCTCGTCGCCGGCCGCCGCCAGAACCCTCTGTGGCCCAGGCTTCTCCGCAGGTGCTGAGCGCTCGTACGGGCTCGCGGCTCCCTGCTGCGTCCTCCGGCGCGTCGGCGGCCGTCGCCGGTGGCTGGAGCCGTCGGGGCGGGCGCCAGCGCCGCCCGACCAGGCCTCCCCGTCGTTCCTCTGCCGCAGGCGTGAGGTAGGGGACGACCGTCCCGCCAGTTGGCGAAGGGCCCACCTGGCGGCGACCCGGCCGACGGGCCCAGCGGCTTAAGTGGAAACGGGCCAGGCGTGAGCCGCTTTTCCCAGGCGAAAGCGCCCCCCGGAGAAGACGCCTTCGGCGTCACCACCCCCGCCCGCGCGGCTGGTGCCACTGGGCCGGCCCACGACCACATCCCGCATGTGCGCAGTATAAGGGTATAACCCCTATTCCTTTCCTTTTTCCCTTTTTCTGTCAACTTCAAAAATGCCTAGAATATTCATATGAACTCCAAACTTGATGATTCAAATTTCCTATGGCTCCATAAATCATGCCCTATCACATGGTGCAACATGCACATTATTCCAGAAACTTTTCCTATACAAATATTTATCAAATGCCCATTTTCCACTTTCTGTGATTAATTTTAGAAAATCACAGAGAGCTCATTTTGGATCCAAATGCAGTGATTCAAGTTCCTAGATGCTTGTCATGTCCAAACTTAGTTTTGGAACATTTTTAATAATAGTTTCTGTACCCCACCAATTAATGAGCCATTTCTTTATATTTATCAGCTTTGGAAAATCCTAGGAAATTCATTTCAATTCAAAATCCATTGAAACCAACTCCTAAATGCTTCTAAAATCATGACTTGGTGATGGGTACCTTTGCTCATCATTCAAGGAATTATTTTTGTATACTTCTTCCAAATCCATAAACCCTTTAGTTCCATCATATTGAAATGTTCCCAACTACCTATTGATCCAACACCTATGAAACCACCTTGGTCATTTCTAATATGACCAGAGGTATCCTAGAAAAGTCCAACTCCTATTTTTAGAGCACTTTTATTGTTGCTTTGATTGTGTTGCTTATTATGATTGTTTCCATCGTTAGTTGATGTAATAAACGGAGTATTCGGAGATGGACCAGAAGATTTGAAGACTCAGAAGAATAAGGCAAGCAGCCCTTTGACCATGTCCAAGAAACCTTTTTATGCATGTCTCATAGCACCTTATTATTCAAAGCATCGGAATCATGTTGAGGTGGAAACCACTTTGGTTGCTACCATTGTTGCTTACTATTGATACTTGCATCAAATATGACCCTACCTTCCTATGAGGGTTATGTGGGTGGGAGTAGTTAGGTTGCTCTAATAGTAGCTACGCAAATGGGTCGGGTATATGCATGGTGACGGAAGCAGGATACTTTCAAAAGACTTTTCAAAAACCCCGTCGGGTGCCATTTATGCCCGAGGGAGATGGTGAGGTGGGTGACCACTTGATGACGAAGTGGTGTACCGAGGCAAGTGCGTGTGTTGTTTTGAAAACGGATTGGTTTAAGTTGCGACCGTTATTCCAACCTTACATGCGCAACCACTCTACCCTTATATGAGAAAGGGCATTATTGATTACCTAGGTCGATACTAGCATGGTGCCCGCATTACTAGTGACGGGAGTGACATGAGGTCACTCTCGGGACGGGGTCGTGCTTGGATAGGCGGCCATGACTGTTTTCACAGGGCACCGGACACACCGTTGGTACCCCGTGCTTGTGATATGTGATGAATACGGAGCGAGTCTCCACAAACCTTGAGATGTGAAATGTTGGCACGGGGCTGCTACCAATCGAGTGGACTCTATGTTAGTGTCGTCTAGGGAAAGGTAGTGATCGGGTGCTTACCCCGGGTACCTGAGGTACCGCGGGTCGTGGATGACACGGAAGTTCCCCGGATCTTGTGGGTAAAGTGTGCAACCTCTGCAGAGTGTAAAACTATTCGAATAGCCGTGTCCACGGTCATGGACAGTTGGGTAACCGCTCTTGGGCTACGTCCAATGTTTGCGAAACTTGGTGTGTGTGTGTGTGAGGAAACAACATGGTTCAGTGATATTGATGAAGTCAACATGGTTCAGTGATATTGTTGATGTGATTGTGAGGAAGTCACAATGAGCTTGAGCATGAGTTGATTACAACTCTTCCTTGAAAAATGATGTCTGTGACCTCCTGATGCTTGTTACAGACACATGCATATCCTTGTTATATGTTGATCATACTTGCACATGAAAAACTAGCTTTCCGCAAAACCACCAATTTAGTAGTAGAGCCTTGCATAATTATTCTGTTACCACACTTGGGTTGCTTGCGAGTACATTCAATGTACTCATTGGCTTGCCACTGGTTATTTTATTGGCCAGGCAGGAGAGAACAGGTTATGATGAAGATTTCTCGGTGGCGAGCATGCGAGCTAGGACGCTTCCCAGTCAGAATGCCTGTAGGGTTAAGGCAGATGGCATGGGTCCCAGTTGTCTTTGAAGATTTTTCCGCTGCGATGATATACTCAAGACTTGACCATTTTGGTCCTATTTGTGTAACACGGTATGTAAGGATGTAAGACTCTTGTTATTCAGCTTTTGTGTGTTCAGTGAGCATTGATCTCTGGGATCACTGTACACGTGCATTCGGTTATCACGACTTACGAGTCGGGGTCCCCACAGAGCTGGTATCAGAGCCATCCTGACTGTAGGAAGCCTTAGTTAGCATGGTCGTTAGTTAGGGTAAAGCTATTTTCAAAACTACCACTAGTTTTCAAAACTATCTATACTTCTCTTCCCTTCTCAGTTTTCGAAAAACTAGGCTATACTTGATCTCTTCCCCTTCAAAACCTTGGTCGCTAGAACCCTTATGCCCCAGACCACCGGATTTTCAGTAATCCTCGTGGAGTGCAGCTTGCCAAACACTCACCCACCACTCTTGCACGCAAGATTGGAGACACCACGACAAGATGATACCAACGGAAGTTACATCCTCGATGGATGAGGACATGAAGACCCAGAAGCTGGTGGTACCCTTGACAGTGTCCCAAGAAGATGCAACGTTGGCCTATGATGACCAGGGTATAGGTTATGCAAAATCATGATATACACGGCTAATAGAGTAATCATGTCACTACCGTTGTTGTATCGACAACCACCGGTGGACGAGAACCTTGCCATTTGGTCCGCCTCACTATAGTGAGCAGGAAAACGGTTCTCTTCGTCCCCCGCTCTTGGTGTCGATGTTTTCATCAACGGAACCGACATGTTGGACCTCTATTATGCCTTGTTATTGTCATTACATATGGATTGCCTACCTGGTACCCTCGATGCCCCAGAAGGCACAAGGGATCGCCATGATTAAAGAGACAAGAGAAGATCAAGTCAATGCCAGCTACAAGGGCTAGACCCCGAGACCTCCAAATCACTTGCGAGACTTATTCCACTTCTTTCTCCTTCTGAACTATTCAGCAGAGACAACCTTTTGCACATGTCATAGCAACTCTTGTCATATTGACTCTTCTCTAACCTCCTTGTAGATGGCCGTCGCCCCCACGAGACTCCTCATGATCGGATTTCCACCACTCCTAAGGGACTGCCTCCAACAATGCCACTATCCCTTGGAGCCGATGTACACCCTGCACGAACTAGACAATGGTGAATTCAAGACGGAATTCTATGCCAAAGTGATTGTACCTGCCAAGACCTCACCTCAAGGCTGGTTCTTTATCGGACCACCTATGCCCACTAAGGACCTGGCCATACAACAAGTGGCCTACGAGGCCCTTCTTCGCCTTCGAGATCTCCTCCCAGAAATGAAGGAAGGTCGGGCTACTTGTTACCTGCCCAGCAAAAGCGGAACAGGAACCTCCTCGCAGGCTATGTTTCCCCCAGGAGATGAAGACCCCACCCTCAAGCTCCAGACCCGCTTCGCCCACACAGCCGATTATATTCTGCGCAATCTCACGGAAGAATTCCTCAAGTCCCGCGAGGAT
The DNA here is from genome assembly GCA_902687465.1 of Secale cereale. Classification (NCBI taxonomy): domain Eukaryota; kingdom Viridiplantae; phylum Streptophyta; class Magnoliopsida; order Poales; family Poaceae; genus Secale; species Secale cereale. Next base: position 318,823,284 of record LR738709.1, read on the forward strand.
TTCCCTTCACTTCTACATCTCCACTGCCTCGAGAAGAAGAAGGTAATCGAGCGGGAACAACAAATTACTGCCCTACAAGTCTACATTGCTAATCAGAAGCAACAGATCAAAGAACTTCGAGGAGTTCGCCATCAGACCTCGCGAAGAAGGCATAGGGCTAGACTACCGTATCAACGTCATGAGCGATCCACGTCAGGCCACCAGAAACAAGACCCAAGACGGGATAACAGCCTCTTTGCTTCCATCACATATTACGAGTGTGGTGAGCTCGAGCATATCAGAAGGATGTGCCCCAGCAAGCAGTCATCTGTCAAACCACCGGAAGACCCACAGAGCTGAAGACTGAAGGCCTTCCTCCTCATGACTGTCAATCCGAGAACCCCTAGGGTAGGATGAGTCGTGTACCCCTTTATGCGAAGTCGAGTCTATGTAGCGGTTCATATGGAACCATGTCACGTGTTGCTTGTCCTTATCTGTTTGTGTTTTCGATGTAAGTCGCACTTTTGCCTTGGGCAGCATGTACGCGACTGTATCACCTATCTTATCTTAACAAACGTGTGTGGCCTTTACGGCACTTGGTTGTTTGTTCTTTCACTATAAAAACCCCCTTAGGCATTTCCCTCCTCTATGCTGCTTCTTCCCTCTATTCTCTCTCTCCCCAACTGAAGACCCGCAAGACAAGATGCACCAAGGATCCTACCTCGACAGCCAACTGGCACTGAAGACTTCTGCCACAACCTCCACGATCAATTGCAACCCCGGAGAGTTATGTTTAACCCTCCAGACCAGTAACCCTCTTCCTAGACCCTTTGAGACTTCACGAGACACTCCAGCACGAATCCTTAACCATGTGCCTAACCCATGGTAAAGCGAGAGGACCTGTTAAGCCTTTGTAACCTTGCACAACACTGGGTTCGTAAAGGAGCTAGTGGACACGATGAGTGAGCACATTTTCATCCTGATATAGCACGAGGTCTGACGATGCCATAGATAGACCAGTTCGAGGATATTGGACAGATGACTTGGTGGTTTATATCAGTGGCTTCGAGGAATTATCTGAGACCCTGGTGGATTATGAGGTTTTCATATTGGTGGGATCATGACTTTGGGAAAGCATGTAGGAGTGCCCGTTGGGCATGAGATTTGGATTTATGTAGGTGATTCTGGTTGGTATGATGCTGGATATGTCTGCATGATTCGGAGTAAGATTGGATTTAGGCCTATGATCCTGATTATGATATCATGCTTCTCGGTGGACAATAACCTAGGAGATTGGATTATTTGTCGGAGTTGATTTAGGGATCTATATAGTCGTGATCTTGGAGTTTACTTGACCCGGATGATGGGAATTTGGTGGACATACTATCATGATGCATAGTCCTTCCGAGTATTTGGGTATTATAGAGACTTGAGATCTTGTGGAACACCGTAGGCATCGGATTTGTAGACTAGTTGGATTATGTGAAGATTGATGGTAATTTACCGGGCTATAGGAGTTGATCCATAGGAAGGAAACAAATCTTGGAGTGGCATATGACGTGTTTCCTTAGAATAGAGATGCATTATCTTGAGCCTTGCAAGACTAGGTTGAGTACTTGGATTGTGGAGATTAATTTAGGCTCAGCAGCATATATGATCTACCTTTGGATTTTAGAGGTAGACGTGCATATGGATTTGGGGATCGTAGACAAGTATAATTTTGTTAGACCGTCTCTTGAGAGTCATGAGGATATGTATGGCAATGAGTGGTGATTGAAGTTGGTCTCTGTGAGAAGATGCTTTTCCGTTCGAAGTACTAGATAGAGCTATTGGCATCTCAGAAACTGTGCTTAAGGATAAGATGATATAAGTTCACTCACTCACTAGAATCCTTGAAACCCTTAAGCCCCACCGAGCCACAACCTGGTCAGATTCTGACCATGGGCCTTGACTCAGAGTCAGGAAGGCCTCTGCAATACTCAACCGAGACCACCACCAATACCCCAGCTTACCTTGCGTACCCCTTAGACCTCATGGAGCAATTGGACAAGTTGGGTAACATCATTATTTGATGGCCTACTTGTCTGCCCGAAGACAAAGAAGAGACGGACAGCCAGATAGAAGACATTTGAAGACCGCCCTGTCAAGAAGGAAGATCTACACCAACCACCGTCATCAAGAAGTAACTTCCGCGTTGAAGACCGGGCGTATCTGCAAACCACTCCTCAATTGAGCCGAGCTTTTCTGTGTCGAAGGAACGCTCACACCAAGATGTATTAAGACTTGAAGGCACGATTCTGGTGGCACGAGATGAAAAGAGAGATTTGCAACCTATGTTGCAAAGTGTGATGTGTGCCAAAGGGTCAAGCTGAATATCAGTGACCCGCTGGATTGCTTCAACCACTCAAGGTTCCTGAGTGGAAGAGGGATAAAAACGGAATAAACTTCGTCACTGGATTACCAAGGTCGGATAAGAGGACATGGCTCTATCTGGGTCATAGTCGATCATCTGACCAAGGTGGTCTATTTCATTCCTGTCAAGACCACTTATGATGGCAACCGGCTGGCAGCTCTCTACATCGACCGAATCGTAGGTCTTCATTGCTTTCCCAAGGAGATTGTGCCAGATCAAGAAACCCAGTTCACCTTAAGGTTCTGGAAGAAGTTCCGAGAAGCCTTGGGAACCAAGTTATCTTTCAGCACGGCTTTCCACCCCCAGACCGGAGGTCAGACTGAACGAGTCAATCAGATTCTCGAAGTCATGACTCCGAGCCTGTGTCTTGGCGTATGGAGCCAAGTGGGAGGATTGTCTCCCTTTTTGCCGAGCTCTCCTATAACAACAGTTACCAGTCGAGCCTTCTGATGGCACCATTTGAGGTGTTGTACGGACACAATTGTCGCACACCCCTCAACTGGTCAGAGACTGGAGTAGGGCTAGTCTTTGGATCGGAGATTCTCCGCGCAGCGGAAGAGCAAGTCCAACTAGTCAGAGAACGTTTGAAGGCAGCCAAGTCAAGGCAAAAGAGCTATGCTGACGCTCACCGTCGGGACATGAGTTTCCATATCGGGGACCATGTGTACCTGCGGGTAACTCCTCTGAAGGGAAACAAGCGTTTCCACGTCAAGGGGAAGCTCGCACTAAGGTTCATTGGACCCTTTGAGATCACTGCAAGTCATATGGTAGACGGCTCCCCAGCTAGATCTACCACCTGAGATACCCTCCGTGCACCAAATCTTCCACGAGCCCCACTCTGGAAGTGCTTCTTACCTCCTAGCTAGCCGATGCCCGCAAGGACATAGATCACCGAGCCTTTGTCAGCTAACCCAACCTAACCTATGCAAGAGACCCCTCAGCAACCTCCATCAAGTACGGCATCAAGCAAGAAGCCATACCATCAAGAACTTCAAGATTCCAAGGAGCACCTCTCGGAAGCAGAACCAACAAGAAGAAGTGAAGACTACCCCGTATCCAAGACTCCGCCTTTCTTTCCACGCCTAGTCTGGGAATCTCGGGGACGAGATTCTTGTAAGGGGGGTAGGTCTGTCACACCCTGATTTTCATGTCACATTGCTTAAGCTTATTTTCATGTTAAAAAATGTGGATTTGCAAAAACTTTTGAGTGTTTTTGACCTTGATTGATTTGACTCTTGTCTGCTGTTTGCTAGTGCTCTAAAAATCAAATAAATCCCCCAACTCTTATACTTCATCTCCTTAACCCAAAACCTTTTCCCAATGATCATACCATGTGTATAGACCAGTATAAAATTTTCTTATAAAAATATTTTGGCCAAATGGTATTTTCTAAAATTAGTTTTCCAAAAACCCCTGAATTGAGGTTTGCACTGCAAGTACCTTATTTAGGGTGTGAAAAATCTTTCAAAAAGTATATTTGAATCCTATTAGGTATAGGACTCCCAGAAACCACAAAAGTATAATTTTAAAAGTTATTTTTATATTTTATTTAAAAGCTTTTTCTTAAGGCCAGAAATGGTCTTTAATAGGGAAAAATTATTTAATCATTTCAAAAATATTTGCCAAAATTCAGAGAGACTCATAGGACATATATTGTCCATATATAAGAGTTTCAACACATGGTCATGTTCAAAATGTTGGACAAATCCTTCCAAAACCCTTTCTGGATATTTCAAGCTTTTGAAATATTTACAAAGGAAATATTCTCCAAAAATTCCAGGGAAATTCTATCATGTCATATATGACATATTTGATGATCTTGCAAAGCCTCATGCCTTGAAGATCAAGGAAACATCCTCAAACCCCTTCAAAACCATTCTGTCCATATTTGAAGTTTGAGCAACTCTACATTGCCAAGCTTGTCCAAATGCTCTCAAATTTTGTGCACATGCTAGAATGGCCTAATAAGGCATCTAGACCAAATGGCACAAGATTTGGAATAGAGAAACTTGATCAGATCACCCCCAAAACCACTTCTGTTCAAATTCAAATTTGAACAACTTTACATTGTCAACTTTTTATCTGGAGCCTCAAACTTTGTGGACATGTTCATAACCCCAAATGATGATGCTAAACCAAGTGGTGCATCAAGGGGAGATGAATTGCTTGACTCCAACATGGTGAAACCATTTCTGTTCATTTCTAGGGTTCACCAAAGTTACATTGGCCACTTTGCCCAAATGAGCTCAAATTTGGTGTAGGGGCCTAATTACATGTGACATTTGATCCTGTTAAGTCCCATGCCAAGTGGATGTCATTTGCTTGACCAAACACTGATCAAACACCTTATGTCCAATTACCAAAACTAGTGGTTAAACCTCTTTTACTTTTCTCCATGGCCTCAAATTCTTACCACAGCTTCCCCTAGTCCTATTCTACCTCCAGTAACTCTCCTCTGCCTTATCTCAATTATTGGAGGGGGTAAAAACCCCAAGTTACAATGCTGGACAGCAGGATTCACCCTCTCCCTCACCTCCCTCCTCTTTCCAATGGCTCACCAGAGCATCCAAGACCTCCACGCCATTGTTTACTACCCCCTCTACCCCCTGGACACGGCTGGGCACAAGAGGACACGCCAATGGCACCATGTGCATGCCAGGGCATGCAAAGCTCGCGCTCTGGAGCACGCTACAGTGCCCTGGCGCACTGTAGCCACCTCCAATCAAGGGCGCCCGACAGCCTTGGGCTTCCCCCTCGTGTCCCCCGAGGAGGCCTCGACGTCCGCAACCTGCCGGGCGGTCGCCCCCCTCCTCTCTCCTCCTCTCTCACCCCTGCCCGCACGCGCACCGGCCGACCCCGAGCTCCAGTGAAAAAGCTCGCACGCGCGACCTTTCTGACGCCTCCCCGCTCCTCCTTTCTCTTCTTCTGGGAGTGGACTAGCTCCAGGAACGCCCTAGACATGCTCGCTGCTCCCCCCGTGGCCTGCAGCAACGGCCACGACCTCGCCGGCGCACGGCGCTTCGGTGGACCGGCGTTCGCCTATAAATAGGCCGCCCCCGAGCCCCCTCGTGGCTCCAACGGTTCCCTCTCCCTCTCTTGATCCTCTTGGACCCTCTCTCTCTCTCTCCCGCACCCCCTATCCACCACCGCGGTCAGAATCTCGCCGCCGGCCGCCGCCAGAACCCTCTGTGGCCCAAGCTTCTCCGCGGGTGCTGAGCGCTCGTACGGGCTCGCGGCTCCCTGCTGCGTCCTCCGGCGCATCGGGGGCCGTCGCCGGTGGCTGGAGCCGTCGGGGCGGGCGCCAGCGCCGCCCGGCCAGGCCTCCCCGTCGTTCCTCTGCCTCAGGCGTGAGGTAGGGGACGACCGTCCCGCCAGTTGGCGAAGGGCCCACCTGGCGGCGACCCGGCCGACGGGCCCAGCGGCTTAAGTGGAAACGGGTCAGGCGCGAGCCGCTTTTCCCAGGCGAAAGCGCCCTCCGGAGAAGACGCCTTCGGCGTCACCACCCCCGCCCGCGCGGCTGGTGCCACTGGGCCGGCCCACGACCACATCCCGCATGTGCGCAGTATAAGGGTATAACCCCTATTCCTTTCCTTTTTCCCTTTTTCTGTCAACTTCAAAAATGCCTAGAATATTCATATGAACTCCAAACTTGATGATTCAAATTTCCTATGGCTCCATAAATCATGCCCTATCACATGGTTCAACATGCACATTATTCCAGAAAATTTCCTATACAAATATTTATCAAATGCCCATTTTCCACTTTTTGTGATTAATTTTAGAAAATCACAGAGAGCTCATTTTGGATCCAAATGCAGTGATTCAAGTTCCTAGATGCTTGTCATGTCCAAACTTAGTTTTGGAACATTTTTAATAATAGTTTCTGTACCCCACCAATTAATGAGCCATTTCTTTATATTTATCAGCTTTGGAAAATCCTAGGAAATTCATTTCAATTCAAAATCCATTGAAACCAACTCCTAAATGCTTCTAAAATCATGACTTGGTGATGGGTACCTTTGCTCATCATTCAAGGAATTATTTCTGTATACTTCTTCCAAATCCATAAACCCTTTAGTTCCATCATATTGAAATGTTCCCAACTACCTATTGATCCAACACCTATGAAACCACCTTGGTCATTTCTATTATGACCAGAGGTATCCTAGAAAAGTCCAACTCCTATTTTTAGAGCACTTTTATTGTTGCTTTGATTGTGTTGCTTATTATGATTGTTTCCATCGTTAGTTGACGTAATAAACGGAGTATTCGGAGATGGACCAGAAGATTTGAAGACTCAGAACAATAAGGCAAGCAGCCCTTTGACCATGTCCAAGAAACCTTTTTATGCATGTCTCATAGCACCTTATTATTCAAAGCATCGGAATCATGTTGAGGTGGAAACCACTTTGGTTGCTACCATTGTTGCTTACTATTGATACTTGCATCAAATATGACCCTACCTTCCTATGAGGGTTATGTGGGTGGGAGTAGTTAGGTTGCTCTAATAGTAGCTACGCAAATGGGTCGGGTATATGCATGGTGACGGAAGCAGGATACTTTCAAAAGACTTTTCAAAAACCCCGTCGGGTGCCATTTATGCCCGAGGGAGATGGTGAGGTGGGTGACCACTTGATGACGAAGTGGTGTACCGAGGCAAGTGCGTGTGTTGTTTTGAAAATGGATTGGTTTAAGTTGCGACCGTTATTCCAACCTTACATGCGCAACCACTCTACCCTTATATGGGAAAGGGCATTATTGATTACCTAGGTCGATACTAGCATGGTGCCCGCATTACTAGTGACGGGAGTGACATGAGGTCACTCTCGGGACGGGGTCGTGCTTGGATAGGCGGCCATGACTGTTTTCACAGGGCACCGGACACACCGTTGGTACCCCGTGCTTGTGATATGTGATGAATACGGAGCGAGTCTCCACAAACCTTGAGATGTGAAATGTTGGCACGGGGCTGCTACCAATCGAGGGGACTCTATGTTAGTGTCGTCTAGGGAAAGGTAGTGATCGGGTGCTTACCCCGGGTACCTGAGGTACCGCGGGTCGTGGATGACACGGAAGTTCCCCGGATCTTGTGGGTAAAGTGTGCAACCTCTGCAGAGTGTAAAACTATTCGAATAGCCGTGTCCACGGTCATGGACAGTTGGGTAACCTCTCTTGGGCTACGTCCAATGTTTGCGAAACCTGGTGTGTGTGTGTGAGGAAACAACATGGTTCAGTGATATTGATGAAGTCAACATGGTTCAGTGATATTGTTGATGTGATTGTGAGGAAGTCACAATGAGCTTGAGCATGAGTTGATTACAACTCTTCCTTGAAAAATGATGTCTGTGACCTCCCGATGCTTGTTACAGACACATGCATATCCTTGTTATATGTTGATCATACTTGCACATGAAAAACTAGCTTTCCGCAAAACCACAATTTAGTAGTAGAGCCTTGCATAATTATTCTGTTACCACACTTGGGTTTCTTGCGAGTACATTCAATGTACTCATTGGCTTGCCACTGGTTATTTTATTGGCCAGGCAGGAGAGAACAGGTTATGATGAAGATTTCTCGGTGGCGAGCATGCGAGCTAGGACGCTTCCCAGTCAGAATGCCTGTAGGGTTAAGGCAGATGGCATGGGTCAGTTGTCTTTGAAGATTTTTTTCGCTGCGATGATATACTCAAGACTTGACCATTTTGGTCCTATTTGTGTAACACGGTATGTAAGGATGTAAGACTCTTGTTATTCAGCTTCTGTGTGTTCAGTGAGCATTGATCTCTGGGATCACTGTACACGTGCATTCGGTGATCACGACTTACGAGTCGGGGTCCCCACAATATCACATCTAGGGGGAGCTTTACTCTAATCGATTGAGCTAAAGCAACTCTAATGATGTGTACACAACAATGCTTTATGTAAAAGTGGTAACCCCACTTGTGCTAAAACGATGATTATGACCTATGATCAAATGTTCTCATTTGACTCGTAAGTCAATATACTCATATATAGATGACCTAGTCATCGCCAATTGCTTGATAGATGCTAGAATGGTTGTGCATGCTTTGTCACATGTTTCATTTGCTATCTTATTGTGTGAGCATGTTGAATGCATATTTTTCTCATTCGAGGACATCCATTTGTTGCTTTGATTGTTTGGCTCTTTTTCTTTTGCCAAATGGATGGACAAGAATGCCTAAGAACCCCCTCTAGCTATCTATGATTTTGTCGTCTCAAACTCTATTCATGCTACATCACAAAGTTTGATCAAGTCAGATTCGAACCACTCTGTGTGAGGAGCACTCGGAGTCCCCGATTCGTCATAGACTTAAAATTCCAAAACCTCTTTGTGCATTTCAGTATGACCGAGTCATCCACTTCGATCACACCGGATTCACTAAGTTGATCTAGGTTTTCAATCTCGGTGCAACCGATTTGAACTTTTCGGTCACACCGAGTTGCAGTAACTACTAGCAGTTTTGCATCTCGGTGCCACCGAGTTGTTCCACTCGGTCACACCGACAGGGTCAGGTTATATATACCGACGGGTCAAAAAAATTGGAAAACTTTCCAAAACCTTCTCGTCCGTGTGTGACCTGCTCTGTCGTCTCGGGTCTCTGGATCATCTCCTCGCCGCCAGCGACCTCCCATCGCTGGTCTCCGCCGCCGTCAACGGAATCTGCTTCACCGTTGCCACCGTAGCGAGCTCGCCGCCAAGTTAGGGTATGAGCTCGATCTATGTGCTATTCGTTAACTCTGATTCATAGCATATTACTTTGCCATGATTCTTGCCACGATTGAAATCATCTTGTCCAACAGAAACTCCGTATAGATTAGTTTTGATTCAAAAATTTAGGGTTAGGTCTCCGCCGAACTCATCCTGGACCGACTGAGTAGTAGAGATCAGTCTCACTGATTTGGCTTAGGCCATTGCACTTGCATTTTTTGGTCTGACCGAAAATTGCAAATCGGTGCGACCGAGTTCGACTATGTGTAAAACCCTAGAAATCTCGGTGCCACCAAACTGTGACCCGGTCCGACCGAGTTCACTAGTTTAGGTTCCAAAATTGCTTCGGTATCACTGAGTTTAACAAAATGGTAGCTCTGAAATGCTTTCTATGGAGAACTAAAACTAAGTTTTTGAGTCATCTGTTTTGCAAAAACTCTGCACTTTGTGATGCTTATCCACTCTACCTCATCTACATCTATTCACAGGGTTTGCTGTCAGTGTACTTGCCAAGATGTCTGACTAGAGTGACAGCCAGAATTTGTCTGAGGAGCAAGTTAACCTGAGTGAGGGCACTAGTCCCTCTAGTAGTTCTGATGAGGGTAGCAGGAGCACACCAAGCAACTTGCCTAAGGCTGCTACCAAGACAAGGAAGAAGAAAGCCTCTGATAGTGATGATGAGGACTTTGTGGCTGATAAGGCCACTTCAAAGAAGAAGGTGCTCAGGAAAGAGTATGGCACAGCTGCTGCAACAAAGCCAGGGATGAACAAGATGGCCCCTGCCAAAAGAGCTCCAATGTCAAAGGCCAGATCATCAACTCAAGAAACAATGGTGTTCACTCTTGAAACCAGAGATCATGAGCCAGGAGGAGCTAAGAAGAGAGCTAGGGAAACAACAGCCAGAGTGATTGGCAAGCCATCCATGAGAGAGGATGATGATGATGAAGCTGCAGAAGAAGAAGAAGAGGATGCTGCACCAGCACCCAAAGCTCATAAGCTGATGGGGGATGCCATCAAGTCTAGGGCTACTCCTTCAAAGCCGAAGACTTCCCCCAAAGCTGCTGCTCAAGCCACCAAGTCTACACCCAAGAGAAGCACTAGGAACATTCTAGCTGCAGAAAAGAACAAGGCCCCAATGCCTGAGATTGATGAAGATGCTGAGGTCCAAGTGCTCAGAAAATTGAAGCCCAAGATCCCTGATCATGATAATACTCATATTGTTGCTGAGGATATGAAGTTGAGGAAGGATGCAGGTCTCAGAAGATGGAGACAAAGTGACCCATATGCTTTGAGGAGAAGGACTGTTGTGGATTACAGGTTCCACACCAAAGAATAGCAGGATTTCTATGAGACAGTTCTGCTTGACAAGAAGCCAATGGTCTGTGACATGAGATGGGTTGATTGGGATTACATCAAGGAAAATGAAGATCATTTTCCAAGTGTGCATGAAATCTTCAAGGCTTGTGGTGTTGACAAGTTTGTGGGTCAGAAGCTGACAAAATGGAATGATGAACTCATCATGCAATTCTAGTCCACAGCTCACTTTTATCCAGATGGAAGAATTGTGTGGATGTCTGAAGGTACAAGGTACCAGTCAACTATTGATGAGTGGGCCAAGCTAATAAAAGCCCCTGAAGAGCATGAGGATGACTTGGATGTCTATGCCAAGAAGAAGAAAAACCACAACTCTATGGCCAACATGTACAAAGAGATCCCAGATTCAGCTTTGGAGACACACAAGTTTGGATCTGTACATTACTTGTTGTCTGGTCTAGCTACAATCAACACAATCTTGAGGCATACATTGTTGCCCAAGTCAAGAGATCACAAGATGATCAGAGTCCATTCAATAAACTTGCTGCACATTTTTTATGTCCCTCAGAAGTTCAAGCTCATGAGCCTGATTGTTGAAACAACCAAGAGGACTGCTCCATATCAGAAGAGATCATGTGGGTATACTCCACACATTCAGGAGCTCATCAACTCCAAGATGGGCACATGCATATACTTGTTGGACAAGGAACATCTACCCCTATATCCTGAATTTGAGGACAACACAGTTGTGATGGACGAGAATGAACCTTCATCAGTGCAAGCACATGAGAAGAGAGCCAAAGCTAGAGCTGAGAAAGCTGCAAAGATGCCAAGTGTTGAAGAGGCATCTCAAGTGTCCATCGATTCTAAGCAAGATCAAATGGCATATCTGATTCAAGCAACTTTGATGATTGAGAAGGGCTTGGCCACCCTGACTCAAAATCAGGAGAGCTTGGAGAGGATCATTGAAACAAAGTTCCATGGCCTTGATCTGAAGGTGACTGAGATACATACTTCAGTTGAGCAGCTCCAGGAGGAAGCAGAGGAGAGGAGAGGGCATGCTACCACAGATGCCTTTCAGAGAGTGCCTAGAGGTCAGAGGTCTACTGCAGTGCATGTACCTGACACTCGAGCTACTACATCAGCACCAGCAGCTGCAGCTTCAGTGCCACCTCCAGCAGCCACTCCACCAGCTCCAACTACATCATCTGAAGCCTTCGTACTTGGAGTTCTCTCTACACCGCCTCCCGAAGATCAAGCCTAGAGAGACGCATAGCACTATGCATTTTCAAACTTTTTGGTAACTTGTTGCCAAAGGGGGAGAAATATGTATAGATCGTAGGCTTCGAGAGAGAGTATTTTTCTTCTTGGTCTCTTGCTATTTGGTTGATACATTCGTGTGTTTGCTTGATACTTGCTTTAGGTCCTTGTGTGAGATACTTGTTTGATCATGTGATTGATCATATGCTACCTTAATGCTTGCTTGAATGATATTACATTTTATATCCCTATATGATCATTCACTTTGCTTGGTGATGAGTGCATGCTTTTAGTTTATATCATTTTGAGCACTCCACCAAGCTGTATGTGACATGGAAGAGTAACCCATGATCCTAATCGATTGTGCATTTGCATTCAAACGCAAATTTTAAATAATGCAAAAATTTACGGGGAGCTCTTGCTTACCACATACTTCCCAAAGCGACTATGTATTTAAATCTTATTATCATTTGTCAAACCTTTGATCTATATGTTGTCATCAATTACCTAAAAGGGGGAATATTAAAGGTGCAACTATCCCTGGGCGGTTTGGGTAATTCCTAACAACATATAGCTCATTGAGCTAATGCTATTTCAAGATGATCATTTCAGAAAGTTCAATGATTGGCATGGCATGGATTAGGAATGTGGACCCCTCAAAATGCTAAGGACACATAATGGCTCAAGCTCAAGACTCTACTTTTTCTATTTTAGTGATCCAAGATCACATTGAGTCCATAGGAAAGCCAATACTATTAAAAGGGGATGAGGTGTTGCTTAATGGGTTTCTTGATCAAAATGCTTAGTGATATGCTCCAAAATCCTCAACCACTTTCTCACATCCACATATATCCCAAACCAAAAGTCAAATTCGGCCCCACTGAAACTTTCTATCCGGCGCCACCGAGTTCACTTGACATAGCCACTGCCACAAACCCTAGTCACTTCGGTCTCACCGATAGGGATCTCGGTCTCACCGAGATGGGATTGCAAACTCTTTGTTTCCCTTCGTAACATTTCGGTCAAACCGAGATGAGCGATCGGTCCCACCCAATTCGCAATGCAAACTCTATGTTTCCCCTTTGTAACGTTTCGGTCCAACCGAAATGAGCGAATCGGTCCCACCGAGTCTGCCTGACCAACTCTCTAATTAGCTTATTACCAAAATCGGTCCTACCAAGTTTGTGTAATCGGTCTCACCGAGATTACGTTATGCCCTAACCCTAATGAAATCGGTCCTACCAACTTGATCATATCGGTCCCACCGAAATGCCTAACGGTCACATTATGAACTAAATCAGTCTGACGGAGTTCTATGATTCTGTCCCATCGAGTTTGGAAAATTTTGTGTAACGGTTAGATTTTTTGTGGAGGCTATATATACCCCTCCACCCACTCTTCATTCGTGGAGAGAGCCATCAGAACATACCTACACTTCCACTACTCATTGTTCTGAGAGAGAACCACCTACTCATGTGTTGAGACCAAGATATTCCAATCCTACCATATGAATCTTGATCTCTAGCCTTCCCCAAGTTGCTTTCCACTCAAATCTTCTTTCCACCATATCCAAATCTGTGAGAGAGAGTTGAGCGTTGGGGAGACTATCATTTAAAGCACAAGAGCAAGGTGTTCATCATCAACACACCATCTATTACCTTTTGGAGAGTGGTGTCTCCTAGATTGGTTAGGTGTCACTTGGGAGCCTTCGTTAAGATTGTGGAGTTGAACCAAGGAGTTTGTACGGGCAAGGAGATCGCCTACTTCGTGAAGATCTACCCTAGTGAGACAAGTCCTTCGTGGGCGATGACCATGGTGGGATAGACAAGGTTGCTTCTTCGTGGACCCTTCGTGGGTGGAGCCCTCCATGGACTCGCACAGTCATTACCCTTCGTGGGTTGAAGTCTCCATCACATGGTTGTACGATAGCAGCACCTATCGGAACTACGACAAAAACATCTGTGTCTACACTTGCGTTTGCTCCCTCAAACTCCTCCCTTTACCTTCATATGCAATTGATTTACATTACGCTGCTATACTCTTAGAATTGCATGTGTAGGTTGATTGCTTGACTTGTACTAAGTTGCTAAAATCTGCCAAGAATTAAAATTGGGAAAAGGCTAAATTTTTATTTGGCCAAGTAGTCTAATCACCCCCCTCTAGCCATACTATCGATCCTACAGTCGGTCGGGCGCCGTTGCGGAGCCGGACTCCGGCGGTGTCCCGGTCAGACACGGCGGGGAAGGCGGTGCGTCTGACGGGCTGGCTGGGCTTCGGCCGAGTTCGGTCCGTAAGATTTTTTTTATAAAATATTTTTCCGAAAATACAGAAAAATAGAAAAACACAATAAATACATTTTTAAAAATTGCACGCAAATTCACACATACTTAGGGCCTTATTATTGACCCGGTGAACATTTTTCTGGGCCTGAATGCCTAAAATATAAAAATATTGAAAACAAAAATTGGTAAAATAATATTTGATCCAACCCCACCTGGAAAATAATAAAATTGTGGGTCCTCTTTGGAAAACTTCCAACTCTCTCACTTGGGTCCTTGAGTTGCTTAAAGTCTCTTGGATCAATTTCCAAATAAAACCAAATTTAAAAATGTTCAAACGATGAATGCATATGAGTGATCTATATGTTAACATCCAAATTGAAAATTGGGATGTTACAAACCTACCCCCCCCCCCTTAAGTTGAATCTCGCCCTTGAGATTTGGCTTGGCTAGCAAAAAGGTGTGGGTGATCTTGTCGAAGGTCTTCCTCTCGTTCTGAGGTGGCTTCGTCTTCTGTATGGTGACTCGACTGAACTTTGCAAAACTTGATGACCTTGCTGCGAGTAACTCTGTGGGCAAACTCGAGAATCTTGACAGGCTTCTCCTCATATGTCAGATCACTCTCTAACTAAATTGCTTCCAGGGGCACTGTATCTCATAGTGGAATATCAGCCATATCTGCATGGCACTTCTTCAACTGGGAAACGTGAAACACATCATGAACTCCGGACAAAGTTTCGGGTAACTTTAGCAAATAAGCTACTTCTCATCGGCGTTCCAAAACTCTGTACGGTCCCACAAATCACGGTGCTAATTTATCCTTAACTCGAAAACGCTAAACTCCTCGAAGTGGGGACACACGAAAATTAGCTCTATCTCCAACTTCGTAGGTTGCCTCTTTGCGTTTAGTATCGGCATAACTTTTCTATCTTGACTGGGCTATCTTGAGTTTGTCACAGATCAACTTGGCCTTCTCTTCTGAATCTCTAATTAAATCGGGTCCAAATAGTTTGCGGTCTCCGTCTTCATCCCACATCAATGGTGTCCTGCACCTTCTTCCGTACAAAGCTTTGAAAGGGGCCATCTGCAGACGGGTATGATAACTGTTGTTGTAAGAGAACTCTGCGTAAGGCAAGTTGGCATCCCAACTATATCCATAATCTAGTGCACAAGCTCTCAACATGTCCTCCAGAATCTGATTGACTCTCTTGGTCTGTCCATCTGTGTGTGGATGAAAGGTTGTACTGAACTCAAGCTTAGTACCCAGAGTCTCGTGCAACTGCTTCCAAAACTTTAAGGTAAACTGTGTTCCTCTATCTGATACAATGGTCCTCGGAACTCTGTGCAGACATACGATCCTGGTCATGTATATCTTGGCCAACTTAGCACTCATGTAAGTGGTCTTCATGGGGATAAAGTGAGCTACCTTAGTCAAGCGATCAACTATAACCCATATGGAATCGTACCCTGATCCTGTCCTGGGTAATCCTGTGATAAAATCTATTCCGAGCTTATCCCACTTCCAATCTGGTATTGGTAATGGCTGTAGTAACCCTGCTGGTTTTTTATGTTCTGCCTCAACTCTCTGACAGACATCACATACCGCTACATACTCGGCAATGTCCTTCTTCATACCGGTCCACCAATTTTTTTTGCTTCTAATCCAAATACATCTTAGTGTTGCCTGGGTGTATTGAGTAAGGCAAATCATGGGCCTCCTGAAGAATCAACTTCCTGATCTTTGGGTCATTGGGCACGTATATACGCTCTTCGAACCACAAGTTTCATTTTCATCCTCACAAAATCCTTCTGCTTTTCCTTGGCTCATTATGTCCTTTATTTCTGCAATTCCTTTATCCAACTTATGGGCTTCTCGAATCTTTCCTAACAAAGTGGACTGAATTTCCAATGTGGCAACATAGCCTCTAGGGACTATCTCCAACTGTAAGTCTCTGAGATCATCTGCTAAATCCTGGGGTAAACCTCCGGTTATGATAGTGTTAACATAACTCTTGCGACTCAAAGCATCTGCCACAACATTGTCTTTTCCTGGGTGATAATGCAATCTCATGTCATAATCCTTTATGAGCTCCAGCCATCTCCTTTGCCTGAGATTTAACTCCTTCTGCGTGAAGATGTATTTCAAACTCTTATGGTCCGTGTAGATATGACAACGGTTTCCAATAAGAAAGTGCCTCCAGGTCTTGAGTGCGTGCACTACGGCTGCTAACTCCAAATCATGAGTGGCATAATTCAACTCATGTGGTCGAAGTTGACGTGAGGCATATGAAATAACTCTTCCTTCTTGCATGAGAATGCCTCCAAGTCCTTGACGAGAAGCACCGCAATACACTTGAAAATCCTTGCGTATATTCGGGAGAATCGGCACTGGGTTGTAACCAAACGTTTTTTCAACTCCTGAAAATAGGCCTCACATTCTTTGGTCCAATTATACTTACTTTCCTTCTTCAACAACTCTGTAATGGGCTTTGCAATCTTGGAGAAATTCTCAATGAACCTCCTATAATATCATGCGAGTCTAAGAAATCTGCGAATCTCACCAACTGAGGTGGGCGCTTTCCACTCGGTGACGGCATCTACCTTGGAGGGGTCTACTGCTATACCATCTCCTGATATAACATGTCCAAGGAATCCGACTTTCTTCAACCAAAACTCACATTTGTTGAACTTGGCATATAACTGATGTTCCCTGAGCTTCACAAGAACCAAACGCAAATGTTCCTTGTGCTCCTCTTCATTCTTTGAGTAAATCAATATGTCATCAATGAATACCACCACAAACTTATCCAAGAACTCCATGAAAACCTTGTTCATCATACTCATAAAGTAGGTAGGGGCATTAGTCAAACCAAATGACATAATCGTATACTCGTAAAGCCCATACCTCATGGTAATAGTTGTCTTAGGTATGTCCTCCTCTCGGATCTTCAACTGATGATATCCAGATCGTAAATCAATCTTAGAGAAGACTTTGGCTCCTTTCAACTGGTCAAACAAATCATTGATCATCGACAAAGGGTATTTGTTCTTGATCGTCGCCTCATTCAATGCACGATAAGCCACAACTGTCCTTAATGAACCATCCTTCTTCTCAACTAAGAGCACTGGGGCTCCCCAAGGTGAAGAACTTGGTCAAATATAACCTTTCTCCATTAACTCGTTGATCTACTTCTTAATCTCTTCCAAATAACTTGCGGGCATCATGTATGGTCTCTTGGATATTGGTTAGATGCCTGGTAATAACTCAATCAAGAACTCGATGTCTCGGTTTGGTGGCATGCCTGGTAACTCCTCCGGGAAAACATCGGGGCAATCTTTCACAACTGGTACTTCTTCCTGAACAACTCTCTAAAGTGCATTCACTTGTGTCCTCCGGGGTGTGTGCCTTGGCACATACTTGATCCTCTTTCCTTCCGGGGTGGTAAGGAGAATAGATTTACTGGCGCAATCAATGTTTCCCTCAAACTTGGATAGCCAATCCATACCTATGATTACGTCCAAACCCTAGGATTCCAAGACGATGAGGTCGGTGGGGAAAACATGTCTCCCAATAGTCGATGGCAATTGATAACATCCTCGGCTTGCCATGTACTCCGCTCCAGGGGAACTCACTAACATAGGTGACTTAAGGGCTACGGTTGGAAAATTATACTTTTCCACAAAACCCCTTGATATGTATGAATGAGATGCACCAGTGTCAAAAGGAACAAGGGTTGTAAATGCATTAACCAAAAACTTACCAACCACTACGTCGGGCTGCTCATCAATCTCCTCCACATTGATGTGATTCATCTGTCCTCTGGTGAATGGGTTGGACTTCTTTCCTGAGCTTCCATTTCCATTTCCATTCTTTGCCTCAGGACACTCGGTGGCGTAATGTCCGTTCTTCCCGCACTTGAAACAGGTAATGTGACTCAGATCTTTCTTAGCGGGTGTTGATGGGGTGGAACGGTTCTGACTGTTGTTTCCTCCATTCCCATTGCCATTCCTGGGGCCACTATGGTTGTGTGAATTTCCACCATTGTGAAAATGGCCTCCATGGTAATGTCCTCCATGGGTGGGATGGTTATGTCCTCCTGAGTATGGGGAATAGCTGGGCTTCTACTGAGCTCCAGAGTTATATATCCCCTATCCACACTTCCTCTTGCGGCTATCAATCTGCTGTTGCTTTCCTTCAATCATGATGGCCCTGTCTACCAGCTCCTGGCAGTTGTTGAAGGTTACTACCATCAGCTGCACACTCAATTCATCATTGAGTCCCTCAAGAAACTTCTCCTGCTTCGCGGCATCTGTAGCCACCTCGTCTGGCGCATAGTGGGCTAACTGTCTGAAATCATCCACGTACTGCCCCACAGTATGGTTCCCTTGGAGCAAGTTGCGAAACTCACGCTTCTTCAGGATCATGGCTCCAACTGAAACATGTGAAGTGTGGAAGGCTTGCTGAAAATGATCCCAAGTAACTGTAGCAAGTGGATAAGTGGCGGTGTAGTTCTCCCACCAAGCAGCTGCTGGTCCCTCAAGCTGATGTGCGGCAAAGCGCACTCTCTCTGCATCTGTGCATCCTGCAGTTGCTAGCTCTCTTCCCATCTTGCGGAGCCAGTCATCTGCAACAATCGGCTCGGTGCTACTAGAGAACACCAGCGGATTCAACCTTAGGAAACGGGTCTGGTTGTTGCTGTTGCTGCTGTTGTTGATGTTGCTGTTGTTGCTGTTGCTGTTGTTGTTGCTGTTGCTGTTGTTGTTGCTGTTGTTGTTGTTGTTGTTGTTGTTGTTGTTGTTGTTGTTGTTGTTGTTGTTGTTGCTGCTGTTGCTGCTGTTGCTGTTGTTGCTGTTGTTGTTGTTGTTGCTGTTGCTGTTGTTGTTGTTGCTGCTGTTGTTGTTGTTGCTGTTGTTGTTGTTGTTGTTGTTGTTGTTGTTGTTGCCTTGGTTCTGAACAAGTAGTTGCATCAAAGTGTTCTGCTGCTGGATCAACTGAGTGAGCTCTGATGGGAACTGGAATCCAGGCTCACGTCTCGGAGGCATCTGATGGGTTAGAGGGGTGATAAATAGAATAGAATGAGGTCTAGAGAGATTCCACTACCCATATGCACATGAGACAAACATATTCATATCATGTCACTCAATTTCAAACAATATCACACAAAAGATCCTAAGCTTCTATTACAAAACTTGCGAACGATTCTAACTACTTGGAAGAACACTAATAGTAACAGGGTGGTCATCTAATAGCTTTGATCGGAAGAAGACTCCATAATATCTGCTCCAACTTCGTCTTCAATTGTCTTCATCACTGTCGGTGTCATCTATTAAGATGTAGTTTTCCGAATGAATGCTCATCTCTAGTTCTGGCTTCACCACGGGTGCTCCTATCTTCTTCTTCAGTTCTTCATTCTGCTCCAGTAGCACATAAATTTCCTCTTGATATCCATCGCGTGTTGTCTTGAGATCTTCTTCTAGCTCCATGTTCCGTGTCACCACCGTCTTGGTCTTCAGCATGAGCATGCACATGTGATTCTCATAGCGACGATTGTGTTGGTCCAGCTCCTGTATGAATGTTGCAATGGATTTGTCATTCCTGGTGCGAATCATCTTCCATTGCTCATCTCGGCGTCCACAAATATGGTAGATGGTGTCTTCAAGACACTTGTTGTAGACTTCAGAAATGCGTCCAAAGATGACGTGTGCTGCCATACTCTTACCTAAGCTCCAAGTTGGTGCATCAAAGGCAAGCTTGAGAGGTTCCGTGACTGGTGCAATAGTCCTCCTAGGAACACTAAATTTGATCCTCCAGCACTCCTCTTCCGGTAATGTTGTAGTGAAGGTTCCAGTGAAACTTTGTATTCCGATGTGCAGGTACCTCGTGACTTCCTTCAAATGTCTTCTGAAAGGAGTGTCGTCATCTGGTTGAGTGAACTTGTTCCCAGGATCTGACATCTATAGAGCAGAAATAGAGAAGGATTAGAAATGATTAGAGAAGATCATCTTGTGGCTTATCCTAATGGCCGCGTCCTACAGTCAGCATGTGTTCTGATACCATCTTGTAGCGACCACGGTCCTAATGGACCGAAGTCTCTGTGCTTAAGTGTCATCCCTGAATCGATATGCTGACAAACACAGTACTTGAGGATTTATAACAGAGTTTCAATCACACACTTATTACATCGAGATCCTCATAAAGAGTATTATTACAAAAAATATGGTTGAAGGCCAACTAAATAATAAACTGCAGGAGCACCAAAGATAAGTTGAGTCCATCCAACTCTACGGCAAATACCGAGTGCAGGACAACGACCTATCACACCTTAATCTTCATCAGAAAACTCTGCAACATGAGACGTTGCAGCCGTGTAGGTTGATACGTCTCCAACGTATCTACTTTTCCAAACACTTTTGCCCTTGTTTTGGACTCTAACTTGCATGATTTGAATGGAACTAACCCGGACTGACGTTGTTTTCAGCAGAACTGCCATGGTGTTATTTTGTGCAGAAATAAAAGTTCTCGGAATGACCTGAAAATCAACGGAGAATTATTTTGGAATATATAGAAAATACCGGCGGAAGAAACCAGACTAGGGGGCCCACACCCTGTCCACGAGGGTGGGGGTGCACCCCCCTGGGCACGCCCCCTGCCTCGTGGCCCCCTGACGCTCCACCGACATCAACCCCAACTCCATATATTCACGTTCGGGGAGTAAAAAACAGAGAGAAGGATTCATCGCGTTTTACGATATGGAGCCGCCGTCAAGCCCTAAACTCTCTCGGGAGGGCTGATCTGGAGTCCGTTCGGGGCTCTGGAGAGTGGAGATCATCGTCGCCGTCATCATCAACCTTGCTCCATCACCAATTCCATGATACTCACTGTCGTGCGTGAGTAATTCCATCATAGGCTTGCTGGACGGTGATGGGTGGATGACATTTACCATGTCATCGAGTTAGTTTTGTTAGGGTTTGATCCCTAGTATCCACTATGTTCTAAGATTGATGTTGCTATGACTTTGCCATGCTTAATGCTTGTCACTAGGACCTGAGTGCCATGATTTCAGATCTGAACCTATTATGTTTTCATAAATATATGTGAGTTCTTGATACTATCTTGCAAGTCAATAGTCACCTACTATGTGTTATGATCCGGCAACCCCGAAGTGATAATAATCGGGACCACTCACAGTGATGACCGTAGTTTGAGAAGTTCATGTATTTACTATGTGTTAATTCTTTGGTTCGGTACTCTATTAAAAGGAGACCTTAATATCCCTTAGTTTCTAATAGGACCCCGCTGTCACGGGAGGGT
The DNA here is from genome assembly GCA_902687465.1 of Secale cereale. Classification (NCBI taxonomy): domain Eukaryota; kingdom Viridiplantae; phylum Streptophyta; class Magnoliopsida; order Poales; family Poaceae; genus Secale; species Secale cereale. The sequence continues at coordinate 318,844,570 of LR738709.1, forward strand.
AGGACAAAGGATGTCATGTAAGTTCTTTTTCATAAGCACGTATTACTATATTCGGAATACATGCCTACATTACAATGATGAACTAGAGCTAGTTTTGTGTCACCCTATGTTATAACTATTACTTGAGGAATCGCATCCGACATAATTATCCATCACTGGTCCAATGCCTACGAGCTTTTCACATATTACTTGTTGTTTAGTTACTTTACCGCTGCTACTGTTACAATCACTACAAAACTACTATCGCTACTTTTGCCACTGTTACCGTTACTACCATATTACTTTGCTACTAAATACTTTGCTACAGATATTAAGTCTTCCAGGAGTGGTTGAATTGACAACTCAAATGCTAATACTTGAGAGTATTTTTTGGCTCCCCTTGTGTCGAATCAATAAATTTGGGTTGAATACTCTACCCTCGAAAACTATTGCGATCCCCTACACTTGTGCATTATCATAGGTCAGCACATTGAATATGCTGGCAAAGTCACACTGTAGCAATAATGATGAACAAATATCTAATACTACATGCATATTTGGCTGATGGAGGTTGTAAGGTTTGTTTTTGCATAAAGCTGATTTTTCCCTACAAGAAAGGAATAATTTTTATTTACTACTAAGTTAAATTAAACAATATTGAGATGGTTCCTCCATCTCAATCCCAAAATCACCAATGTCATTAGTAACCCAATAGTTTAATTAATAGAGTGATAATATCAATCAATAATTCAAATACCAGGATACTCAAGATGTCCATAACCGGGGACACGGCTATTCATGAAAAGTTTGTACACTCTGTAGAGGTTGCACACTTTTCCCCACAAGACTCGACCGCATCCATGATCGGAAGATCGAGACATAGCCTTTCAGAAGCATTAACTCTTTACTCTGGGTAGACCGGTACACCTACTTTCCCCTACATCCGCAAGTCTACCACTTAAAGAGCTCACACAACATACTGAACTATGCCAGAGCCCATAATGGCTTGTGGCTGCACACGGAAATTTCTAGGCATGAATGATATATGATCCCTTTGAGCCTGGGTGGCATTCCATAGGATGATCACACGGTTCCTCCGGGATATCCTAGGATAACACTAGATTATCCAGATGCCCTGCAACCAATCCATCCAGATGTGTATTAAAGTTGTCACCTTAAACTTTTCCTTATTTGTTATTATTCTCGCAACTTTCATGAATCTCACATACCAATCCACGTCTACGAGCATGGCTAAGAAATAAGTAACAAAGCGTATATTCCCTGGGTTGATCTCAAGTCATTGGGTTCTGATGAGGACATGACTACCTTGGATACGACCAAAAATATTGCATACATGTATATTTGTGAGGTGATTTCTAATGCAAACTATGCAACAATTTATTTATGTCATCCAGGACAAAAATACTTCACAGACTTTTGTGCCATGTCTAATTCCATGTGTACGGGACATTTGTACAATCCACATATGAAGATAAGGGAAAAAGATAAGTTTAGGTGCTGTTCAAAAAGTTCTCTCACGTCACTTTTGGGCCAAGAGAAGATAGATTCCAAGTCTCTCGCGTTCTGCATCCAGATTCGTACTGCACACACATACCTGACTCAAAACGGAAAGAACTCCTTCATACGGACTCCGAATTGGGTGATTCTTTTTTTGTTGGAAACTAGATTTCGTACACTTTCCAACCCAATTGGATTCACCTTCAAATTCGTCCGGAGCATTGAGATACCGACGAAACAATCTGACGCTGGAGCAGAATCCGGGTCAAACTACAAGTCCAAAGGTGTAACATCACCTCCACTTGGGCCCATGAGCCTTGTACGACCTAGGGTTAGTTTTAGGCTGCCTTGGGACGTCCTTCCACCTCCTTGGCCGCCACCCCTTGCTCCTATATAAGTAGATCCATCTAGTAGCTTTTTCTTTGGGATTTGTTTAGTCAAAAGTTAGCCATTGCAACTTCATGTACTTCGTTTGTGTCCAACGACCAGACCAAGACCGCTTACGAATCCCCACCTTTATCAATACATCATTTATATTTGCAATATTTAGATTGCTTTATCATATTCTTGCTTGTTCTTCGATTGCATGCAGGAATAGACCTTCGTGGTCAGGCTGATCGTGCTTCTGGCATCGTCAGTAACCCAAGGAGATTGGTTTAGCGATTGCTAAGGCGCAACGTCGTGCACGTTTGTAGTCGGATCGTCAAAGTCGACTCCACCAAATCGATAGTTATCATCTCATCGAAAGATCAGGCCCTCGCCTCTATCAGGTTCATACCTCATGAACTACATAGCATAACCAATGTAACCAAGTCTTCCTCATGCAAGTCTTTGAGGGTGTAACTAATGCAAGTAAAACTTGGTATTGAAAAGTATGGTTAAAGTGTAAACTTGCCTTGCTGATGATCGTTGAAACCTAGGGACTCGTAGTAGCAAGCTTCGCACTCTGGAAATTCTATCGCAATCAAACAATAGCATACATAAGCATTCATGCAACAGAATCAAAGAAAAGAATCTCACAATACTTAGAAAACGAGCAAATGACTGTTGGAACAGAAAACAATTTCCAACAGTACCAAAATTAGGTGGATTTGGTCTTCTCAGAAATTTTAGGTCAAGAGCTTCAATTTGCAAAAAGAATCAACTCAAACGGAGTTACGAAACTCAAGTTACGATCAAAAGAAGTTCAAATTCAAAACTATTTGAATTCAAATTTTGAAACTTTCAAAAATGAATTTGAGTTTGTTTACTAGATAGATGAGATCAAAACGAAGAGTTTGGCGTTGGTTTCATCTAATTCCAACAAACGAGTAAAAATTAGTGATAGATTGAAAACTAGGGACTAAACTGTAAAACTTTTAATGGCGAATAGATCCCTGACTTAAATAAACAGAAAAAGAAAAATCTATCAAGCGAACGCTCGCTAAACCGATCTAAACAGTGGACGTTCTCTGAATAGATCTAATAAAAAAACGAGTTTTACGAAAACCGATCTAAAAAAATAAACCGCAGAAACCGAGGCGGTTCGTACAAGACCGGCAAAAAACTGGCGGATCGGGCTCGGGTCCGGCGTCGGGTCAGGTCCGGCGGGCGGGGGAGGCTCGGCGACGAGGCGGCG
>LR738709.1:318847774-318867584 GCA_902687465.1 Secale cereale
GTGGACGTTCTCTGAATAGATCTAATAAAAAAACGAGTTTTACGAAAACCGATCTAAAAAAATAAACCGCAGAAACCGAGGCGGTTCGTACAAGACCGGCAAAAAACTGGCGGATCGGGCTCGGGTCCGGCGTCGGGTCAGGTCCGGCGGGCGGTGGAGGCTCGGCGACGAGGCGGCGGGGCAGCGCTTCAAGGGAAGGCGGCGGGGCGGCTTGGTGCGGTGGCGGCTCACGGCGACGGCGGCGGGGTGAGGAGAGGGCGGCGGGGTGCGGTGGCTTATAAAGGAAGGCCGGGCGAGGCGACTTGGGCGAGGGGCCGGCCGGGCGCCATGGCAGAGCCGAACTCCGGCGGTGTCCCGGTCGGACACGGCGGGGAAGGCGGCGCGGCTGTCGGGCCGGCTGGGCTTCGGCCTAAGTCGGTCCGAAAGATTTTTTTATATAAAATATTTTTCCAAAAATACAAAAAATAGAAAAACACAATAAATATATTTTTAAAAATCACAGAAAAATTCACACGTACTTAGGGCCTTATTATTGACCTAGTGAACATTTTTCTAGACCTAAATGCCTAAAATAAAAATAATTTTTTAGTGCAAATAAAATAACAAAATAAATACTTTCACAAATAAAAATCCAATAAATATTTTTTTCTCAAAATTCAATTTCCAATCTTTTTTTCTGATTTTGAAGAAGTCATGTTATCTTCTCATTATTTAAAAAATATTAAAATGAAAATTGGTAAAATAATATTTGATCCAACCCCACTTGGAAAATAATAAAAATATGGGTCCTCTTTGGAAAACTTCCAACTCTCTCACTTGTGTCCTTGAGTTGCTTAAAGTCTCTTTAATCAATTTCCAAATAAAATCAAATTAAAAAAATGCTCAAACGATGAATGCATGTGAGTGATCTATATGTTAATGTCCAAATTGAAAATTGGGATGTTACAAAACCTCAAATCTGTATTATTACGTGCAACATGAAACCTAATCTAACCGAAGCTCGCCCGGTTCTACCGTGGCCATGTCCGGCGGCCGGCTGCGCTCCCCAGAGTGTTGGTCCGGTCGCCGGCAAGGTAGAGTAGGGCATGGCACACGATCCGGCTCGCGGGACTCAAGGAGTCGCCGTCTCCCATACCCTACTCTTCCTCGTCGGAGCCCGAGACACGAATGGTGTCTGTCGGCGTCAGATCGATGATGGGCTCGTCCTGGGACGAGCCGGCGACGTCCACCACGATGTGGTTGCGGCGCCCGGACTGCTGCACCATACATGGCGCCGAAGAATACGACCCCGCCTCGCCGGCGTCCACCGCTACGAGAGATGCCGCCACCTCTCGCGCCGCAGCCTCGCACGGCGGGCACGCTGTGCCATGTTCTCGTGGGACGAGGCCTATGGTGCGTCCCGATGCTCGGCGCACCAACGAAGGGGTTGCGCGTCTGCCACCGTATTCGATCGCCAGACGGACCGCACCAGCTTAGACGAGGCAGCGACGACACACCTAGCGCTGGAACCATGCGCCATTTGAGCGGACGCAATGGATTCTCGACCAAAGGAGTTTGAGCACTTCCGGGAACGGGCCTCCTCCCAGGAGCGGCCGAGCGCAAGTCGGGCGGCCATCTCCTCCTTCGGGTCGTGTGGGATGAGCTCGGGGTCGATGGATCTAGAGGTGAAGGACTTGGATCCGTTGCCCGCCATGCTGGAAACGGCCGGAGCCTGCCAGAGATGAGGCTGGTGGCGGAGGGGAATGGAGTGAAGTGGCTAGGGTTTGGTCCGGCAAACGGATGGGAAGGAATATATGTGGGGTCGGGTGGGCCAGCGTGGGCCGTGTCTGATGTGGAGGGTGTGCCTGAGCACGCCTGGACACCCCTATATCTACCTCATATTTGTCTGGATATGAGAGGTGTCGATCAGGTTGGACGTTTAAGAACCGTTTAAGGCGCCCGACTGGGTAAAAAATTTATAACCGGACATTGACTGGCGGCCGCCCAGGCGTTTTAGAAGACTTTTGGGTGGTTGGCTGTAGATGCTCTAAGACTAACCACAATGAGTATTAAAATAGACTAGCAACATGCATATATTACTTGTTACTAGTCTATGTTACTACCTCTATAGTGGGGAGTAACATATGTGTGGTAACATGCAACACTTCATTTATTAGGCTATAGACTCATCTTGGCTTGATATGTGTGATATTACTCAGGGAATGTTTGTTTCCAGGGACTTTTTGGTGTAGGGACTAGAAAACGTCCCTCTTAGGGACTTTTTAACCAAACAGGAGGGACTACTAGGGACTAAATGTTGTTTTTCAGGACTAAATGAAGAAGACTCTCAAAGAGAGTCTTTTTGGGACTTTTCCAACAATGTCCCTCCCAACACACATTGCCCGGTCCCATGGTGTTGTATGGTTGTTATTTTTCTGTATATTAGGGGTATCATGGTCTTTTAGCGTGTCATTTAATAACCTTTAGGAAGGGACTAAGGACTATTTAGTTCTTGAAAATAAACAGGAGGGACTAAAGACTTTTTAGTTGAGACTATAAAAAAATCCTAAGACTTTGTAACCAAACAGGGTCTCATACTACTAGTAACTAGCTATGTTACCATTTTTCTCTCTTTCTTCATTTATTGCTTGTTACATCGTCTATTTTATTTAGATATTTGTGATATTACTACCTACGTTACTCTTATTGTGGGTAGTCTAACTAGACAAATGTTTGGTGGGTATGCATGATTTACAAACGAGCGAGACGTCTCTTGTGTTTTCTTTTGGAAAAAGTCCATTTTAAACTCTGAATTTGTAGAGGTTCGACGAAATGAACCCTCAAGTCAAAATTCCGGTCGATTGCATCCTGAACTATGTAATCCCGGTCTAAATTAAACCCTGACTACCGTTAACCGGGATTGTCAAGCTGGTGGGCCAAGGAGCGGCATGTCAGCAACTCAACGCATAGGCTTGTGCATGACTGGGCCGGCCCACTAACCCGCCCGTTGTTTCGTTTCCATTTTTGCGCGGCAAAAAAATGTTGAATTTTCAACGGCGAATACCAGGACTCTACGCACAGGCTTGATGCATGACTGGGCCGGCCCACCAACCCGCCCATTGTTTCGTTTCCTTTTCCGCGCGACAAAAAATTGTTGAAGTTCAACACCAGGACTCGATCCCACGATCCGCTGAGAACAACCACGTGCCATTGGCCACTACACCACGAACAACAACATGAACAACATGGTGCAGAAATATATAAGAATAGACGGCAGCGTTGGATTGGAAAACATTTTTTGAAAATTGCGAGCAGTTCAAAGATGCCGCAATTTTTTGTTTCCCAAACAGATTCAAAAACGCGAACAAATTTCAAAAAGAAATCTAAAAAAACAAATTACGAAAACACGAACAATTTTTGAGATTGTGAACAGTTTTAAATATTATTAGAAAATATATAACAGGATTTTTTTAATTTAGCGAACAAAAAAGTTAAAACAAAATCATTTTTAAGAAAGCGCACACAATTTGTATTGTACGCATTTTTGTAAACGCGAACAAAAATGAAAAGATGTGTGGAAGATAATTCAAACTCGCGACAGATATATGATGGCATTTTTGTAAAAATATCAATAAACGAACTTTTTTGTAATATATATTGAACAATTTCCGAATAAATATTCAATAATTGTACGATATACACTGAACACATTTCTAATACAAGTCTTTTTAAATGAGTGAAATTTTTGGAAATTACTGTGAAGATTTTCTAAATATACGCAATGAACTTTGTATATATACATGAAAAAGGGGAAAAAGTAAAAAAAGATAATAAAGAAATATTAAAGAAAAATATGCACGAACACTTTTTCAATTTTTCAATTTCTTTTTCAAAATCTGTGAATTTTTTCCCAAATCCATGGACTTTTCTTTTGAAAAGCCGTGAACTTCTTTTCGAAATTGTTAAACTTTTTCTAGATCCGTGATTTTTTTTCAAAATTTGTAAACTATTTTTATTATTGAAATTCTAGTTCACAAGTTTCTTTTTTTTCGATCAAATAGTACCAGCACGGGGTCTCGTGTTCGAGTGGAGTTTTTTTTTCTTTTTAACGTAAAAATTTATGCGGGCCGGCCCAGCAGGGAGTAGAGCCCTTTGCGAATTTTTGTTTTCGAATGAAAAAAACTAAAGCGGGCTGGTCCAGCGGGAGCTGATGTGCGCCCTCTGCGAAATGTCCAAATCTTGTCCATCCAAACGACGCGAAGGTTCGATTTAGACCGGGATTGCATAGTTTAGGATGCAATCGACCGGCATTTCGACTTGAAGGTTCATTTCGCCGAATCTCTACAAATTCAGGGTTTAAAATAGACTTTTTCTTTTTCTTTTTGCGAGAAGACGGCTTTATGTGCAAAGGCACGTACGTACGTGGATCACAAATTTTGTGCGTCGACGTGTCGTACTTACCACACTACTGTACTCCCTAGCTAGCATTGTGAAGGAAGCTAGCATGGCACGTCATTTATGTGAAAATGGACAGAATTGGCCTTTATCTGAAACTTCAACACAAAATGACCTCATTCTGAAAATATTTCACGAAATGGCCCTTTTTGCATAACGTCCGGGGCTAGGGCGTCATGTTAGATAGCATGACGTCCCGGGTTAGGGCGTCATGCTATTTGGCATGGCACCCTAGCCCGGGGCGTCATGCTACATGTCGCTATCATGGCGTCCTAGCCCGGGGCGTAATGCTCTCTAGCATGGCGCCCTAGCCCCGCGTGTCATGCAAAAGGGGTCATTTTTGTGAAATATTTTCAGAATGAGATCATTTTGTATTGAAGTTTTAGATAAGGATCAGTTTTGTTCATTTTCACGTCATTTATATCCTGCAGATCGATGTCGACATTGATTCGTCGTGCCACTTACAGCCGACTCGGAACGTGCATGTCAGACGAACCCATGTCGAGCCCGTAAAATCATAGTCTGGAGCCCGTGACGTACGTAGCGGCCTTGATCCATTCCAGATCGATGCAAGTCCTATATCCGATGTACAGTGTAAAAAGTGCTAGCTCATTTAATATAAGATGTTTTTATATTAATGTAGTGTTAAAAATATTTTTATATTATGAGGCAAAGGAAGTAATACATATGCATAGTATCAAAAACGACATATATTTGTGGGATGAAGGAAGTAATATGTCTCGTGTTTTGACACGTTCTCATGAAAAAACCTGACATATTTGTAGAATTTTTTTTCATCTGAAATGAAAAGGCAGTGTTTTTTTTTACAAGAAAAGGCAGTGCTTCTGCCTGTTTCTGAAGAAGAAAGTACTAAGTATGTAGAAGAGAAAGTCCTCTTCCAGCCGCCGCCTCCTCCTCCTCCAAGAAAAAAAGTTTAACGGCTTCTTTGGATCACAGGATTTGCAAAACAAAGGGATAGGAAAAATGGAGGATTTGGTTGGCATGACATAGCCAATCCTATGGAATTTTTCCAGAGGTCGGACCTCATGTGTAAATTCCTCTGGAATGAGCACCTTGGTGGCCCAATCCCAAAGAATTTTAATGACTCAATCCTGTGATCCAAATGCATTCCCTAGGAAATAATCCTGAGGATTGATATCCCGTGAGAATCCTTTGAAAATCCTCCAATCCAAAGAAGGCTTAAGGTTCCTGCCTCTCGCCGGCGCTGGCACAGGTCCGCCTCTTCTCCGGTGGCCCTAGGGCCATGGAGGCGCGATGGATCCTGGCAAGGGCCGGCGGGAGGGCTCCGCTTTTAGTCGATTTTTTCAATCTTGCTAGGGGTTGTGTTCTGCTCAGGAAGACGAGACGGCGGCGGCTCCCTGAAGATGGAATAAAGGTCTCCCCGTCTGGGCCCCGTTCCGGTGATGCGTTTAGCATCGTTGGTGGGCGTGTGGAGGTGTGTCTCCGGCAGATCTATCTTTGGTGGATTTGTTCGGATCACGTCGTTGTTCGTCTACGTTCATGTGTCTTCGGTTTGGATCCTTCCGATCTACGTTATTTTTCATAGGCTACGGTTGCTGTTCTGGTGTGCTGGTCCTATGGGGTCGTAGCACGACGACTTCCCGACTGTCTACTACAACAAGGTGTGTCCGACTCCGGCGATAGAAGGGTGATGACGGCGGCGCGTCTTTGGTTCGCTTCAGTGCTTGTAGTCGTCGCTAGGTGGTCTACGAATCTGGATGTAATTTTTATTTTTTGTATTCGTTGTACTGCCATGATTAAAGATGAATAGATTGAAAGTTTTTTCGAAAAAAAAGTATGTGTATGTACGATAATACTAGCGTGCCGCGCACCGTTAGTTTTACCGGGCCCGGCCAGATTGATTGCCCGCGCAGTTCGTACTTTATATGTGATCGAGCTGTTAACCATCCTCCTCCGTACGTGGGACCATGCGCATTCACAAGGATGCATGCGTACGTGTCGCCTAAAGAGCCGGCGCAGAGGCATGGGTCCAAGTGGATGCATGGAGAAGTTGGCTCGTGCCTGTGCCTTGAGTCGTTCGTCGTTGAACCGGCGCAGATCCGACCATGCGGGATCGCAAAGGAGAGTTCAGGGTCGTATATCACATATCCTATCATCATCGACGAGCATGCATGCATGCATGCACCAGCACCGGCACGCCAAATTTAATAATTTTGACCTCTGGGCGAAATCAATTCATAGAATGAACTTCTCGTGAAACAATTTCACATCGCTGATCTTTTTGTGTAGCGTCCATCACGACGGCGCCACACCCTACGGTGCAGTGCCTAGCTCGAGGGCGTTGCACGCCAGTCCACCGTGGCAGTCCCTGAGCCCGCACCCAGCCGTGCAGCGCCTCCGAGCTAGGCGCCACACATGTAATGTGTAGCGCCTCCGAGCTAGGCGCCGCACATTGACTTAGATGCAGCCGCCGCGCGCTAGGCCTTCCCCACCCACCCCATTCAGTTACAGAGACTCCTCTCAATCCCCATTGCGGCGGCTGGCTCCTCTCCCCCTCTCAATCTCCTCTTCAAAAATCTTCAAATGTGACGATTTGGCCCGTGGATTCCTTCACCAATCCATCCTAGAAGGTACTTTTCTTCGATTCAATTCTTTCTATCCATAGAATGTATGCTATTTCGAAGATTTGAGGAACCCTTATTTGAATCTTGCGTGTATTAGATTTGGGGAACTTTTGTTTGAATCTTGCATGTATTAAATTTGGGGAACCCTTGTTAGATTATAATGTGGTTTGGATACATAGGTTGACATGTTATTTATATAGTTTGGATATATTGATTGACATTTTATTTATATGGAAAAGATATTTGTATTGAATCTTGCATGAAGTAGGCTTAGTTTAGTTTATTGAAATTACAATTCTATTGGCAAAAATGGTTTGGATACATATGCTTTGAATTTTGCATCTAGTAGCAGTACTTTAGTTTTTTTGTATTCAAAAGATAATTGTGTTGACAAGAAAGCTTTCTTTCAAATTGTTAGGATGGTTTGGCTTCTCGATGATCACTGGGACAAACAACACCGGTCGTACGCTATGTCGGTGGAGCAGCGGGTAATAATGAAAGTTGCCGTTGTTATGAATTTCGTGTTTTTTTCAAACACATACCCTCCATATGTAATGATTTGTTTGTTTGCTTGTAGGAGCTTGCACCTCTGAAGTTTCGGTCTCACGGGGTCAACCTTGGGTGGATGACCTATGATGAGCGGTACACACCGTATGTTAGGGAGACAGGACTTCTCCCTTTCATTCAGTTGGTCAGCCGGTCGACGTCACCCAACAATGCTCCAGCACTCACCGCGCTTATTGATCATTAGACCACCACCACGAGCTCTACCACCACCACGGCCTCTTGTAAGTCCAAGTTGCCGACCTCTTTGTTGCCTAGATCCGCTTTGGCTACCACTTGGTTGGCTTGGCACTTGTTGGCTACCACTTGGTTTCCTTGGCACTTGTTGGCTACCACTTGGTTGGCTTGGCACTTGTTGGCTACCATTTGGTTGCGTTGGCACTTGTTGACTACTACTAGGTTGGCTACCACGTGGTTGCCTTCGCACTTGTTGGATACCTCTTGGCTGGCTTGGCACTTGTTGGCTACCACTTGGTTGGCTCCCTTGTGTAGCTCCTTGTTGGCTTGTGCTTGCATCATTTTTCTTGGACCTTTTCCGTGGTTTGGTACATTTTCTTTTGTTTTGGCCATGACCTTTGCACTGCCCACAACGGGAGCTCTCACCAGGCTCTTGGAATTGGTCGTTGCACGCTTCACGCCGGCCACCATGGCCCCATCCGTCCATGTCGCCTCTAAGACGCTTTGTCTTACGTCTACCCTGTTGAGGAACGTAATATTTTAAAATTTTCCTACGATCACGCAAGATCTATCTACCAGATGCAGAGCAACGAGAGGGAAGAGTGTGTCTACGTACCCTCGTAGACCGGAAGCGGAAGCGTCAAGTGACGCGGTTGATGTAGTTGAACTTCTTCGCGATCCAACCGATCAAGCACCGAACGTACGGCACCTCCGCGTTCAGCACACGTTCAGCTTGATGACGTCCCACGAGCTCTTGATCCAGTTGAGCTTCATGGGAGAGTTTCGTCAGCACGATGAAGTGGTGACGGATATGATGTATCTACCGGCGTAGTGCTTCGCCTAAGCACTGCGACGGTATGACCGAGGTGTGTTTCCGTGGAGGGGGCACCGCACACGGCTAGAACAATTCAACTTGTGTGTGTTTGGGTGCCCCCCTGCCCCCGTATATAAAGGAGCAAGGGGGGAGGCCGGCCGGCCCTCTATGGTGCGGCTAGGGCTGCAATCCTACTAGGAATAGGATTGCAATCCTATTCCTAGTAGGAACTACCAAAGAAGGAAGAAGGGGGAAGGAAAAAGAGGAAGAGGGAGAGGGAAAGAGGGGCCGTGCCCCCCTCCCCTAGTCCTATTCGGACTCCTCCTAGGGAGGGGGCGCGACACCTCCTGGCTGTTGCCCTCTCTCTCCCCTATGGCCCATCAGGGCCCACCATTCCCTCGGGGGGTTCCGGTAACCCCCCCCGGCACTCCGGTAAATTCCGAAACTTTCCAGAACACTTTCGGTGTCCGAATATAGTCGTCCAATATATCAATCTTTATGTCTCGGACATTTCGAGACTCCTCGTCATGTCCGTGATCTCATCCGAGACTCCGAACTTCCTTCGGTACATCAAAACTGATAAACTCATAATACCGATCGTCATCAAACGTTAAGCGTGCGGACCCTACGGGTTCGAGAACTATGTAGACATGACCGAGACTCATCTCCGGTCAATAACCAATAGCGGAACCTGGATGCTCATATTGGCTCCTACATATTCTACTAAGATCTTTATCGGTCAAACCGCATAACAACATACGTTGTTCCTTTTGTCATCGGTATGTTACTTGCCCGAGATTCGATCGTCGGTATCTCTATACCTAGTTCAATCTCGTTACCGGCAAGTCTCTTTACTCGTTCCGTAATACATCATCTCATGACTAACTCATTAGTCATTTGCTTGCAAGGCTTATTATGATGTGCATTACCGAGAGGGCCCAGAGATACCTCTCCGACACTCGGAGTGACAAATCCTAATCTTGATCTATGCCAACACCACGAATACTTTCGGAGACACCTGTAGAGCATCTTTATGATCACCCAGTTACGTTGTGACGTTTGATAGCACACAAGGTGTTCTTACGGTATTCAGGAGTTGCATAATCTCATAGTCATAGGAACATGTATAAGTCATGAAGAAAGCAATAGCAGTAAAACTAAACGATCATAGTGCTATGCTAACGGATGGGTCTAGTCCATCACATCATTCTCCTAATGATGTGATCTCGTTGATCAAATGACAACTCATGTCTATGGCTAGGAAACATAACCATCTTTGATCAATGAGCTAGTCTAGTAGAGGCATACTAGGGACACTCTGTTTTGTCTATGTATTCACACATGTACTAAGTTTCCGGTTAATACAATTCCAGCATGAATAATAAACATTTATCATGATATAAGGAAATATAAATAACAACTTTATTATTGCCTCTAGGGCATATTTCCTTCAGTCTCCCACTTGCACTAGAGTCAATAATCTAGCTCACATCGCCATGTGATTTAATACCGATAGTTCACATCGTTATGTGAATAACACCCATAGTTCACATCGCCATGTGACCAAGACCCAAAGGGTTTACTAGAGTCAATAATCTAGTTCACATCGCTATGTGATTAATACCCAAGAGTAATAAGGTGTGATCATGTTTTGCTTGTGAGAGAAGTTTAGTCAACGGGTCTGTCACATTCAAATCCGTATGTATTTCACAAATTTCTATGTCTACAATGCTCTGCATAGAGCTACTCTAGCTAATTGCTCCCACTTTCAATACGCATCCAAATTGATACTTAGAGTCATCTGAATTTAGTGTCAAAGCTTGCATCGGCGTAACCCTTTACGACGAACTCTTTATCACCTGCATAATCGAGAAACATTTTCTTAGTCATCCAGTTACTAAGGATAATTTTGACCGCTGCACAGTGATCTACTCCTGGATCACTATTGTACCCCCTTGACAAACTCATGGCAAGGTACACAACATGTTTGGTACACAGCATGGCATACTTTATAGAACCTATGGCTGAGGCATAGGGAATGGCTTTCATTCTCTCTATATTTTTCTGCCGTGGTCTGGCTTTGAGTCTTACTCAACTTCACACCTTACAAGTCAGGCAAGAACTCCTTCTTTGACTGATCCATTTTGAACTATTTCAAAATCTTATCAAGGTATGTACTCATCGAAAGTCTTATCAAGCGTCTTGATCTATCTCTATAGATCTTGATGCCCAATATTTAAGCAGCTTCACCAAGGTCTTTCTTTGAAAAACTCCTTTCAAACACTCCTTTATGCTTTCCAGAAAATTCTATATCATTTCCGATCGACAATATGTCATTCACATATACTTATCAGAAAGCTTATAGTGCTCCCACTCACTTCTTGTAAATACAGGCTTTACCGCAAGTCTGTATAAATCTAAATGCTATGATCAACTTATCAAAGCGTATATTCCAACTCCGAGATGCTTGCACCAGTCCATAGATGGATCGCTGGAGCTTGCACATTTTGTTAGCACCTTTAGGATTGACAAAACCTTCTGGTTGCATCATATACAAGTCTTCTTTAATAAATCCATTAAAGAATGCAGTGTTGTTATCCATTTGCCAAATTTCATAAAATGCGGCAATTGCTAACATGATTCGGACAGACTTAAGCATCGCTACGGGTGAGAAAGTCTCATCGTAGTCAACTCCTTGAACTTGTTGAAAAACTTTCGCAACAAGTCGAGCTTTGTAAACAGTAACATTACCGTCAGCGTCAGTCTTCCTCTTGAAGATCCATTTATTTTCGATGGCTTGCCGATCATCGGGAAAGTCAACCAAAGTCCACACTTTGTTCTCATACATGGATCCTATCTCAGATTTCATGGCCTCAAGCCATTTTGCGGAATCTGGGCTCATCATCGCTTCCTCATAGTTCGTAGGTTCATCATGGTCTAGCAACATGGATTCCAGAACTGGGTTGCCGTACCACTCTGGTGCGGAACGTACTCTGGTTGATCTACGACGTTCAGCAGAAACTTGATCCGAAGTTTCATGATCATCATCATTAACTTCCTCACTAATTGGTGTAGGAATCACTGGAACTAGTTTCTGTGATGTTCCACTTTCCAAGTCGGGAGAAGGTACAATTACATCATCAAGTTCTACTTTCCTCCCACTCACTTCTTTCGAGAGAAACTCCTTCTCTAGAAAGGATCCACTCTTAGCAACAAAGACCTTGCCTTCGGATCTGTGATAGAAGGTGTACCCAACAGTTTCTTTTGGGTATCCTATGAAGATTTACTTCTCCGATTTGGGTTCGAGCTTATCATGTTGAAACTTTTTCACATAAGCATCGCAGTCCCAAACTTAAAGAAATGACAGCTTAGGTTTCTCGTCAAACCACAGTTCATACTGTGTCATCTCCACGGATTTAGATGGTGCCCTATTTAACGTGAATGTAGCTGTCTCTAATGCATAACCCCAAAAGCGATAGCGGTAGATCGATAAGAGACATCATCGATCGCACCATATCTAATAAAGTACGGTTATGACGTTCGGACACACCATTACACTGTGGTGTTCCAGGTGGCGTGAGTAGTGAAACTATTTCACATTGTTTTTACTGAAGGCCAAACTCGCTAACTCAAATATTTTACCTCTACGATCATATCGTAGAAACTCTTATTTTCTTGTTACGATGATTCTCCACTTCACTCTGAATTTTTTTGAACTTTTCAAATGTTTCATACTTGTGCTTCATTAAGTAGATATACCCATATCTGCTCAAATCATCAGTGAAGGTCAGAAAAATAACGATACCCGCCGCGAGCTTCAACACTCATTGGTCCACATACATTTGTATGTATGATCTCCAACAAATCTGTTGCTCGCTCCATTGTTCCGGAGAACGGAGTTTTAGTCATCTTGCCCATGAGGCATGGTTCGCAAGCACCAAGTGATTCATAATCAAGTGATTCCAAAAGTCCATCACTATGGAGTTTCTTCATGTGCTTTACACCATTATGACCTAAACGGCCGTGCCACAAATAAGTTGCACTATCATTATTAACCTTGCATCTTTTGGCTTCAATATTATGAATATGTGTATCACACGATCGAGATCCAATAAACCATTTTCATTGGGTGTATGACCATAGAAGGTTTTATTCATGTAAACAGAACAACAATTATTCTCTAACTTACATGAATAACCGTATTGTAATAAACATGATCAAATCATATTCATGCTCAACGCAAATGTCAAATAACATTTATTTAGGTTTTACACTAATCCCGAAAGTATAGGGAGTGTGCGATGATGATCATATCAATCTTGGAACCACTTCCAACACACATCGTCACTTCACCTTTAACTAGTCTCTGTTCAGTCTGCAATTCTCGTTTCGAGTTACTAATTTTAGCCACTGAACCGGTACCAAATACCCAGGGGTTGCTATGAACACTAGTAAAGTGCACATCAATAATCTGTATATCAAAATATACCTTTGTTCACTTTGCCATCCTTCTTATCCGCCAAGTATCTAGGGCAGTTCCACTTCCAGTGACCATTTTCTTTGCAGTAGAAGCACTTAGTTTCAGGCTTGAGTTTTAGCTTTGGGTTTCTTCACGGGAGTGACAACTTGCTTGTCATTCTTCTTGAAGTTCCCTTTCTATCCTTTTGCCCTTTACTTGAAACAAGTGGTCTCGTTAACCATCAACACTTGATGTTGTTTCTTGATTTCTACCTTCGCTGATTTCAGCATCGCGAAGAGCTCGGGAATTACTTTCGTCATCCCTTGCATATTATAGTTCATCACAAAGTTCTACTAACTTGGTGATAGTGTCTAGAGAACTTTGTCAATTACTATCTTATCTGGAAGATTAACTCCCACTTGATTTAAGCAATTGTAGTACCCAGACAATCTGAGCATATGCTCACTGGTTGAGCTATTCTCCTCCATCTTGTAGGCAAAATACTGTCAGATGTCTCATACCTCTCGACACGGGCATGAGTATGAAATACTAATTTTAACTCTTGGAACATCTTATATGCTCCGTGACATTCAAAACATTTTTGAAGTCCCAGTTCTAAGCCGTAAAGCATGGTGCACTTAAACTATCAAGTAGTCATCATACCGAGCTTTTGTCAAAACATTCATAACATCTACATCTGCTCCTGCAATAGGTATGTCACCTAGCGGTGCATCAAGGACATAATTCTTCTGTGCAGCAATGAGGATAATCCTCAGATCACGGAACAATTCCGCATCATTGCTACTAACATCTTTCAACTTAGTTTTCTCTAGGAACATATAAAAAATAAACGTGGAGCAACATCGCGAGCTATTGATCTACAAAATAGATATGCTAATACTACCAGGACTAAGTTCATGATAAATTAAAGTTCAATTTAATCATATTACTTAAGAACTCCCACTTAGATAGACATCCCTCTAGTCATCTAAATGATCACGTGATCCAAATCAACTAAACCATGTCCGATCATCACGTGAGATGGAGTAGTTTCAATGGTGAACATCTTATGTTGATCATATCTACTATATGATTCACGCTCGACCTTCCGGTCTCCAGTGTTCCGAGGCCATATCTGCATATGCTAGGCTCGTCAAGTTTAACCCGAGTATTCTGCGTGTGCAAAACTGGCTTACACCCGTTGTATTTGAACGTAGAGCTTATCACACCCGATCATCACGTGGTGTCTCGGCACAAAGAACTTTCGCAACGGTGCATACTCAGGGAGAATACTTGTACCTTGAAATTTTGTAAGGGACCATCTTATAATGCTACCGTCGTTCTAAGCAAAATAAGAAGCATAATATGATAAACATCACATGCAATCAAAATATGTGACATGATATGGCCATCATCATCTTGTGCTTTTGATCTCCATCTCCAAAGCACCATCATGATCACCTTCGTCATCGGCGCGACACCTTGATCTCCATCGTAGCATCGTTGTTGTCTCGCCAACTATTGCTTCGACGACTATCGCTACCGCTTAGTGATAAAGTAAAGCAATTACATGGCGATTGCATTTCATACAATAAAGCGACAACCATATGGCTCCTGCCAGTTGCCGATAACTTTACAAAACATGATCATCTCATACAAAACCGTATATCTCATCATGTCTTGACCATATCACATCACAACATGCCCTGCAAAAACAAGTTAGACGTCCTCTACTTTGTTGTTGCAAGTTTTACGTGGCTGCTACGGGCTTAGCAAGAACCGTTCTTACCTACGCATACAAAAACCACAACGATGTTTCGTCAAGTATGTGTTGTTTTAACCTTCACAAGGACCGGGCGTAGCCACACTTGATTCAGCTAAAGTGAGAGAGACAGACACCCGCCAGTCACCTTTAAGCAACGAGTGTTCATAACGGTGAAACAAGTCTCGCGTAAGCGTACGCGTAATGTTGGTCCGGGCCGCTTCATCTCACAATACCGCCGAAGCAAAGTATGGCATGCTGGTAAGCAGTATGACTAGTATCGCCCACAACTCATTGTGTTCTACTCGTGCATATCATCTACGCATAGACCTGGCTCATGATGCCACTGTTGGGGAACGTAGTATTTTAAAATTTTCCTACGATCACGCAAGATCTATCTACCAGATGCATAGCAACAAGAGGGAAGAGTGTGTCTACGTACCCTCGTAGACCGGAAGCGGAAGCGTCAAGTGACGCGGTTGATGTAGTCGAACTTCTTCGCGATCCAACCGATCAAGCACCGAACGTACGGCACCTCCGCGTTCAGCACACGTTCAGCTTGATGACGTCCCACGAGCTCTTGATCCAGTTGAGCTTCACGGGAGAGTTTCGTCAGCATGACGGCGTGGTGACGGATATGATGTATCTACCGGCGTAGGGCTTCGCCTAAGCACTGCGACGGTATGACCGAGGTGTGTTTCTGTCGAGGGGGGCACCGCACACGGCTAGAACAATTCAACTTGTGTGTGTTTGGGTGCCCCCCTGCCCCCGTATATAAAGGAGAAAGGGGGGAGGCCGGCCGGCCCTCTATGATGCGGCTAGGGCTGCAATCCTACTAGGAATAGGATTGCAATCCTATTCCTAGTAGGAACTACCAAAAAAGGAAGAAGGGGGAAGGAAAGAGAGGGAGAGGGAGAGGGAAAGAGGGGCCATGCCCCCCTCCCCTAGTCCTATTCGGACTCCTCCTAGGGAGGGGGCGCGACACCTCCTGTCTGCTGCCCTCTCTCTCCCATATGGCCCACCAGGGCCCACCATTCCCCCGGGGGGTTCCGGTAACCCCCCCGGCACTCCGGTAAATTCCGAAACTTTCCAGAACACTTCCGGTGTCCGAATATAGCCGTCCAATATATCAATTTTTATGTCTCGGACATTCCGAGACTCCTCGTCATGTCCGTGATCTCATTCGGGACTCCGAAATTCCTTCGGTACATCAAAACTCATAAACTCATAATACCGATCGTCATCAAACGTTAAGCGTGCGGACCCTACGGGTTCGAGAACTATGTAGACATGACCGAGACTCATCTCCGGTCAATAACCAATAGCGGAACCTGGATGCTCATATTGGCTCCTACATATTCTACTAAGATCTTTATCGGTCAAACCGCATAACAACATACGTTGTTCCTTTTGTCATCGGTATGTTACTTGCCCGAGATTCGATCGTCGGTATCTCTATACCTAGTTCAATCTCGGTACCGGCAAGTCTCTTTACTCGTTCCGTAATACATCATCTCGTGACTAACTCATTAGTCATTTGCTTGCAAGGCTTATTATGATGTGCATTACCGAGAGGGCCCAGAGATACCTCTCCGGCAATCGGAGTGACAAATCCTAATCTTGATCTATGCCAACACCACGAATACTTTCGGAGACACCTATAGAGCATCTTTATGATCACCCAGTTACGTTGTGACGTTTGATAGCACACAAGGTGTTCTTACGGTATTCGGGAGTTGCATAATCTCATAGTCATAGGAACATGTATAAGTCATGAAGAAAGCAATAGCAGTAAAACTAAACGATCATAGTGCTATGCTAACGGATGGGTCTAGTCCATCACATCATTCTCCTAATGATGTGATCTTGTTGATCAAATGACAACTCATGTCTATGGCTAGGAAACATAACCATCTTTGATCAATGAGCTAGTCTAGTAGAGGCATACTAGGGACACTCTGTTTTGTCTATGTATTCACACATGTACTAAGTTTCCGGTTAATACAATTCTAGCATGAATAATAAAAATTTATCATGATATAAGGAAATATAAATAACAACTTTATTATTGCCTCCAGGGCATATTTCCTTCATACCCCGTTTAACAACCTTCAACTCCGGATCCGGCCATAGTTGAACTCCATGATACTCCGGCCATTGTGATTGGTCAAAGTACGGGTGAAAGCAGGGAGCCCATGTTTTCTTGACCGTCATGATTGAGAACTCTGACTCCCTCATGGTGCGTGGGTGATTGATGTCCACATTCCTAACGCGACCGGCGGTATACAAGTGTGAGCAAGGGAGATGAAGCAACAATGGCCTCCCGCAAGTGCAATCACATTGTGTTAACGACACCTTGAAAGCCCGACCTCCATGTTGCCGACCATCATTTGTGGTTCCTCCTGGCTCTTTCACTTCGTACTTCCACTCTTCATTGTCATATAATATAGCTTCTTCTGAGTCCGCCTTCCTTGATTGAAATACCAACCATTCATAAACCTTGGGTGGGAACTTGTACTTGTACTTGCGCGGGTTCTCACCCGCTATCTGTGCATCCGTTTCCATCGAGTACTTTACAAAGTACACATTCACCTTGTCAAATGTGTATTGAACTATTGCTGTCACTAGTAATCCACGTGCACCTTTGAGCACCCTATTGAAGCATTCGGCCATATTGCTTGTCATTTGACCGTATCTCCGGCCATCTTCATCAAAAGCACGTGCCCACTTGTTCCGGTATTGAATGTGCCTATTGAGAAAGTCTTGACCCCCGGGATCAAGTTTTTTGTGTGCGAGCAATTTGTTGTACAAATAGGTGAAGCGCTTGTCGGAGAAAGCGCAACAATCTTGAAGATCATCGGCCAACTCCTTAAGGCCACATGCCCTATAGAAGTTCGAACAAAAGTGCCTCATGCACCATCGATGGTGCAACGGTGCATGACCGGGAATGTCAATCTCCACCGCGTTAAGAATTCCTTGATGCCGATCCGATATGACACAAATTTCCCTTTGAGCGGGTAACACCTTCGTCCTCAGAAGACGCAAAAACCACTCCCAGTTGTCATTGTTCTCCACCTCAACCAAAGCAAATACCAACGGCAACACCCGGTTGTTGGCATGACTTGCTATCGCAACCAACAAGGTGCCCTTGTATTGTCCGGTCAAGAACGTGACATCAATGGCGATGACCGACCTACAATGTTCGAAAGCCCTCAAGCATTACTCGAACGCCCAAAATGCACGGCCAAATACTCGGACTTTCCTTCCTTCATGAACCGTTGGTTGGTGCCCATGAGGCTCGACCACATGAACCATGCCCGGGTTTATTGTGGCCATGGCTAACAACAACCTAGGGATTCGGTTGTATGCTTCCTCCCAAGTATCATACAACATCTTAAATGCGGCTTGCTTCGCCTTCCATGCCTTGCCGTACTTCACCTTGTAATGAAAGATGGCTTCCACAAGATAAATGACATGTTGGACGCTCATTGTTGGAAGTGTGGATATTGAGTTGGAGAGCCTATAAGCGATGAACTCAGACGTGAGTTGTTTGTGGTCTTGGGACACGATCTTGCCATCCACCCTTTTGCCTTGGCACATGTGAGTTGGCACACAACTCACTACATGCCAACTTGAACCTCCTTTCCATGGTCTTGCACGCACAATCCACTGACATATTTCATCTTCACTTGCACATGCAACCGTGTAGCGCACATTGAGGTCCGAGTGCACCACCTTGTGTGGACGATAATGCGTAACCGAGTAGTTGTCGAGCCACATCTTCAATTCCAACAAGGTTTCGAACTTAGACCCTTTAGCAATCCGGTTCTTGTCGTCTCCCAAATCATGGTGAGAGCTTGGCCTAACCCCAAGAGATACACATTGGCCACCATATACCACGGCTTCATCCGCGAGACTAACATCCTTGAACAATGTAGTCCGATGATCCCGACTGAATACCTTCTCGAAAGCTTCGGCCTCCTTCACCGTGAACCCCTCCGCATCAACTTGTTCATCGGGACCATCGTCATCCGAGTCCGATGCATATGCACGGGAAAAAGGGATGGAATGGTCCATTGTCTCTTGCAAATGATATTTGTCGAGATCACCCACATTGTTGTCATAGAGATCAACTTCATTGTCATCGTCTGCATACTCATCATTGTCCTCTTGCAAAGCTTCATCTTGGTTGTTTGTAAACGGACTCAATGTTGGCCCCACTTCTTGGGTCAAAAGAGGTTCAAGAATTTCATCTCGCTTCAAGGGTGGGGGGCTACTATCAACCAAAGGGGGGGGGTTCCGGTTCAAGTCCAAATGCAAACTTGAATCAACCTTCTTCGTTGCAAATAACTCAAGAGCCTTGTCAAATGATTCGGCCACCGTTTCCTTGTATGCAACCCAACGTTGCTCCGAGTTGACACGCATTGTCTTCCAACGGATGTGCATTCCAAAATCTACATTATGCCTTCCCTCCAACTCAACGATATCACTAGGGTCCATCCAATTCAAATCTTTCCTAACTTGTTGCAAAAGCTCCGCATAGCTAGGACTACTATCAAACACCATGTCAAGCTCATCCGAGTCCGGTTCAATATTGCCTTTCAAAAAGGTGTCTTTGTCCCCATGATGAACAAACACACATGTTCTTCCCATCCCTATAAGCATTCCAAGAACACAAGGTAACATTGCTTCCATGAGTACTAATCCAAAGATTAACACGGAATACAAACCCTAATATATATATCAAACAACAACCCTAACCATAGCCATAACAATAGCCCTAAACCTAACCCTAGCACCAACATAAGAACACCCATAGGAATAACCCTAACATACTAATCATAGGAAATTGGCAAACAAACATATCACATCTCCATGCAAATCTCTAGATCCAAACAAAACTAGGGTTTCCCCAAACTAGCAACATATGAGCAATTTGATAACATTACTTGGATCAAAACAAGGGAATCGGAGAAGATTACCTTGAGGGGGGG
>LR738709.1:318867680-318894192 GCA_902687465.1 Secale cereale
AGGATTTGAGAGGGGGAGAGAGTGGGAGAGGGGCCAAAGCTCGGGTTAAGTGTGTGGGGTGGGGGAGTGGGGGAGGGGGGCAGCTGAATTGCTGGATAAGTCAGAGTGCAGCGCCTACGATCTGGGCGCTGCACTTTAAATGTGCAGCGCCTAGCTCGGAGGTGCTGCACGGCTGGGTGCGGGCCCAGGGGCTGCCACGGTGGACTGGCGTGCAACGCCCCCGAGCTAGGCGCTGCACAGTAGGGTGTGGCGCCGTCATGATGGGCGCTACACAAAAGGGTCAGGGGAGTGAAATAGTTTCACGGGAAGTTCATTCCGTGAATTGATTTTGTTCACAGGTCAAAATTGTCAAATTTGGCCACCGACAACAGCAATGGACTCGTAGGATCGGATCTACCAGCACATGTAGCTCAACTCCTAAAAAGAAAAAAGAGCACATGTAGCTGTAGCTGGGTGTCGGACTGCTGTTCGCGCGCGTCTCGCCGTGTGCTGATGCCGTCGTCGCATGGCGGGCCACTGCAACTGCTCCTGCTCTGTACCGACGGGGAATGGAAGGGATGGGGTGCCCGCGTGTTTCCTGCTTCGGAACGGGGAGAAACATGCATGCGTGCCCGAGATCGATCCATCGGTTTTTCTAGTTGGTCAGTACGTCCGCCGAGGATTTGCACACGCATACATGCACTTTTTTTTCCGGGAAAACATGCACTACTCAATTCAAAAGGTCTTAATAGTTAATCACAGCCAGGTTGATAGCATCCTGTGGCAAAAAACCTTATTGACCGCTTAAATTGTACTGGATATTAACGCATCCCTGTTACGCTGGAAAAACCTCGTCGGAAGACCATCCGGACCCGGAGCCTTCAATGGGCCAATCTGAAATAATGCGTCTGAGATCTCCTTGTCGCCAAAAGGGGCACACAAACGTTCATTATCCTGGTCCGTGACTTTTGATTCAAACAAATTGAGCACCCACGAAGCATCCAACGTCATGTCTGCCGTGAATATACCTTGAAAGTACTATTTTGCCATAGTGGCCATCTCGTCAAAATTAGAATGTGCCACTTCAATACTAGTTAATTCTTTGATTTTATTTTTACGCGCGCGCCAAACGGCCTTGCCCCGAAATTTTTTGGTGTTCCTATCACCTTCTTTCAACCACAAGATTCTTGACTGCTGGAGCCACATCATCTCTTCCTGGTAGATCAACTCATTCATTTTATCCGTGATCTTTCTTATTTCTTGTCTATCTGCGTTCATGCTCATGAGCTCTTCCAATTGCATTCGTGACTTGGCAAGCTCTCTAGAAATATTACCGAATCTCTTATTATCCCGAGCGCTCAGGGTAGCCAGAGTCTTGCTTAGGGCAACATGCAGATTCTCTAGAGTATTCGTGCAGCCCATAGAATCCCATGCATCCTTGATAACATCCGATAAAGACATGTCTCTCTCCCAAAACACCTCATAACGCCTCACTTTGGGACCCTGGCGGCCTGAATCTGGAGCGCCCTTCAACACTAGTGCCACATGGCCAGAGCAAGGGGAGACAACATGTTGAACTGAGTAAAACGGGAAAAGATTACGCCATGTATTTGTTATTGTAGCCCTGTCTAGACGAACCTTGACATTGTTCATCCCCCCACGCAAATTATCGTAGGTAAACGGAATACCATAGAAGCCAAGGTCCACCAATCCGCATACTTCCAGTACATCTCAGAAAGCGACCATCTGTTGCTCCGACCTCGGGTTAGCAGAGAGATGTTCAAAGTCCCAAAGGGCCTTATTAAAGTCTCCGATTACAAGCCAAGGCTGATCACAAACATTCTTTAGACCATGGAGCTTAGCCCACATAGGATGTCGGAACCACACGCGGTTCTCCATAGATGAAAGTCACACGCCATTGCTCCACATCAGCATGTAACCTGACCAAAACATCAATGTATCTGCCATCCTTGTCCAAAATATCAACCAAACATGATTCATGCTAAAAGAGTGCTAGACCTCCACTCAACCCATTACTATCGACACCCTCAAAACCTTTCAGACCAAGACAAGCTCGTATCCTCCTCATTCTTGTAGCTTTTTGCCTAGTCTCGCAGAGGAAGGTCAACATGGAGGAATGCGACTGGGAAATCGTCACAATTTCATGAACTGTCTGGAGTTCCCCGCCCCCCCGGGGTAGTTCCAGCTGATGAGATTCATTACTCCTAGCGGTACCCCTCCTAGGAGCCCGCCGATGTCACCAAGTTCTTGGTTTTGTTCTATCCACTTGTAGCTGAATTTGCCGCTGTTCTAACCCTCTTTGGGTCTTGTTTGCCTGATGGACTTTGAGGCATGACAGTAGCCCCACCCAAAGTTACTTGGTTGGTAGCAACCTCCATTGGTGGGTTCTGTCTATCAGTTGCATCCCTTTTCCTGCTCATATCAGCCTCATTTGCAGCACCTAAAACACATGTTCCTTTATAAACTTCCATCTCAGTTTGCACCACTGAAGCAGTACCATCACCCACAACACCAGGAGGCATAGTATCCCGAGTTTGCATGATGCTCCTTCCACTACTGCGGCCACTCTAGGAGGCACGTGGGTCCTTGAAAATCAACTTGGAAGCAGCATGGACGCCGTCACCGTGCGTCGTATGAAGATGGCCAATCATTCCGCAAACTGCACACCAGTTCGGAAGCCTCTCATATTTGACCCTGAAGATCTGCCTCTTCTTTTTCCTCACAATTGAAAAATGAGTCTTGAGGGGGTTTCTTACATCCAGAATGACCCGAGCTGTGTAAAAGTTCCCCGTAAAGTCACCAGCCTCCTTGTCCTCAGCATAAAAGACACCCACCTTCTCCGCTAAAGGCTTCATCAATTTTCCATAGCCACCCGGAAGATCATGAATTTGAATCCAGATTTTGAAGGTGTTAAGATCAATAGAAGATCGCTTAGTAAAACCATCACAAGGGGCAAGCAGCACCGGTTTCCCTCGGAACGCCCAAGGCCCCCCTTCCATCACCTTGATCCAATCACCCAGACATGTAAATTGCATGGTATACATGTTATTACCCAAGGAGCGGAATTTGACGGTCTGGGCTAGATCCCACGCACTTCTCATGTTTTTATAGAACCAGAAGTCACCATACTCATGAGTTGTATGAACTTTACCGATCGCTAACCAATGAGGACCCGGGGAATTCTCCTCCACTGCTTCCTCGTAGACCAGGTCATCAAAATCCTCCTCAATGACCACAAGCTCTTCCATTAATTCCGTCAATTCCTTGTCCTCCGACACTACGGAATTCGCATCAACACCCGCCATTAAGAACCCTAGATGTGTGGGCACAGGGACCCCAAAACCCTAGCCTATCCTACTGCGACAAGGCCGGGAAGCAACACCAGGTCACCCCGTAGTCAGCCCGGTCGTGACCAGGCTAGGGGAGGGGAGGGGAACACAGCGACAGGGGAAGTTCGCGGTGGTAGGTCTCAATGGCGTCCGAGGTCGCGTGAGAGGAGAGGAGCCCTAACGCGAGGGGGGAAAGTAGACACGCACCCACCCGGCTATTTCCTTTGAGTTTCCACGCAAGTGGAAGATTAGGACGACGGTCGACGCTGGGCGTCACCGAGGACACGCACACATGTCTTGTGTGATCGATGTTCTGTTTTTGCTTCTCCAACGTGTCGGGGGCAGGCGAGACGCTGATGTGATGATTGGCAAACGCGTGCAAGCGACTAAATTTGTACTTCTATTTTTTACTTCTTATTAACCGGAGGTCCATAGTACTTCTTATTAACCGGAGGTCCTAGTTGAGTCATTTTGCAAGTTTTTGTATGAAATTGTACCCGCCCTGCAAGTTTATGTATGGATAGTGTAATTAACTCTATTTTTTTACGGAAGTACTAGCTCTGTGTCCCAACTATACATGCCATAGCGAATTGTAATGCCCCATATGTAACACTTTCCAATTATGGCAATAAAGCTTTCTCAATTTGATCCTTGTCCTTATCCTTGGGGGTTCTTGTCATTTTATTTTTGCATTGCCATATCATTTATTATTTTGCATCCTTGCATTGCTTCATCATCATGGCATCATGGCATATTAGTTTACTTTCTTGTTGAGTGTGTGTGAGGCCTTGTGATGTTGTGTGTGTGGTTCTAGCTATGCCTTGCTAAACCCTAACCCCTCTTCTTATTCTTTCTTTTCTTTCTGTCCCTTTCTTTACCCCATTGTGCAAGTCACCTAGCCAAGTGCTTTATTGTTCTTTCTTTTCCTATAAATCTTGCACCATGCCTACACCCTCTCTGCCAAATATCACCCCATTTAGAATTGATTTGGTTGGGTTTTAAAATACCAAGAGTTTGAACCATATTCAAACTCCTTTTATTTTTCTGCCTCTAAAAATGTCCAAGTCAATTTTATTTAATAGGGCATAATTCACTGAGCATGGGGATATTTTTCTTTTCCCCTAACTCATTTTCTTTAGCCTGTGTTATTCTTTTTCTTTCTGTCTGAAGAAATAAAGAAAAAGGAAAAGAAACAGCAGCTCAGCAGTGGCTATGGGCCTCCTCCATCTCTCTCTCCCTCAGGCCCATCTCTTTCTCCACAGCAGCCGCGACCCACCTTCTTTCTCCCGCAGGCCCAGCCAGCGCTCGCAGTCGCGCTGTGGCTTTTCCCCCCTTGGCCCTACCTATCTGTCTCTCAGCCCCGAGTCGCCGTCTTCCTCCGTCAGAGTAGAACAGAGCAGAGCGCGCTCACCGTCGCGCCGTGAACTCACGCACGTCGAGGTCTCGTGCTCTTAGCCGCCCATTTAAACCCACAGCTTCTCCTCTCCCTCTCTCTAGGTTTCCCCTTCCTCCTCTCGCCGCCTAGAGAGCCGAGCTCCACCAGATCCGCCGCCCCAGTCGATACCCGCACGCATATGAGAGCGCCCCCTAGTCGTCGGCGAGCCCCTCGTCGACCTCAGCCTCGCCAACGGTGTCCTTCTGCTTCCACGACATCGACTACTTCGACTACGACCTCTACGCGGAGCCGATCGCCTCCACGCCGACGTCTTCTTCCTCTTCTTCATCTCCAATGGCCGTAGCTGTTCGAGACCCGCCGCCGTCGACTCCGTCCACGCCTGGGCCAGCCGAGCACTTCTCCGTGCTCGTGGTGAGCTCCTCTTTATCCACATGCCTTTTCCCCTTCCTGCGCGCCCTCTAGGTCCTAGATCCTCGAGCGCCTGAGCGCATCGTCGTCGGACCTCATCGTCGGCGAGTGTTCCGACCCCTCTAGTGCGTCGCTTGCTGTCCGTTCGCGTCAGTGCGTCGCGTAGGAGCTGCATGTGCAGTCGCCGTCCCGCCTAGGCATCTGCATTGTCTCGACGTTGCTCCGTCGCCGCCGTTCTGTCGTTGCTCGCCGCCAGCGTTGTAGTAGTCGCTAGGTGCTGCAAGCGCGTTGGTTGGATGCGGAACTCCTCCAGGAGCATCCCGTACTCCTCCGCCGCCTCGTTTGGTCGCCGAAGCAGCTCCGACGAGCCCTTGTTTTTCCCCTGCTCTGCATCCTCAGTTTAGTCTTCAGTTAAACCACCTGTTATCTGTCAAGGTTCGAATGCTAGCACAGTGGTTCATCTCTTCATCAGTTATCTTCAGGTCCTGTGTTCGAATCCTTGCAGGCGCAGTGGGATTTCGCCCCTTTTTAGTTTTTCTGAGAGGCTGATAGGCAGGCCCCACCTGCCAGCCTCACAGCCCTTCTCCACCCTTGCGCGCACCCGCTGGCGCCAGCTCAGCCAGCTGAGCCCCTCTTGTCAGCGACTTGGGCTAGTTATGCGTGGGTCACTTTGACCCTTGCGCCTGTTTGTTTTCATTTTCTATTTTGTGATTTTTTTATTTTCTTTTTCTATTTTTCTTGTTTAATTAATATCTGTGAAAATATGTTTTTGATGAAAATGAGTCCTATATGAAAAGTGCTTAGAATTTTATGTAGATTATGAATATGCTGTTTGTTGCCATGTTCAAAAATATTTAAAATGCTATTTGAATTTAAACTTGTTTTAAATATGCTTAAACTTGTAAAATTCATAACTAAATATCTACAATTCCAAATTTAACAAACTTTATATGCATTTGGGGTGGAAAATGTGTAGAATATTTTGGTGCTGTTGTTCAGCATGTTTGACAAACTTTATCACGGAAGTTTTTCAGATCTGTCCCAAATGCAAATAAATTAATATGGGAGTTTCTGGATATTGTTGTTATTTATTTCCAGCCCATTTAAATGTGCTAGCATGTTGCTGTAATGTTAGTCTCACCCTTGCCATGTTAACCAACCCCTTTAAACTTGTTGGGTGCTTGTTTGAATAAACAACATAAACTTGTTGGTTGTTCCTTTGCTTGTTCCTTTCATGTGAGTGATCTTGTTTGGTTGTGATATTGTTGCACT
The DNA here is from genome assembly GCA_902687465.1 of Secale cereale. Classification (NCBI taxonomy): domain Eukaryota; kingdom Viridiplantae; phylum Streptophyta; class Magnoliopsida; order Poales; family Poaceae; genus Secale; species Secale cereale. The sequence goes on from LR738709.1 coordinate 318,874,086, forward strand.
CTTGTGACCCCTAGGCCATGCATCATATCTACTCTTGTCCTTGTTCATCATGTTCATGCATCATGTGGTTGGGCATTGCATGTTGATTGATTTTGTTCCGGTGTTGCATTGTTGTGTTTGGTTAGAGCCCGGTGACGATACGGATTACGAAGTTCCTACCAAGGTTCAGTTTGAGGAGAAAGGTTACGTTCCCTCCGAGGAATCAACAGGCAAGATGACCTTACCCAGATATCACTACTATCTTTGACTATGATAGATGTTTCGCTCTTTAGGTTATGGCCTCGATGCCTATGTTTGATTGTCAGCCTCCTATTGTTGCCATGAAACTCTCTAACCACCCACCTAGCAAACCGTTGTTTGTCTACGTAAGCATCGCTCAGTCCCTGTTATAGCATTGTTAGTTGCAGGTGAAGATTTGAAGATTCTTGCTTCATGATGAAGTTATTGTTGGGATATCACAATATATAAAATGTTTAACTAAATCATCTATATATTGGTAATGGGTGGAAGGCTAAGCCTCTGCTTGGTGTTTTGTTCCACTCATGCCACCCTAGGAACCGTTTAAACCAGTGTTATGTTCCTTGATTTTGCGTCCCTAACACAGTTGGGGTTTATGGGCCCCCTCGATAACCCTCTTAGCGCTAAAGCTTTTCCAGCAAGGCCCAACATTGGTTTTACATTTTCCTAATAACTAAAACTTGCATAGGGTGTTGCAAACCCGAGTTCTTAATTAACAACCCTGGGCCAGTGCTCCACTGTAATGCCCAGGATGGGACTATACCTCCTACGTGTCGAGGCACGACTTAAAGGTATAAGCCCATCCTAGAATGATCTCAAGTTTGGTATCTTTGCACGACTCATGTAAAAGAGGGATTAAATTGCAAAAGAGATAGTTGGCTTACACTCGCCACTTCACACAATACATTACATAAACAATCATCATTCAGAACATCACAACCCGACTACGGGTGAAGATCCAAAGAAAGATACCAAAACAACATAAAGCCACAGGGCAGGATCGAATCCTAGTAGAAACCACTACTGAACATCGAAACGTCACAAGCAAACGGCCACACTCTTCATCGAGCTCCCGATGAAGTACTTGAACCAGCTCCTGCATCTTACTCGGCTGAACCTGCATCTGGTGTGGTAAAGTAACTGTGAGCCACAGAGGACTCAGCAATCCCGTTCCCGGGTAACAAGACTATTTAAGCCTTTGGGTGAGGATAAGGCTGAAGAAAGAAATATGAGGTGAAGGAACAAAACAAGAGTCTGCAGCAGCAACTAGCACTAACTTACGCAAAAGAGAGCGAGAAGAGAAGTGCATCGGTCGAAAGATGATCACGAAGTGATCCTAGCTAAAGCCGGTCAAACATAACCCCACCGTGTTCAACTCCCGACTCCCTATTCGGAAATTGACAGTCACGGTACACACGCTGGTAGTGTATTGGAAACATTGTGTCAAGTTTTCTACAACCGGAATTAACAAGCTCCCATCTGCCACATAACCGCGGGCACGGCTTTCGAAAGTTCAAACCCTGCAGGGGTGTTCCAACTTGGCCCATTACAAGCCCACGATCCGCGGAGTCGCAACTCCATAGGTGGGAAGACCCGAGTATTCTCGGAATCCCGTGCTCGAGTTAAACCGAACTAAGGTAAGGCTAATCCAGCAAATCCTCCCGGCGTGTCGACACCCTGATAGTAGCCGCGCGTATCTAGGTCTCAGGACACGACCGGATGGGCGATTCTACAGGTTTTTACCAAACCTTGAGTTTCCTCGAGGTGGCCCCGCAGACTCCCCGTTTCGGACCAACACTCATGTGGAGCACTGGCCCGGGGTTGTTGAATTAAAATAAAAGGGATAGCTAGTCCACATGCAAGTTTTTATTAGTTTGTTATTAGGCAAATAGTACCAAAGGTTGGGATTTGCTGGAAAAGACTTAGCACTTAGCGGTTTATCAAGGGGGTCCCATACACCCCAACCGTGTTAGGAACGCATAATCAAGGAACATAACACCGGCTTATACGGATCCTAACGGCATGAGTGGAACAAATCACCAAGCAAAAGGCTTAGCCTTCCACCCTGCCAGTATATAGATGATTTCATTTTTAAGCATTTATATAGTGTGATATAACCCAACCAAAACTTCAACATGAAGCAAGCATCTTCAATCTTCACCTGCAACTAACAATGCTATAACAAGGCTGAGCGAAGCGTACTTAGCCAAGCAACGGTTTGCGTAGGTAGGGTGGTTAAACATGGCAATGGTTACAAGTAGGAGGCTGACAGGAAAGACATGGGCATCGAGGCAAATACTACAGAGCGATACTCTAGCAAGAGGCAAAAATAGTAATGGTATCCGGGTTCGGTCATCTTGCCTGGATTCCACAAGGGAGAAGAACGGATCCAAGAAGTAGACGAAGAAGAAGCCTCACAACTCCGGAACGAAACCGAAGCTAACAAAAGAAGCAACCGGAAAGAAAGAAACAACACGGTAAACACACAAACATAAACATGGCATACGATGCACATCCAAGTATGATGCATGTCCGGTTTAAATATGCATGGCATGGCAAAATGCACAAGCAACACTACAAGTTAAGTGGAGATCAATATGCAACGAGTTGCATATTGACGAAACACCACATTTAATTATTTAGTTGACTCTTATTATACACAAGACAAGATTAAATGTTGATTAACATGGCAAGAGGTGAAGCATAAGAAAACTACACTATTAAGGCATTTTAAATGAGGCCGGAGAATAACAACAACATATCCGGAAAATCCTCATGAGCATGTTTAATAATTATAAGCAAACAACAATTAACCATTCAAAGGTTGTTAACATGATGCGGATGACATGAACAAGTTTATGCAAGTTTTATTAAAAGGTTGACTTAAAAGAGATAAGAAGCATTTGTCACCGTGGTGGAATGAAAAGGGTGCCACGGCAACGATCCCAAATGAGGCAACGCAACATCTCGGTTCCGGTAACTCGGTGAGGGACCGGTGCAAAACAAAAGGTGGAGTGAACGAGTTGAACAAGAAGATGGGGTGTTCCCGTTGCCGGGTTCCCACGAGTCGGTGACGAGGCAACCGAGGGACATGACAAAAGGTCGGAACGGGCACGAGCACACACAAGGGAGACATTTCATACAACCACAACAAGCATGCACGGGTCATCCACGGGGTCGTTTCGTTATACCTTCGAAGCGTGCGTTTCGGGGCGGTTCGAGACGTCGAGGGACGTAGTGGAAGGAGTCGTTCACGTCGGAGAGGAAGTAGCCGTAGTAGAGGGAAGTAGACGTTCGGGCGACGGTAGTCGTTCGGGCGACGGTAGACGTTCGGGCCGTCGATGTCGAGGTACTTGTCGCGTCGGCGTTCGTAGTGGTACTTGGGGGTTCCCGTTTGCGACGGTAGTGGAAGTAGAGGTACTTGGCGTTCGTCGGCGTCGTGGTACTTGTTCACGTAGTCGTACACGGACCCGTTTTCCGTAGACGTACAAGGGTCCAAAAGACGATAGACTTGCTGTTTTCCTGGTTATCTGAGATTAACAGCACAGCAACAAAACAACAAAACCAAAACTACAACATCAACTTGGCGTGAAGGGCCACGAGGCCACGGCAGCAGCAGCATGGCACGGGGCTGTAGAGGTGCTGGAGCTGCGGCGGCCGCGGGGCGCAGCGGAGGCAGAGCAGAGGCGCGGCTGGAGAGAGCCGTGCTGGCCGGCCGGGCTTCGTCCTGGGGCGAGGGCGAGGAGGCCAGCTGGACGCTCGGGGCTGCAGAGGGAGGACGAGGGCGCGGTCGGCTCGGCCGGCTCGCGCTGCAGGGAACGATGAAGGGGGCGCGGGAGGCCAGGGCTCCTGGGCCTGGCCAGGCGCTCGGGGAGGAGGCCAGAGGAGGGCGCCGAGCTGGGCGGAAGCGAGGCGCCATGGAGGCTCGGCGGCGCAGGCTCCTGCAACGGGGCGACGCCGGGCTCCGGGAGGCGGCCTGGCCGCGGGCGGAAGGGCGCGTGACCTTGGCTCCTCGAGGACGGAGGGAGGCGATGAAGGCGGCCGGTTCCGCGCGTCTCCAGGCGAAGTGGCGACGGGGTTCGGAGGGACGAGGCGTCGGCCGCGAGGGAAGTGCTGCAGAGATGCGGGGCGGAGGCCTTGCGCGCTGGAGCTCGGGCCAGGGCGGGCTCTGCCGCGGTAGGAGGAGGGAGGCACGGGAACGTCGCTCGAGGGAGAGCCGAGGAGATCGGGGGGGCGATGCTGCGGGGTCAAGGGAAGGGATCGAGAGAAAGGGGGCGAAGGGAAGGGATGCTGCCTTGCGGCGCTGGGGGGGCTCGAGGGAGAGCGCTGGGATCGGCTGGGTGCGGCTAGGGTTAGGTGGGGGTCTGGGCCTATTGGGCCAGGGCGCTGAGGTGAGGAGAGTTGGGCCGCTGGGGGGGAAAGGAGGAGGCCCAGAGGCTGGCTTCTTCTTTTAATTAAAACTGCGGTTGTTTTTCCAAATAAAACAGAAAAACAAAAGAGGAATAGAAAGAAAGAGGAGTTAGGAAAAAGGCTTAGGGCAAGGGGTAAAATCCCTGGACTCACAAAAATGTCAGGGTTTAAATAAAAATGAAGGAGGGTTTTTGGAAGGACCTCGACACACTGAAAAGAATTATTGGCAAGGGTTTTTGAAAGAGAAACTCGAAGTAGGAAAGCATGGGGAATATTGCAAGTGTGTTACGGTGATCCCAAACAATTGGAATATTTTTAATATAGCTCCCTAAATATTAGGAGGCTTTTATATGTTATAAAGAGAAGTCACCTTCCCTCGATTTAAATGGACCGAAGGTCCACACGATTTATTTAGGTTGAGATGCAAAATAAAATATGACATGATGGCATGATGACATGATGCAATGCAAAAATAAAAACACAAGCACAAAAGGAACACCCGGGCAACCCGGAACATCTGGAATCTTCTGGAAGCTTCTGGAATCTTCTGGGACGTCGGTCTCGGGCGTCACATCCACATGAGTGTTGGTCCAAACTGGGCAGCCTGCGGGGCCACCTCGAGGAAACTCAAGGGCTGGTAAAAACCTGTAGGATGTCCCATCCGGTCGTGGCCTGAGACGAGATACGCGCGGCTACTATCAGGGTGTCGGCACGCCGGGAGGTCTTGCTGGATTAGTTTTACCTATGTCGGAATATCTTGAGCACGGGATTCCGAGAATACTCGGGTCTTCCCACCTTGGAGTTGCGACTCCGCAGATCATGAGCTTGTGATGGGCTAAGTTGGGACACCCCTGCAGGGTTTGATCTTTCAAAAGCCGTGCCCGTGGTTATGTGGCAGATGGGAATTTGTTAATATCCGGTTGTAGAAAACTTGACACTATGTTCAGAATACACTACCAGCATGAGTAACCTTGACGGTCGCTTTCCGAAGGGGTTCGGGAAGTGAACACGGTGGAGTTATGTTTGACGTGCTTAGTTAGGATCACTTCATGATCACTTTGATGATCGTTGGCACTTTCTCTTCTCACTCTAGACACGTAAGCTAGTGCTAGTGCTGCTGCAACCTTGTTTTCAGCCTTTTCCACACCTAAGGCTTTGATAGTATTGCTACCCGGGAACGGGATTGCTGAGTCCTTCGTGGCTCACAGATTCTACACAACACCAGATGTAGGTACCGTTGAGAACTACACAGCTGGTGGTTCAGAGTTGTATTGGGAGTTCGATGAAGAACGTGGGCGATACTACGTGTCTTACCGAGAGGATCAGTAGGGCTCTTACTAGGATGATCAGGACCTTGTGTTGCTTTATTTATGGTATCTTTCATTTGTATCTTCGTCCGTAGTCGGACAATGATGTTGTTGGATGATGTATGTTAATGTATTACATTGTGTGACGTGGCGAGTGTAAGCCAACTACTCTTTTACATTTTCATCCCCTCTTTTACACGAGTTGTGCAAAGATACCATACTTGATATCATTCTAGTATGTGATTATACCTTTAAGTCGTGCCTCGACACGTGGGAGGTATAGTCACATACTGGGCATTACACGAATCAACCTATGGTTGGATGGTTAGGAGGATAGTGATATCCCCAACCTATCAGGGTTCAAGTCCCAGTGCTCGCATTTGTCCTAAATTTATTTCAGGATTTTCGGCAATGCGTGTTCAGTGGGAGGAGATGTTCCCGTCGACTACGAGGCACCTGCTATGACTTTCTAAAATTTCATGATAATATGCCGGCTGCCACCTTGTGGATTGTGGCCTCTCTATTCTGCAATATGCCGATGATACAATTCTTTTTACGGAACATGACCAGGACAAGGCTCGATACCTGAAACTATTTCTTTTAGTGTTTGAGAAAATGTCGGACTTAAAATTTACTTCCATAAAAGTGAAATGTACTGCTTTGGAGAAGCCAATGAGGTGGCAACCAATTACGCTGACCTGTTTGGGTGTGTGCAAGGCCAATTTCCAATTAAATATTTGGAAATACCGATTCATTATCGGTGTCTCACAAATGCGGAATGGAAACATGTAGAGGAGCGCTTGGTGATACGTCTCCAACGCATCTATAATTTTTGATTGTTCCATGCTATTATTTATGATGTTTTGGATGTTTAATGGGCATTGTCATACACTTTTATATTATTTTTGGGACTAACCTACTAACCCAAAGGCCAAGTCCAGATTGCTGTTTTTGCATGTTTTAGGGTTTTATAGAAAAGGGATATCGAACGGAGTCCAAGCAGAATGAAACCTTCAGGAGAGATATTTTTTGGAGAAAATCACGCACGGGAGACTTGAAAACCACGGAGTAGGGGCCACGAGGTGCCCACGAGGGTGGGGGGCGCGCCCTCCTGCCCAGGGCACGCCCCCTGCCTCGTGGATCCCTCGTGAGGCCCCTGGTGTCCTCCTTCCTCCTATATAAGCCTACGTACCCCGAAACCATCAACAACAGAGAAAAAACCCTAGTTCCACCGCTATAACCTTCTGTTCCCGTGAGATCCCATCTTGGAGCCTGTTCCGGAGCTCCGCCAGAGGGGGGGGGGGATCCATCACGGAGTGCTTCTACATCATAATCGTCGCCCTCACCATGAGTTGTGAGTAGTTTACCACAGACCTTCGGTTCCATAGCTTGTATCTAGATGGCTTCTTCTCTTTCTTTGGATCTCAATACAAAGTTCTCCTCGGTCTTCGGGGAGATATATTCGATGTAATCTCTTTTTGCGGTGTGTTTGTCGAGATCTGATGAATTGTGGGTTTATGATCAAGATTATCTATGAGAAATATTTGGTTCTTTTCTAAACTCTTTATGTGTTCTCATAATATCCTTGCAAGTCTCTTCGAATTATTGGTTTGGTTTGGCCTACTAGATCTATAGTTCTTGCAATGGGAGAAGTGCTTGGCTTTGGGTTCAATCTTGCGGTGTCCTTTCCCAGTGACAGTAGGGGCAGCAAGGCACGTATTGTATTGTTGCCATCGAGGATAAAAAGATGGGGTTTACATTATATTGCTTGAGTTTATCCCTCTACATCATGTCATCTTTCTTAAGGCGTTACTCTGTTCTTATGAACTCAATACACTAGATGCATGCTGGATAGCGATCGATGTGTGGAGTAATAGTAGTAGATGCAGGAGGAGTCGGTCTACTTGTCTCGGACGTGATGCCTATATACAATGATCATGCCTAGATAGTCTCATAATTATTCGTTTTTCTATCAATTGCTCGACAGTAATTTGTTTACCCGCCGTAGAATAATCGCTATCATGAGAGAAGCCACTAGAGAACACTAAGCCCCCCGGGTCTATTCTCAACATATTAATCTACATCTACTTTACTTTTTCCGCTTTTACTTTCTGTTCTTATAAACAAAAATGCCAAAAATATAAACTATCATCTCTATCAGATCTCACGTTCGTAAGTGACCGTAAAGGGATTGACAACCCGTTATCGCGTTGGCTGCGAAATTCTTATTTGTTTGTGCAGGTGCGAGTGACTCGTGCGTCATCTCCTACTGGATTGATTCCTTGGTTCTCAAAAACTGAGGGAAATACTTACGCTACTATGTTGCATCTCCCTTTCCTCTTCGAGGGAATACAACGCAAGCTCGAGAAGTAGCAAGAAGAATTTCTGGCGCCATTGCCGGGGAGGCTTACGCAAAAGTCATATACCAAGTACCTATCACAAACCCTTATCCTTCACATTACATTTTTTTGCCTCTCGTTTTCCTCTCCCCCACTTCACCTTTGCCGATTTATTTGCCCTTCTTCTGCCCTGTGTTTACCATTCGCTTGCCTCTCGTTTGCTTGTGTGCTATGTGCCTTCTATGTGCTTGCATCTTTGCTTGCTAAAAATCTATTGTTATGGATTACCTTAAAGTGTTCTACTTGGATCATCTTCGATCCTTATGCGCTCATGCTGAAACCCCAACTAGCCTAGGTTATGGGAAATCTTTAGATGAGCATGCTCATTTTGTGTGTCGCCGTTTGTCTGAAAAGGGGATACTCTTATGGGATCAGATAAACAGATTGCCGTGTTATGCTGGGAATCTTTGTGAAATTTGTGATTTTACTTGTTACTCTAAGAACCCTGAAAAACACCTCCCCTACCTATGTGAGTTTAATGATAATGAAATCTTATCTTCTTATGCAAAGGGTGTTTATAGTTACTATGATATCGAATGAATTGAAGAATTCGTTGCTTTTAAGGGTGCTTATGAAGTTGCTTCTTTGATTGAAAAGTATGATATTACTCTCTATGAATCTGAAAATTTTGACATACTTAAATATTGCTATGAAAACTATGCTCATAATGCCAATATCAAAGAATCTATTGAAGGAATGACCGCTGCTTTGAAGGAAAATAATGATATGCATGAATCTATAGATAATTATGATTCCGCTGATTTGATTGAAATATCCCTTGATGAACATGATGCTTGCTATTCTTGCGGACATGATGCCAATATTTATGAAGAAGAATTTGCTATAGTTCCCTATGTTAAACATGAGATCGTTGCTATTGCACCCATACTTGATAGTTCCTTCGATGAAAAGCATGATTGCAATGATGCTATTATAAATTCTCTTGATGTCAATTGTGCTAATGATATGCAAAACCCTAAGCTTGGGGATGCTAGTTTTGCTATGACTACTATTTGTTGCAATGATCATGATTGGGGTGATTCTTCTTATGATCTTGAAAATTTATTTAATCCCCATGATGAATATGAGATTGATAATAATGTTTGCAATAATATTGAAAGTGGGTTTGGAAGATTGTCAACTTTAGATCCCACTATTTTGGAAGAGTGTCAACTTCGTATGCATGTAGATCGCGTTGAGAATATGTTATGTGATAGCTATATTGTTGAATTTGCTTATGATCCTATATGCAATTACTATGAGAGAGGAAAATATGGTTGTAGGAATTTTCATGTTACTAAATTACCTCTCGTTATGTTGAGATTGCTATTGCCTCTTTCTTCTTCCTTGCATATGCTAGATCTTACTTGTCTTGGTAATTCGTTTTCCTATAAAATTCCTATGCATAGGAAGTATGTTAGACTCAGATGTGTTTTCCATGTGCTTTATGATGCTCTCCTTGTGCTTCAATTCTTGTCTTTCATGAGAGCATCACTAAAATCATGCCTAGCTAGGGGCGTAAAACGATAGCGCTTGTTGGAAGGCAACCCGATTTTATTTTATTTTTGTTTTTGCTGCTGTTATGGAATAAATATTGCATCTAGCTTCTGTTTAGATGTGGTTTCATGTTTTGTTTAGTGTTTGTGCCAAGTAGAACCTTTGGGAAGACTTGTGTGAAGTTTATATGATCTTGCTGTGAAAAACAGAATCGTTAGCGCTCGCTAGAATGGTCATCAGATTTTACTAGAGCGTGCTATTTAGTTGATTCTTTTTTAAAATGATTAATAGGCAAATTCCTCACGTTTACCAATTTAGTTTTAATTTTTGGAGTTACAGAAGTATGCGAAACCTGCAGATTACTACAGACTGTTTTGTTTTTGACACATTCTGCTTTTCGTGTGTTGTTTGCTTATTTCAATGCATCTATGAGTAATATTGGGAGGTATGAACCATAGAGAAGTTAGAATACAGTAGGTTTAACACCAATATAAACAAAGAATGAATTCATTACAGTACCTTTGAGTAGTGGTTTGCTTTCTTATACAAACGGAGCTCATGAGATTTTTGTCTAAGTTTTGTGTTGTGAAGTTTTCAAGTTTTGAGTATTGCTTTGATGGACTATGGAAGAAAGAGTAGCAAGGGCCTAAGCTTGGGTATGCCCAAGGCACCCCAAGTAAAATTCAAGGACAATCAAAACCCTAATCTTGGGGATGCCCCGGGAAGGCATCCCCTCTTTCGTCTTCATCTATCGGTAACTATACTCGGAGCTATATTTTAATTCACCACATGATATGTGTTTTGCTTGGAGCATCTTGTATAATTTGAGTCTTTGCTTGTTAGTTTGCCACAATCATACTTTTTGGACACACCTATTTGAGAGAGTTAAATATGGCCTAGGAATTGTTAGAACACTCTATGTGCTTCACTTATATCTTTTGAGTTGAATAGTTTTTGCTCTAGTGCTTCACTTATATCTTTTAGAGCACGATGGAGATAATATTTTGAAGAAATTGTTGAACTCTCATGCTTCACTTATATCCATTTGAGAGTCTATTAAAACAGCATGGTAATGTGTTTAGGCTATAAAACTAGTCTTCATATGATAGACATCCAATATCAATCACTACTGGAATCTGGCACTTTGCCATCTGCCATGGCAGATGGCAAATGCATGGTGTGACGCCCGAGACCGACGTCCCAGAAGATTCCAGATGTTCCGGGGTCTCCCGTATGTTCTTTTTGCTTGTGTTATTTATTTTTTTGCATTGCATCATGCCATCATGTTATTTATTTTTTGCATCTCAACTTAAATAAATCGTGTGGACCTTCGGTCCATTTAAATCGAGGGAAGAATGTCTTCTCTTTATAACATATAAAAGTCTCTCAATATTTAGGGAGCTATATTTATTAATTATTCCATTGCTTCGGAATCACCATAACACACTTGCATAATTCCCCATTGTCTTTTCACTTCGAGTTTCACCTTCAAAATCTTGCCAATAATTCTTTTCCGTTGTTTCGAGGTTCCTCCAAAAATTTGAACATTTTTGGACACTTCAATATTCAAGTCTTAGTTCAAACTATTTGAATTAAATTCAAATATGTTTGAATTATTTTCCGATCTGGCCTTTTGTATTTTTCTCCGGTCGTGCTTATTTTTATGAGCCCGAGAAAAATATAATTCCAGGTGCTAACTTTTTCCTAACTCCCCTCCTCTTTTCTTTCTTCTCTTTTATTTTCTGTTAAAGAAATAAAAAGAAGAAGAAGCCAGCCGCGCCAGGCCTTCCCTCCTTCTCTCCTCCCCTAGGCCTCCCTGGCAAAACCTCCCTCCTGGCCATCTGGGCCTCCTCCTTTCCCCACCTAGGCCCAGTCGGCCGAACCTTCTGCTCCCTGGCCCATCGGCCCAAACCCACTCCACCGAACCCTAGCGTGCGCCTCTCCCGCATCGCTCGCTCCCTCTCTTCCCTCGTGCGCCGTCGGACCTCTCTTCCCCTCGACCGCATCCCCCTCGTCCTCCCGTTTTTCCCCATCGAGCCCTCGATCTCCCTCCTCTGCCTCGACTCCCTCCTTCGCCCGCATCGCTAGTCACGAGCGCCTCGACCAGCTGGCGCCTCCGACCCCGGCGCCCTTCCGCCCCGCCGGCGCCAGGAGGCCGGCCGCGCTCGTCTGTCCCGAGCGATGCCAGCAAGGCCGGCGCGCCCTCGCCTCCGGCCCCTGCCCCGCGAGCGCCCGTCCTCGCGCTGGAGCTCCCTCTCCGTCCCCTTGCGGCCTCGCCTCCCGAGCGCCGTCCTTCCTCTGCTCCGCCCCGAGCCCGCGTCGATCGCTCGCCCCTATCTCCTCCAGCGCGCGCTCGCCGCATCCCCAGCGCCGGCCAGAGCCACAGCTCCAGCCTCGCCAAGGCCAGCCCTGTCCCACCCCTGCTCTGGTTCCTTCCCTTCCTCACAGCTCCTTCTCAAACTCATCTCTCTCCCTCTCTCTTGTTTCCCTGGTCAGGAGCAGCAGCTCCATGGCGCCCGGAGCACCGATGCGTCGTTTATGTACAGCAACTCGACGCTGACCTTCCCTGCCTCGTCCAAGTGGGGATTTGGCCCCTCGACGCCTGGATCTGTCCATCTCCGCGTCGCCGGAGCGAGCAGCCGCGGGCCGGCCAGGACCCGCCACGATCCAGCGCCAAGGCCTCTTCCTCCAGCACCGTTCCGCCCCAAGGCAGCAGCCTCCTCGCCGTGACCGGGCCTTGTGTTTTTTTTGTTGTTGTTGTTGTAACCGCAAAACCGCCCAAGTTTTCCATCAAGTACCACTACACCGTGAACGTCGTCGGACCTTCAAGTTCAACTACGTGGAGATGCGTCAAGTTCCGCTACACCGTCATGCACGAGTACCACGACGAGCGTTTGAAGCGCCAAGTACCCCTACACGGCGAAACGACAAGTACATCCACCGTCGCCGAAGACCGCGTGTACCTCTACGATACGAGAACGCCGACACAAGACGACACGACAAGTACCCCGACAACATGTGTACCACTACCGTCGCCCCGTGAACGACTACCGAGGCGCCAAGTACCTCTACGGAACGACTACTCGTTGGCGACCTCGTGAAACGGCTACTTCCTCTTCGGAAACGTGAACGACTACTTCCTCTACTTCCACTACGTCCCTCTACGATCTCGAACCGCCCCGAAACGCACGCTTCAAAGGTATAACCCCGAGACGTGACCCGTGGATACTTGTTGTGTGTTGTATGAAATGTTTCCTTGTGTGCATCGTGCCCGTTCCGACCTCTTGTCATGTTCCTCGGTTTCCTCGTCACCGACTCGTGGGAACCCGGTAACGGGATCGCCCCACCTCTTTCATCTTGTTTGACTCGCTCACGCCACCTTCATCTTTTGCACCGGACTCTCAACGAGTTACCGGAACCGATATGTTGCGTGGCATCATTTTCGGATCGTTACCGTGGCACCCTTTCCTTCCACCACGGTGACAAATGCTTCATATCTTGTTAATTGTCAACCTTTTAATAAAATTGCATAAACTTGATCATGTCATCCGCATCATATTAACAACATTATATATGTGTGTGAATTGTTGTTGCTTTAATAATTATTAAACATGCTCATGGGGATTTTCCGGATATGTTGTTGTTATTTCCGGCCTCATTTAAAATGTCTAGTTGTGTAGTTTTATTATGCTTCACCTCTTGCCATGTTAAAAACATTTAATCTTGTCTTGTAAATAACGAGAGTCAACTAAATAATTAATATGTGGTGTTTCGTCAATATGCAACTCGTTGCATATTGAGCTCCACTTAACTTGTAGTAATTGTTTGTGCACTTGCCATGCCATGCATATTTAAACCGGACATGCATCATACTTGGATGTGCATTGTATGCCATGTTTATGCTTGCGTGTTTACCGTGTTGTTTCTTTCTTTCCGGTTGCTTCTCTTGTTAGCTTCGGTTTCGTTCCGGAGTTGTGAGGTTTCGCTCGTCTGTTGCTCCGTCTACTTCATGGACCGTTCTTCTCCCTTGTGGAATCCCAGGCAAGATGACCGAACCCGGATACCATTACTATCTTTGCCTATTGCTAGTAGTCTCGATCTATAGTTTTGCCTCGATGGCCATGATCTTCTTGTCAGCCTCCTACTTGTAACCATTGCCCTGTTTAACCAACCTACCTATGCAAACCGTTGCTTGGCTAAGTACGCTTTGCTCAGCCCCTCTTATAGCATTGTTAGTTGCAGGTGAAGATTGAAGATGCTTGCTTCATGTTGAAGTTTGGTTGGGTTATATCACACTATACAAATGCTAAAATGAAATCATCTATATACTGGCAGGGTGGAAGGCTAAGCCTTTTGCTTGGTGATTTGTTCCACTCATGCCGTTAGGAACCGTATAAACCGGTGTTATGTTCCTTGATTATGCGTTCCTAACACGGTTGGGGTGTATGGGACCCCCTTGATAAACCGCTAAGTGCTAAGTCTTTTCTAGCAAGTCCCAACATTGGTACTATTTGCCTAATAACTAATAAAACTTGCATGTGGACTAGCTATCCCTTTTATTTAATTCAACCCCCCCGGGCCAGTGCTCCACATGAGTGTTGGTCCGAAACGAGCGGACTGCGGGGCCACCTCAAGGAAACTTGAGGTCTGGTAAAAACCCGTAGGATGTCTCATCCGGTCGTGTCCTGAGACTAGATACGCGCGGCTACCTATCAGGGTGTCGACACGCCGGGAGGATTTGCTGGATTAGCCTTACCTTAGTTCGGTTTAACTTGAGCACGGGATTCCGAGAATACTCGGGTCTTCCCACTTTGGAGTTGCGACTCCGCGGACCGTGGGCTTGTGATGGGCCAAGTTGGAACACCCCTGCAGGGTTTGAACTTTCGAAAGCCGTGCCCGCGGTTATGTGGCAGATGGGAGCTTGTTAATTCCGGTTGTAGATAACTTGACACAATGTTCCAATACACTACCAGCGTGTGTACCGTGACTGTCAATTTCCGAATAGGGATTCGGGAGTTGAACACGGTGGGGTTATGTTTGACCGGCTTTAGCTAGGATCACTTCGTGATCATCTTTCGACCGATGCTCTTCTCTTCTCGCTCTCTATTACGTAAGTTAGTGCTAGTTGCTGCTGCAGACTCTTGTTGTTCCTTCACCTCTCGTTCTTTCTTCAGCCTTGTCCTCACCCAAGGCTTAAATAGTCTTGTTACCCGGGAACGGGATTGCTGAGTCCTCTGTGGCTCACAGTTACTTCACCACACCAGTTGCAGGTTCAGCCGTGTACGATGCAGGAGCTGGTTCAGTTCTTCACCGGGAGCTCGATGAAGAGTTTGGCTGTTTGCTTGTGACGTTTTGACGATCAGTAGTGGTTTCTACTAGGATTCGATCCTGACCTGTGGCTTTATGTTGTTTTGGTATCTTTCTTTTGGATCTTCACCCGTAGTCGGGTTGTGATGTTTTGAATGATGATTGCTTATGTAATGTATTGTGTGAAGTGGCGAGTGTAAGCCAACTATCTCCTTTTGCATTTTAATCCCTCTTTTACATGAGTCGTGCAAAGATACCAAACTTGAGATCATTCTAGGATGGGCTTATACCTTTAAGTCGTGCCTCGACACGTAGGAGGTATAGTCCCATCCTGGGCATTACACATGGTCGGTGGATGGCAAAGGCTTTGCCATCAGCCAGCAGATGGCAAACAGTTTGTCTGAATTCCAGTGGGCAAAGGCTTCTTTGCCATCTGCTGGCTGATGGCAAAGAGCCTGTGTCTTTGCCATCAGCTGGCAGATGGCATAGCCTCTTAACGGGGTTAGCCCCGTTAGAAGGATAACGACATACTTTGCCATCAGCCAGCAGATGGCAAAGGCTGCATACTTTGCCATCAGCCAGCTGATGGCAAAGAGCTTTGCCATCTACTGGCAGATGGCAAAGAGCCCAAACAGGCTAGTCCAAATTTTTTTCCTCTGGATGACACGTGGTTTCTTTGCCATCTGCCAGCTGATGGCAAAGCTCTTTGCCATCTGCCAGCAGATGGCAAAGTGTCTATATTGCCCCATTTAATTTTGTTTTTCTTATATCAATTCATTTTCACAGAAAATCAAACACAAATATATTTATATGACCAATATAGCATATTCAACACATATTACCAATAGTCATAAACACATATATATCCAATACATGTTACCAATAGTAGCAAGTTTCATCCGTACATATACATAGTTTCATCAATATTACACAGTTTCATCCATAGGTAGCAAGTTTCACAAGGTCAAAACAAAAACTAAATACAAGCACTCCATCAACCCAAGCTTCCGTGATCTTAAGCAAATTTGTAAAATGGGAAAGAAGAAAGTTAGAAGAAGAAGACTAGAAGAAGAAGATTATTATGATGCAACTAAAATGTGAAGATTATTATGATGCAACTTATATGTGTAAAATAGGTCATTTTGGAGCTAAGTAAGGTCATTATGTCATTTTGGAGGTAGCTAAGCATATGAAGTCATTTAGGAGCTAAAATATGACATTTCTTAAGCATATTATGTCATTTTAGAGCCAGTTAAGCATATTAAGTGATTTTGGAGGAAAAGATGCTAAGTATAGGTCATTTTAGAGCTATCCTAGGTTAAATAGGTCATTTTTAAGCTAGCTAAGCATATTAAGTCCTTTTGGAGGAAAAAATGCTAAGTATAGGTCATTTTAGAGCTATCCTTGGTTAAATAAGTCATTTTGGAGCTAATCAAGCTTATTTTGTCATTTTTGAGCTAGCTAAGCATATTGAGTTATTTAGGAGGAAAAATGCTAAGTATATGTCATTTTAGAGCTAGCCTAGGTTAAATAGGTCATTTTGGAGCTACGTAAGGTTATTATGTCATTTTGAAGCTAGCTAAGCATATGAAGTCATTCAGGACCTAAGCAGTTTATATACATCCGTGTCTTATATTTTAGCTAGCCTGCTCTCACGGAGTTCAACCACACCATCAGATTCATTATTCAAGGAGTCATGCTAGTATGAACTGCCTAATCTGATATAAAATGGAACAATCCACACGAAGCCAAGGTATGATGGAATTTGCACATTAAGAAAATTCTAAGTACCAGCAGGAGCACATAAGGTAAAAATACCTTGACGGGAGTTCGGTAGGCACAGCGGGTGTCCCATGCCAGGGAGGTTGAATCAAAGTTCGTCCCTAATCCAGCATACAACTAGCTCACAGGATAACCAGATCATGTGCCTAAGCTCAAATGGTTTCTTCTGCTGCTCTTAAGATAGACCAAACTGACACCTACATTACAGCGTAGCACATATAAGAACAATAGTTCAAAGAGCTGGCTATGGAGCAAACGTAGAGCAAGAGATCAAATGAAAATGAACCACACTCATTAGCATTTTATACAAGAAATTTTGACAACACATGGAAATAATTTACTGCATAAGAACAAGAAAAGGTGAACATCCAACAGTAACCAAAAATCTTGCATGAAGAAACCAAGTAATGTATTTGAACTCCTAATCCAAGGAACAAATCAAAGTTATATAATGAACAAGGAGTAGAGCATAACCACATGGCAAAGTCATGTATGCGAAACTGGTGACAGAATGATGGTACCTTGATTTCTAGTATCCACACAAACGGAAACTCTGTAGTTTTATTCACATAACTAAGCCAATGAACTGAAATATGAAACTCACAACCAGAAATCTCTCTATGTCCGGCACACAGCACATAAATCTCGAACAAAAGCACATTTTAACAATGCAAGGCATAAAATACATGGTTGATGGTATATATCGCATGAATCCTACTACAGGCAATTTATAAACTTCCGTGTCTTATATTTTAGCTACCTGGCTCTCATGGTTTTCAGCTACACCATCAGATTGATCATTCAAGGAGTCATGCTAGCATGAACCACCCAATCTGATATAAAATAGAACAGTCCACATGAAGCCAAGGTATCATGGATTTTGCACATTAAGAAACTTCTGAGCACCATAAAAGAACACATAATGTAAAATACCTTGACGGGAGGTCAGCAGGCATAGTGGGTGTCGCCATGCCAGGGAGGTTGCATCAAAGTTCCTCCCATTCCAGCATACAAATTGCTAACTGGACAACCAGATCATTTGGCACTTGATTCATCTGCCTGAGCACAAAAGGTTACTTCTGCCGCTCTTAAGATAGACCAAACTGACACCTGCATCACAACATAGCGTGTATAAGAACCATAGTTCAAAGAGCTGGCTATGGAGCAAACATGGAGCAAGAGATCAAATGAAAATGAGCCACACATGTTCGGATTTTATAAAACATTTTTGAGAAACAAGATAACCAAATAACAGTATGCATCAAACACACAAGTTCTAACAGAAGTATCTCACCAGTCAGCAATACGGATCAAGAGAACCAATGAAACTGAACTTATTATAAAATAATGAGAACGAAAAAACCCATATAGTCTCTCTCTCCCTCCATCCCCCATCCTAGAGCAACAGGAAAATGATCCTTCATGAGTTTGGAACCATCAAGTGCACGAATGAATAAGCAAACTTCGCACAAGCATGACCAGAGAACAAAAAAGGCAGCCTACTACACATACACATACCTAGTCGATCTGATTATCAACGTCACGGATAGCCACGGATCGATGGTCGACAAAGAGCAACCAAGTATTGAACAAAAACACATGATATCTCGATGTACTACACTTCACAGCCCTCATGGGTACATGATACCTCGATCAAGATTACTTTTCACACAAGCACTTGAGAGGAAGGGGAAGCGACGAGAGGAGGGCATACCTCGGCTGGGACCTCATCTATGACCTAAAGCTCGTCAGGAAGGAGTCGGAGATGATGATGATGTTGTTGTTGTTGTTGTTGTTGTTGCTGCTGCTACTGCAAGCTTCCGGTCCTCTATGGGAGGCCGATGCATCGTATAGAAGGCCAGCAGAGCCCATGACGGCCCTAATGGGTACATACAAGAAACTGGGGAGCATCAGTTTTATTAAGAAAATAGCACAACAGACAAATACTCCCTCCGTCCCATAATATAAGAGCGTTTTTTATACTACACTAGTGTAAAAAACGCTCTTATATTATGGGACAGAGGGAGTAGTTGAGAGCTTAAGGTAATTAAAGTGTATCTAAAGGAACTGAAAACTGTGTCAATACAACAATTTAAGAAGGCCAAACATACAAAATAAAATAAAAACTAAGAGTTCTTGTGTATTCTGCAATCTAAGAGGGTCTAGCACCTCAGAATCATCATCACTATCAGAAGCGCACAAAAAATGGGTAAGTTGACACTAGCAACTAGAAACAAGCAAGGAAGTTACATATCCGGCTGTTAAACAGAGCCTAACCATCCACAACAGCAAGCCGTGATCATTAAGAGAGACCATATCGTGAAAAGCGTCAACATGTTTGGCACGATAGAATACTCTGAACCAGAAATCTCTCTATGGCCATGGCTTGATGGCAGGTACACAGCACATAAATCTTGAACAAAAGCATATGTTTAACATTATTACCACTCCTGAGCGCCGACTTTGCTAGGTATACGTCTAGCATTTGAACCCTTAGTCATTCTGTTCCTGAATGTTGACGGCAGAATTCAGTTAATTATCATCTTGTATCAGCAACATTCAGTATCGTACTTAGCTTTTGATGTTCTACAACTGTCAGGACGAAACACAAATTCCTGGAGCCGATCACTGTAAAGTAAATTAAACATCTCATTACAAAGCTAAATATCAAGGCACCAACGATCCAGTGAGGATAGATGTATGTGTGAGCACTCAGTATCCAACCAGTGAGATAAAAAACACATGCTGCAGGGATCGTACGCCATGTTTCAGGCCGCCGGTGACTTGGATCCAATCCCATGGAAAGAAAACTCGGGTTGTACGACGGCGTCGAGCATCTCGCCGAGGCTAGGGTTTGGAGCCTCCTGCACAACACAGCACAACAGGTTCCTGCTTTGAGACTCAAATTCAGTCGTCGGAACCAACTTGCGCTAATGGCGCATCACCGGAACAGAATGGAAGGAGGGATGGGGGTTAGGTGAGCTAATTACCTGCCCTGACGCCGACGCGGGAGGACGAGGCTGCCTTCTTCGTGGTGATGAAACTGACGCCGATGGAGAGGCCGGAGGAGAGCGCGAGCAGGATCCCCTTGATGTCGAACGGCCCGGGTGCGGGAGCCGTGGCGGTGACCCGCTACGGCTAGGGTTCAGAGCCGCGCAAAAGATTCGAAGGTGGTCGTCGTCGTGGATCCACGGAGCCCGATGTGGATCCATTGCCGTGGTCGCGGGGAGCAGGAACCGCACGGAGATCCGGCAGGCAGCATCGCTGCGGCGGGAGCGCCATGGCCGCCTTGCTCGATTTGGGACCGAGTTGAGTGAGAGAAGGTGAGGGGAGTGGAAGTGGGTTGGGTGGCGGCGGCCGTGGGAAGAGGGGAAGGAGATCACCGGC
>LR738709.1:318894260-318925517 GCA_902687465.1 Secale cereale
GTGGCGGCGGCGGCAGCAGGCAGACGAGGGAGGAGAATGAATCACGGGGGAACAGAGCTCGGGCTCTGGCCTGCGGGGTGGGTAGGGATAGGATTTCCAAATGTATTTTTCCCTTTCCTTTGGTTCAAACTCTAGAGGCGGGGACTCTCTTCGCACGCGCGGGGCAACATTTCGGAGGATTTTGCCGTCGTCAGCTCGCCAAAGACCTGGCGCAAAAACTGAACGCATGACCAAAACATTGGCGCAGATCTGAAATTTTGGCTTCCAACCAAACGCTTGCTATCGAGTGGGTCAACGACCAAAAAATTGGTAGGGCTGGCAACGGCTGTGATCCAAACAGCCCCGCATAGGCTAGTTTCCTTTTTTTTGGGAGGATTAGGCTAGTTTCCTTGTTAAATGAGTGATTTATGAGTGTACTAGTAAAGGATTTGTGCGTGCACGATATACTATCTCCTTTTTGTTTTTTTAACCTGAAAAAAAACCCATCTCTTTGCCATCTGCTGGCAGATGGCAAAGAGGTGGGGCTGGTACGCCGTCACCCACTTAACGGCAACAGGAGTTGGCTACCTCTTTGCCATCTGCTGGCAGATGGCAAAGAATTGGCTGATGGCAACCATGTTCTTTGCCATCTGTCAGTTCTTTGCCATCTGTTTTTTATAAGCAGATGGCAAATAAGTTCTTTGCCATCAGCTGGCAGATGGCAAAGAGCTGGCGGATGGCAAAAACCCAGATTCCAGTAGTGAATGTAGTAAAAACTTTCACACTAAGTGCATTGAATATGATGAGATGTTGGATGCTTGATAATTGTTTTGAGATATGAGGATAGTGATATTAGAGTCATGCTAGTGGAGTTATTATGAAATTGAGAAATACTTGTGTTAAGGTTAGTGATTCCCGTAGCATGCACGTATGGTGAACCGCTATGTGACGAAGTTAGAGCATGAGGTATTTGTAAAGTGTCAACCTTTGTGCGGAGGTCGGGGGCGCGCGATGGTTAACTCCTACCAACCCCCCCCCTAGGAGCATGCGTTGATTGCTTTGTTTTGGTGACTCGTAGATTTTTGCAATAAGTATATGAGTTCTTATGACTAATGTTGAGTCCATGAATTATACGCACTCTCACCCTTCCACCATTGCTAGCCTCTCTTGTACCGCAACTTTCACCGATACCATACACCCACTATATATCCTTCCTCAAAACAGCCACCATATATATTCCTCAAAACAGCCACCATACCTACCTATCATGGCATTTCCATAGCCATTCCGAGATATGTTGCCATGCAACTTTCCACCGTTCCGTTCATATGACACGCTTCATATTGTCATATTGCCATGCATGATCATGTAGTTGACATCGTATTTGTGGCAAGGCCACCATGCATAATTTTTCATACATGTCACTCTTGATTCATTGCACATCCCGATACACAACCGGAGGCATTCATATAGAGTCATACTTTGTTGTAGTTTCGAGTTGTAATATCGAGTTGTAATGAAAGTGTGATGATCATCATTATTAGAGCATTGTCCCATGGGAGGAAAGACTAAATCAATAAAGCCCCTCCACAAAAAGAAAAAGAAAAAAGAAAGGCCAAAGAAAAAAGAAAGGCCCAAAAAAAGGTACAATTGCTACTATCTTTTTTCCACACTTGTGCTTCAAAGTAGCACCATGTTCTTTATTGTAGAGAGTCTCATGTTTAGTCACTTTCATATACTAGTGGGAATTTTTGTTATAGAACTTGGCTTGTATATTCCAACAATGGGCTTCCTCAAATGCCCTAGGTCTTCGTGAGGAAGCAAGTTGGATGCACACCCAGTAGTTTCTTTTGTTGAGCTTTCATACATATTTAGATCTAGTGCATCCGTTGCATGGAAATCCCTACTCACTCACATTGATATCTATTGATGGGCATCTCCATAGCCTGTTGATACGCCTAGTTGATGTGAGACTATCTCCCTCCTTTTTGTCTTCTCCACAACCACCTCTCTATTCCACCCATAGTGTTATGTCCATGGCTCACGCTCATGTATTGCGTGAAAGTTGAAAGGTTTGAAAGAATAAAGTATGAAAACAAGTGCTTGGCTGAAATCGGGGTTGTGCATGATATGAATATTTTGTGTGATGAAGAGGGAGCATAGCCAGACTATATGATTTTGTAGGGATAACTTTCTTTAGCCATAGTATTTTGAGAAGACATGATTCCTTTGTTAGTATGCTTGTAGTATTATTATTTCTTATGTCAATATAGAATTTTCTCTTGAATCTTTCAGATCTGAACATTCATGCCACAATTAAGAGAATTACATTGAAAAACTATGTTGGTTAGCATTCCACATCAAAAATTCTGTTTTTATGATTTGCCTACTCGAGGATGAGCAGGAAATAAGCTTGGGGATGCTTGATACGTCTCCAACGTATCTATAATTTTTTATAGTTCCATGCTATTATTTATGATGTTTTGGATGTTTAATGGGCTTTGTCATACACTTTTATATTATTTTTGGGACTAACCTACTAACCCAAAGGCCTAGTCCAGATTGCTATTTTTTTTTCCTGTTTTAGGGTTTTCCAGAAAACGGATATCAAACGGAGTCCAAACAGAATGAAACCTTCGGGAGAGATATTTTTTGAGAAAATCACGCATGGGAGACTTGAGAACCACGGAGTAGGGGCCACGAGGTGCCCACAAGGGTGGGGGCGCGCCCCCTGCCTCGTGGGTCCCTCGTGAGGCCCCTGGTGTCCTCCTTCCTCCTATATAATCCTAAGTACCCCGAAACCATCAACAACAGAGAAAAAACACTAGTTCCACCGCGGTAACCTTATGTTCCCGTGAGATCCCATCTTGGAGCCTGTTCCGGAGCTCCACCGGAGGGGGGATCCATCACGGAGTGCTTCTACATCATCATCATCGCCCTCACCATGTGTTGTGAGTAGTTTACCACAGACCTTCGGGTCCATAGCTAGTATCTAGATGGCTTCTTCTCTCTCTTTGGATCTCAATACAAAGTTCTCCTCGGTCATCGAGGAGATCTATTCGATGTAATCTCTTTTTGCGGTGTGTTTGTCGAGATCCGATGAATTGTGGGTTTATGATCAAGATTATCTATGAGAAATATTTGGTTCTTTTCTGAACTCTTTATGTGTGCTCATAATATCCTTGCAAGTCTCTTCAAATTATTGGTTTGGTTTGGCCTACTAGATCTATAGTTCTTGCAATGGGATAAGTGCTTAGCTTCGGGTTCAATCTTGCGGTGTCCTTTCCCAGTGACAGTAGGGGCAGCAAGGCACGTATTGTATTGTTGCCATCGAGGATAAAAAGATGGGGTTTACATCATATTGTTTGAGTTTATCCCTCTACATCATGTCATCTTGCTTAAGACGTTACTCTGTTCTTATGAACTCAATACACTAGATGCATGCTGGATAGCGGTCGATGTGTGGACTAATAGTAGTAGATGCAGCCAGGAGTCGGTCTACTTGTCTTGGAAGTGATGCCTATATACAATGATCATGCCTAGATAGTCTCATCATTATTCGCTTTTCTATCAATTGCTCGACAGTAATTTGTTTACCCGCCGTAGAATAATCGCTATCATGAGAGAAGCCACTAGAGAACACTATGGCCCCCGGGTCTATTCTCAACATATCAAACTACATCTACTCTACTTTTTCCGCTTTTACTTTCTGTTCTTATAAACAAAAATGCCAAAAATATAAACTATCATCTCTATCAGATCTCACGTTCGTAAGTTACCGTAAAGGGATTGACAACCCCTTATCGCGTTGGCTGCGAAGTTCTTATTTCTTTGTGCATGTGCGAGGGACTCACGCGTGGTCTCCTGCTGGATTGATATCTTGGTTCTCAAAAATTGAGGGAAATACTTACGCTACTGTGCTGCATCTCCCTTTCCTCTTCGAGGGAATACAACGCAAGCTCCAGAAGTAGCACTTGGATAAATGGTTGAGCAGTTGGAAATGAAAGTTGCTCTCTATTGGAGGACGACGAGTCTTGATCAATTCTGTCCTCACAAATATGGTTCTCTATATGCTTTATTTTTTCCAATTTCCAAAAGGGGTCTTGCAAAGGCTGGATTATTCGAGATTGAGATTCTTTTGGCATGGAGATAGTGAAAAGAAAAGGCACATGATGGTCAAATGGAGCATGGTTTGTAGGCCAAAATACCAAGGTGGCCTTGGCATTCATGACTTACAGGTCAAGAATGATGCATTACTTAGTAAATGGTTGTTCAGACTACTTACTGAGAATGACATTTGGCAAAACCTCCTGCACAATAAGTATCTAGACCAAAAGGTTGTGTCTCAGGCCTATTTGAAACCTGGCGACTCACACTTTTGGGCTGGTCTAATGGCGGTAAAGAAGTATCTTTTCCGTTTTGCATCATTTGAGATAAATGACGGGTCGGAGATTCGGTTCTGGGAGGAAAATTGGCTAGGAAATGTCAGCCTTCGAAAAAAATATCTTGCTTTGTTCCGCATTGTTCGTAGTAAGAATGATTCCCTCTCACATGTACTCAGTTCATCCCCGCCGAATATTTCTTTCAGGCGGGATTTGATCGGCCCCATCTTATATCATGGCAAAATCAGTTGTCCAGATTGGATTCGATTAACCTGACACAAGGATGGGATGTGTTTCGCCGAAACCTCACTACATTTGGGTCCTTCACCGTCGAACCTATATACCATGCGCTCACGCATTTAGAGGTCCCAATGGATCCAATAAAATTTGGAAGTCAAAGATTCCACTAAAAGTTAAAATCTTCATCTGGTATCTTCGGAGGGGGGGTTGTGTTAATCAAAGGCAACCTTGTCTGTCGCAATTAGCAAGGAAGTAAGAAGTGTAGTTTTGTACTTACGTTGAGACAATCAAACACCTCTTTTTCTAGTGCAAGGTTGCGTGTTCTATAATGTTAATCATCCAAATAGCGTTCAATTTATATCCGCCCACAAGTGTTGCCAATATTTTTGGTCATTGTTTGGACGGTATTTCAAAATAGGGTTAAAACGTTATTGAGGGTGGGAGCATATGCCTTATTGTGGTCGCTTTGGCTACGTACAAATAATTTGTTTTTTAATAACATAAAATCCTCTGTTTTGCGGGTTAGTTTCCGCTATATGCACTTGCTTCGTATGTGGTCTACGCTATAACAAATGAAGTATCAACTGTTGTTCAAGGCGGTAGGTACGCGGTTGGAGCGGGTGGCCAAAGAGGTTTTTACCCAACATGGGTGGCACCATAATCTCCAGAGCGGCCTGCCACCTTCTTCGACATAGGCAGAGTGTAGGTCCTATATGACTCTACTGTTGCCAATATGTCTGTTTCTCGTTTATTTTTATTTTTATCAAACTTTTGGTGCTTGGTTGTGTGCATCTTCGTTATGCAGAGACCGGGTGTTACTCATCATGCTTTGTATACGCTTGATGCTACATTTTGAGTTAATAAAAATGTCCTTTATTGGACAAAGGGATATGGTGTATGTATGTGCATTCATGGAGGTGAGTGTACGCGTGTATCTATGAGCTCTTCGTCTGTACTTTGTTAAAGAAAATTATACATGCCCTAAATGCACTCACCACGAATTTTCTCCGTCCCAAAATATACTTAAATATTTTTTTTGAAGTTACACTTTGTAAACTTTGACTAAGTATGAAGCGGCGGTGGCAAATTCCACGCTGAGACATGGACTATGGTCGTGTCGGCAGTCTAAGGTGGGACGTCGTCTCACCAATCTGCTGGCGTCATTTTGGCCTGGCATGGAGGATTGCGAGATACAACTTTTGAATAACCTGTTGGGAAACGTTGCATGGAAAACGGAAAAAACTCTATGCACACGCAAGATCTAGCCATAGAGATATATAGCTTCGAGAGGGGGAGAGCATCTTCATACCCTTAAAGATCGCTAAGTGGAAGCGTTTATCAACGCGGTTGATGTAGTCATACACCTTCACGATCCATCCCGATCAAGTACCAAACGTACGGCACATCAGTGTTCAGCACACGTTCAGCTCGATGTCGTCCTGGCCTTCTTGATCCAGCAAGAGAGGTGAAGTAGTAGATGAGTTCCGGCAGCACGACGGTGTGGTGACGGTTGGTGATGAAGAACAATCTCCTCAAGGCTTCGCCAAGCACTACGGAAAATAGATGGAGGATAAACTAGAGGGGACGGGGTTACCGGCACACGGCTTGGTGTATCTTGATCTGTACCGAGTGCTAGCCCTGCCGCTCTATTTATATGTTGAGCCC
Source organism: Secale cereale (assembly GCA_902687465.1). Lineage (NCBI taxonomy): Eukaryota > Viridiplantae > Streptophyta > Magnoliopsida > Poales > Poaceae > Secale > Secale cereale. The sequence goes on from LR738709.1 coordinate 318,900,527, forward strand.
TCGGGTCGAAACTTGGAGAAAAAGTCTCGTCAAAGTCGGTTTTGCCCGCAAGGAAGAGCCCGGGAGCTCCTATAGGGCGCATAAGGCACCGGGAACGCAACGAGTGCGCACCCCCCCGCTCCCCCTTCGTGCCCATATGGGCCGGCCCATGTCGGGCCGGGATATTGCCTCTTTTTCCTTTTCCTTTTCTTTCTTTTTCTTTTTCTCGGTAATTCGGGATATAAAAAAGGTTTAAATTTCAGAAAAAATTGCTAATTTTAAATAAAACAATCATTATTTGAAAAAAAATTGTTCGGGAGTTCAAAAAATGTTCCAAAATTTGTAAGAAAATGTTCATAAATTTAAAAATGTTCATGTTTTCAAATAATGTTCACGAATTCTAAAGAATGTTCACAAATTTGTAAAAAAATGTTCATGATTTCAAAAACTTATTCTCGAATTAAAGAAATGTTCATGATTCAAAAAAATGTTCATGATTTCAAGAAATGTTCTCGAATTCAAACACATTTCATGATTTAAGAGAATGTTCAAAATTTCAAAAAAAATGTATAGGATCTCAAAATAATATTCGTTTGTTTTGAAAAATGTTCACAATTTCGAAAAAATGTTCATGAATGATCACAATTTCAGAAAAATGTTCATGATTTAGGCAAAAATGTTCATGATTTAGGCAAAAATGTTCACGGCTTTGAAAAAATGTTGACGTTTTTTAAATATTATTTGTGAGTTTTAAAAATCTTCATGATTTCAAAAATGTTCACGGTTTAAAATATTGAAATTTGATGAACATTTTTTTCAGTACGATCAACAAAAAAAGGAATTTTATGAACATTTTTTGAATCATTGAGCATTTTTACACATTGATGAACATTTTTTGAATTTTATACAAAAAATGTTCACAAATTTGGAAAGAAAAACAAAGAAAAAAAATTTGAATTTGATGAACACATTTTGAAATCAACGAACAAATTTTGAATGTGGTGAACAATTTTTTAAATCGATGATGAACAAGTATTGAATTTGGTGAACAATTTTTGAAATCGATGAACACATTTTGTATTTGATGAACATTTTTTTAATTCGATGAACAATATTTTAAATCGATGAACAAATTTCAAATTTGATAAAAAATATGAATTTGATGAACATTTTTTCAATTTGATGAAGAAAAAAGGAATTTTATGAATCATTGAGCATTTTTAGACATTGACGAACATTTTTTTATTTTGCTACAAAAAAATTGTTCACGGATTTGGAAAGAGAAAGAAAAAAGAAAAAGAAAAAGGGGAACAGAAAAAAAAGAAAAAGAAAAAAAAGAACTCAATAAAAAACGAAAATGAAAGATAAACGGTATATGGGTCGGCCCATACGAACGCCCAACGCGCCAGGTTGCTCGGCGATGCCCTATGCGCCATATAGGAACCCCGGAAGAATCATTCTCAGACTTCCAGGACCGGACGCCACAGTCTTTGGCGTATGGCCCAGATGCCATGGGCCTCGGCATCTGGCCCAAGGCCAGACGGCAGGGTCTGCGGCGTTTGGGTCCAGGCCTCTGCAAAACATCCTTTTGCACCGACCTATAGCCCCATGGGCCTGACCCCTTGGCCTAACCATATCATCCTATATATCAATCTTTACCTTCGGACTATTTTGAAGCTCCCCGTCATGTCTGTGATCTCATCCGGGACTCCAAACAACATTCGGTCACCAACATACATAACTTATATAATACTATATTATCAACGAACGTTAAGCGTGTGGACCCTACAAATTCGAGAACTATGTAGACATGACCGAGATGCCTCACCAATCAATAAACAATAGCGGAACCTGGATGCCCATATTGGTTCCTACATATTCTACGAAGATCTTTATCGATCGAACCTTTATGACAACATACGTAGTTCCCTTTGTTTGTCGGTATGTTACTTGCCCGAGATTCGATCCTCGGTATCTTCATACCTAATTCAATCTTCATTACCGGCAAGTCTCTTTACTCATTCCGTAATACATCATCTCGTAACTAACTCCTTAGTAACTTTGCTTGCAAGCTTCTTGTGATGTTGTATTACCGAGACGACCAGAGATACCTCACCATCACACAGAGTGACAAATCATAGTCTCGATCCATGCCAACCCATCAGACACCTTCGAGATACCTGCAGAGCATCTTTATAATCACCCAGTTATGTTGTGACGTTTGATAGCACACATGGTATTCCTCTGGTATCCGGGAATTGCATAATCTCATGGTCTACGGAACATGTATTTGACATACAAGAAAGCAGCAACAATAAATTGAACAATCAAATGCTAAGCTAACGGATGGGTCTTATCCATCACATCATTCTCCTAATGATGTGATCCCGTAATCAAATGACAACTGATGTCCGTGGTTAGGAAACCTTAACCATCTTTGATCAGCGAGCTAGTCTAGTAGAGGCTCACTAGGGACACGATATTTGTTTATGTATTCACACATGTATTTAAGTTTCCGGTCAATACAATTCTAGCATGAATAATAAACCTTTATCAATATTAAGGAAATATAATAATAACCATTTTATTATTGCCTCTAGGGCATATTTTCATGAGTCTTCTAATTGCACTAGAGTCAATTATCTAGTTCACATCACCATGCGATTAACACCCATAGTTCACATTGCCATGTGACTAATACCCAAAGAGTTTACTAGAGTCACTAATCTACTTCACATCATCATGTGATTAACACCCATAGTTCACATCGCCATGCGATTAATACCAAAGAGTTTACTGGAGTCAATAATCTAGTTCACTTCGCCATGTCATTATCACTCGAAGAGTCCCAATGTATGATCATGTTTTGCTTGTGAGAGAGATTTTAGTCAACGGGTCTGCAATATTCAGATCCGTGTGTACTTTGCAAATTTCTATGTCTACAATGCTCTGTATGGAGCTACTCTAGCTAATTGCTCCTATGTTCAATACACATCCAGATTGATAATTAGAGTCATATGGATTAGTGTCAAAGCTTGTATCGGCGTAACCCTTTACGACGAACTCTTTATCACCTCCATAACGGAGAAACGTTTCCTTATTCCTCTTAAGGATAATTTTGACCGATGTCCAGTGATCCACTCCTGGATCACCCTTGTACCCCCTTGCCAGATACGTGGCAAGGCACACATTAGGTCTGGTAGATAGCATGGCATGCTTTATAGAACCTATGGCTGGGGCATAGGGAATGACTTTCATTCTCTCTCTATTTTTCTGCCGTGGTCGGGCTTTGAGTCTTACTCAACTTCGTACCTTACAACTCAGGCAAGAACTCCTTCTTTGACTAATCCATTTTGAACTTCTTCAAAACTTTATCAAGATATGTGTTTTCTGAAAGTCCAATTAAGCGTCTCGATCTATCTATATATCTTGATGCCCAATATGTAAGCATCTTCACCAAGGTCTTTCTTTTGAAAAACTCCTTTCAAACAACCCTTTATGCATTCCAGAAAATTCTACATTATTTCCGATCAACAATATGTCATCCACATATACTTCTCAGAAATGTTGTAGTGCTCCCACTCACTTTCTTGTAAATACAGGCTTCATCGTAAGTCTGTATAAAACATATGCTTTGATCAACTCACCAGAGCATATATTCCAACTCCGAGATGCTTGCACTAGTCCATAGATGGATCACTGGAGCTTGCACACTTTTTTAGCATCTTTAGGACCGACAAAATCTTCTGGTTGTATCATATACAACTCTTCTTTCAGAAATTCATTAAGGAATGCAGTTTTGACATCCATTTGCCAAATTTCATAATTAAGAAATGTGGCAATTGCTAACATGATTCGGGCATACTTAAGCATCGATACGGATGAGAAAGTCTTATCGTAGTCAACCCCTTGAACTTGTCGAAAACCTTTCGCAACAAGTCAAGCTTTGTAGACAGTGACATTACCATCAGCGTCCATCTTCCTCCTGAAGATCCATTTAATCTCAATGTCTTGCCGATCATCGGGCAAGTCTGCCAAAGTCCATACTTTGTTCTCATACATGGATTCTTTCTCAGATTTCATGGCCTTAAGCCATTTTTCGGAATCGGGGCTCATCATAGCTTCTTCATAGTTCGAAGGTTCGCCTTTGTCTAACAACGTGACTTCCAGAACAGGGTTACCATACCACTCTGGTGCAGTACGTGTTCTGGTCGACCTTCGAGGTTTAGTAGTAACTTGAACCGAAGTTTCATGATCATCGTCATTAGCTTCTTCTCTAGTTGGTGTAGACATCACGGGAATGGTTTTCTCTGATGAGCTACTTTCCAATTCAAGAGAAGGTACAATTACCTCATCAAGTTCTACTTTCCTCCCACTCACTTCTTTCGAGAGAAACTCCTTCTCTAGAAAGGACCCATTCTTAGCAACAAAGAATTTCCTTCAGATCTGTGGTAGAAGCTGTACCAAATTGTTTCTTTAGGGTATCCTATGAAGACACACTTCTTCAATTTGGGTTCGAGCTTATCAGGCTGAAGCCTTTTGACATAAGTGTCGCAACCCCAAACTTTAAGGAACGACATCTTTGGTTTCTTGCCAAACCATAGTTGATACGGTGTCGTCTCAACAAATTTAGACGGTGCCCTATTTAACATGAATGCAACTATCTCTAATGCATAACCCCAAAACAATAAAGGCAAATCGGTAAGAGACATCATAGAACGCACCATATCCAATAGAGTACTGATAACCCACAAGTATAGGGGATCGCAATAGTTTTTGAGGGTAGAGTATTCAGCCCAAATTTATAGATTCGACACACGGGGAACAAAAGAATATTTGCAAGTATTATCAGCTGAGTTGTCAATTCAACCGCACCTGGAGATTAATTATCTACAACAAAGTGATCAGTTGCACAACAATATGATAGTTTTGATAGTAGTGGCAGCAGCAACAGCAATGGTAACAGCGAAAGCAATAATTTTGTAGCAAGTGCAACAGTAACGATAGCAGTAGTAACTTAGCAAGGTCAATATAGGATAAATTCATAGGCATTGGATTGTTGATTTGTTGGATGATATTCATCATGTGACAGTCATAACCTAGGGCGATACAGCACTAGCTACAGTTCATAAATATAATGTAGGCATGTATTCCATAAATAGTCATAAGTGCTTATGTAAAGAACTTGCATGACATCTTTTGTCCTACCCTCCCGTGGCAGCAGGGTCCATATTAGAAACTAATGGATATTAAGCCTTCTTTTTAACAGAGAACCAGAACAAAGCATTAACACATGGTGAATACACGAACTCCTCAAACTACGGTCATCACCGGGAGTGGTTCCGGTAATTGTCACTCCGGGGTTGGCGGGTCATAACACTTGGTAGGTGACTATAACTTGCAAGATCGGATCTAAAACATGAATCTAATGATAATATCATAAACGGTTCATATCTGAAATCATGGCACCCGGGCCCAAAGTGACAAGCATTGAGCATGGCAAAGTCATAGCAACATCAATCTAAGAACATAATGGATACTAGGGATCGGCCCTAACAAAACTAACTAGATTACATCATGAATCTCATCCAACTCCTCACCGACCATCGAGCCTACGAAGGAATTACTCACTCCCTGTGGGGAGCATCATGGAATTGGCAATGGAGAAGGGCTGGTGATGACGAAGGACAAAGATCCCCCTCTCCGGAGCCCCAAACAGATCCAGATCTGGCCTCCCGAGGAAGAACATGAGGTGGTGGCGGCTCCGTCTCATAGATCGTGATAACTCTTTCTCCCTGATTTTTTTTTCTCCGTGAATATGAATTTATAGTATCAGGGTTGGCGTCTGCGGGGCCACCAGGTGGGGACAACCCACCTGGGCGCGCCAGGGGGCGCCCTGGTGGGTTGTGCCCACCCAGGTGCCCCCCTCCGGTGGTTCTTGGCTCCAGTATTTTTATTTTATTATATAAAAAATCCTCGCAAAGTTTCGTACCATCCCGAGAACTTTTATTTCTGCACAAAAACAACATCATGGTAGTGCTGCTGAAAATAGCGTCAGTCTGGGGTTCGTTTCATTCAAATCATGCAAATTAGAGTCCAAAACAAGAGGAAAATCATTAGGAAAAGTAGATACGTTGGAGACGTATCAAGTACGGTTACGACGTTCGGACACACCATTACGCTGTGGTGTTCCAGGTGGCGTGAGATGTGAAACTATTCCACATTGTTTCAAATGAAGACGAAACTCGTAACTCAAATATTCGTCTCCACGAGAGCATATAAATTTTATTTTCTTGTTACGATGATTCTCTACTTCACTCTGAAATTCTTTGAACTTTTCAAATGTTTTAGAGTTGTCTTTCATCAAATAGATATACCCATATCTACTCAAATCATCTATGTAGGTGACAAAATAACGATACCTGCCGCGTGCTTCAACACTCATCAGACCGCAAACATCAATATTTATTATTTCCAATAAGTCTTCAGCTTGCTCCATTGTTCCGGAGAACAGAGTTTTAGTCATCTTGCCCATGAGGCATGGTTTGCAAGTATCAAATGATTCATAATCAAGTGATTCCAAAAGTCCATCAGCATGGAGTTTCTTCATGCGCTTTACACCAATATGACCTAAACGGCAGTGCCACAAGTATGTTGCACTATCATTACCAACTTTGCATCTTTTGGCATCAATATTATGAATATGTGTATCACTACGATCGAGATTCTATAAACCACTAACATTGGGTGTATGACCGTAGAAGGTTTTATTCATGTAAACACAATAACAATTATTCTCTGATTTAAAGAAATAACCATATTGCAATAAACACGATCCTATCTTGTTCATGCTCAGCGCAAACACAAAATAACATTTATTCAGGTTCAACACTAATCCCGAAAGTATAGGGAGTGTGCGATGCTGATCATATCAATCTTGGAACCACTTCCAACACACATCGTCACCTCGCCCTTAACTAGTCTCCTTTTATTTTGCAACTCCTGTTTCGAGTTACTAATCTTAGCAACTGAACCGGTATCAAATACCCAGGCGCTGCTACGAGCACTAGTAAGGAACACATCAATAACATGTATATCCTATACTTTTTTTCACTTTGCCATCCTTCTTTTCCGCTAAATATTTGGGGCAGTTCCGCTCCTAGTGGACATTACCCTTGCAGTAGAAGCACTCAGTCTCAAGCTTGGGTCCATCTTTGGGCTTCTTCACGGGAGCAACAACTTGCCTGCCATTCTTCTTGAAGTTCCCTTTCTTTCCCTTGCCCTTTTCTTGAAACTGGTGATCTTATTAATCATCAACACTTGATGTTCTTTCTTGATTTCTACCTCTGTCGATTTCAGCATTGCGAAGAGCTCGAGAATCGTCTTCGTCATCCCTTGCATATTATAGTTCATCACGAAGTTCTAGTAGGTTGGTGATAGTGACTAGAAAATTCTGTCAATCACTATCTTATCTGGAAAACTAACTCCCACTTGATTCAAGTGATTGTAGTACCCAGACATTCTGAGCACATGCTCACTAGCTGAGTTATTCTCCACCATCTTATAGGCAAAGTACTTGTGAGAGGTCTCATACCTCTTAATATGTGTATGAGCATGAAATACCAATTTCAGCTCTTCGAACATCTCATATGTTCCGTTCAAAACGTCTTCTGATCCTCGGTTATAAGACGTAAAGCATGGCACACTAAACTATTTAAGTAGTCATCATATCGAGCTTGCTAAACGTTCATAACGTCTACATCTACTCCTGTAATAGGTCTGTCACCTAGTGGTGCATAAAGGATATAATACTATGTGCAGCAATGAGGATAATCCTTAGATCATGGACCCAATCCGCATCATTGCTACTAACATCTTTCAACTTAGTTTTCTCTAGGAACACATGAAAATTCAAGGGAACTGTAGCATGGGCCATGATCTACAACATAGATATGCAAATACTACCAGGACTAAGTTCATGATAAATTAAGTTCAATTAATCAAATTACTAATGAACTCCCACTTAAATTAACATCTCTCGGGTTATCTAAGTGATACATGATCCAAATCAACTAAACCATGTTCGATCATCATGTGAGATGGAGTAGTCATCAATGGTGAACATCTCTATGTTGATCATATCTACTATATGACTCATGCTCGACCTTTTGGTCTCCAGTGTTCCGTGGCCATCTCTGTACATGCTAGGCTCGTCAAGTTTAACCCAAGTATTCCGCGTTTGTAAAACTGTCTTACACCCGTTGTATGTGAACATAGATTCTATCACACCCGATCATCACGTGGTGTCTTGAAACAACAAACTGTAGCAACGGTGTATACTCAAGGAGAACACTATTATCTTGAAATTTAGTGAAGGGATCATCTTATAATGCTGCCGTCGTTCTAAGAAAAATAAGATGCATAAAGGATAAACATCACATGCAATCAAAATATGTGACATGATATGGCCATCATCATCTTGTGCTTTTGATCTCCATCTCCAAAGCATCGTCATGATCTCCATCATCACCGGCTCGACACCTTGATCACCATTGTTGCATCGTGGTCGTCTCGCCAACTATAGCTTCTACGACTATTGCTAACTCATAGCGATAAAGTAAAGCAATTGCATGTCACTTGCATTTCATACCATAATTAAGAGACAACCATAAGGCTCCTATCGGTTGTCGATATTACAAAACATGATCATCACATACAATAACGTATATCTCATCACATCTTGACCATATCACATCACTACATGCCATGCAAAAACAAGTTATACGTCTTCTACTTTGTTGCTGCAAGTTTTACGTGGTTGCTACGGGCTTCTAGCAAGAACCGTTCTTACCTACGGCACAAACCACAACGGTGATTTATCAAGTTTGCAGTTTTAACCTTCTTCAAGGACCGACCGTAGTCAAATTAGATTCAACTAAAGTAGGAGAAACAGACACCCGCCAGCCAACTTTATGCAAAACAAGTTGCATGTTTGTCGGTGGAACCGGTCTCATGTACGTGGACATGTAAGGTTGGTCTGGGCCGCTTCATCTTACAATATAACCGAATCAAAATAAGACGTTGGTGGTAAGCAATATGACGATCACCGCCCACAACTCTTTGTGTTCTGCTCCTTCATATCATCAACGCATAGACCTGACTCATGATGCCACTATTGGGGAACGTTGCATGGAAAACAAAAAAATTCTATGGACATGCAAGATCTATCCATGTAGATATATATCTACGAGAGGGGAAGAGCATCTTCATACCCTTGAAGATCTCTAAGCGGAAGCGTTTATCAACGCAGATGATGTAGTCGTACACCTTCACAATCCATCCCAATCAAGTACCGAACATACGACACCTCCACGTTCAGCACACGTTCAGCTCGATGATGTCTGATGTCTACTACACAACTTGTTCTTGTAGACTCGTGTTGGGTCTCCAAGCGCAGAGTTTTGTAGGACATTAGCAAATTTCCCTCAAGTGGATGACCTAAGGTTTATCAATTCATGGGAGGTGAAGGATGAAGTTGGTCTCTCTCAACCAACCCTGCAACCAAATAATAAAAAGTCTCTTGTGTCCCCAACACACCCAATATAATGGCAAATTGTATAGGTGCACTAGTTCGGTGAAGAGATGGTGATAAAAGTGTAATATGGATAGTAGATATTGTTTTTTGTAATAGTAACAATAAAAAAGCAAGGTAGCAGGTGATAAAACGGAGCACAAACGGTATTGCAATGCTTGAAAATGAGGCCCAGGGTCCGTACTTTCGCTAGTGAAATCTCTCAACAATGTTAACATAGTTGGATCATATGATTATCCCTCAAAGTGCAACAAAGAATCACTCCCGAGTTCCTAGCAGGGGAGAACAAAAGATAGAAATTATTTGTAGGGTACGAAACCACCTCAAAGCTATTCTTTCTGATCAATCTATCCTAGAGTTCGTACTAAAATAACACAAAGCTATTCTTTTCGATCAATCTAACCAAGAGTTCGTACTAAACTAACACCATATGACACACATCAACCAACTCTAATGTCACATTGTCACCTAGATATTCCAATGTCAAAACAAATATCCATGATTTGATTCTACGATATGCATCAAACAACTTCGTGATCATAATATTCAATCCACACAAAGAACTACAAGGAGACCCCAAAGTTTCTATCGGAGAAAAGAGAATAAAAACATGCATCAATCCCTATGCATAGATTATCCCAATGTCACTGCGGGAATCCACAAGTTGAGTGCCATACCATACATCAAGTGAATCAATATGATACCCCATTCTCACCTCAAGTATTCCTACTGCAAGACATACATCATGTGTTCTCAAATCTGAACATTCAATCTGACATGACAAACTTCAAAGGGTAAAGATTCAATTCATCACAACAAGAGTAGAGAGGGGAGAAACATCATATGATCCATCTATGACAACAAAGCCCATGATATATCAAGATCGTGACATCTCGAGATCGCGAAAGAGAGAGATTAAACACATAGCTACTGGTATAAACCCTCACCCTCAAGGATGGACTACTCCCTCCTCACCATGGTGTCCGCCGGGATGATGAAGATGGCCACCGGTGATGATTTCCCCTTCCGGTGGAGTGCCGGAAAGGGCTCTAGATTGGATATCGCGGACTACATAGCCTTGCGGCGGTGGAACTTCTGATCTAGGTTCACCCTGAGGGTTTTCAGAATATTTGGGAATTTATAGGGTAAAGAGGGGGCGCGGGAGGGCATCGAGGTGGGCACAACCCACCTGGGCGCGCCAGGGGTCCTGGCGCGCCCTAGTGGATTGTGCCCCTCCTTGCGGCACCCCCAGGTGTAACTCTGGCCCATTGGGTGTCTTCTGGCCCATAAAAAATCTCCAAAAAGTTTCGCGGTGTTTGGACTCCGTTTGACATTGATTTCTTGCAATGTAAAAAAACATGCAGAAAACAACATCTGGTACTTGGCACTATGTCAATTGGTTAGTACCAAAAAATGATATAAAATGATTGTAAAACATCCAAGAATGATAATATAACAACATGGAACAATAAAAAATTATAGATACGTTGGAGACATATAATCATCCCCAAGCTTAATTCCTGCTCGTCCTCGAGTAGGTAAATGATAAAAACAGAATTTTTTATGTGGAATGCTGCCTATCATGTCATATCATATTATTTTATTTATAGCATGGACATTTGAACTTTTATGGTTCAAAGAAATAGTCTATTTTTGACATGATATTTAAATACTCAAACATATCAACAAGCAACCATGTCTTTCAAAATATCAATTCTAAAATAGGTTATGCCAAGCCCATCATGCTCAACCATTGATCCATTCATGAAACACCCGCATATTAGTTACACCCAATGCTCAAGTACGATTATAGTGTTTCCTAGTTGGTGCTTTATAAGAGAAGATGGAGACTCAAATTCAAAAATAAAAATTGCATAAGGAAAAGAAAGGCCCTTCGCAGAGGGAAGTTGGGATTTGTAGAGGTGCGAGAGCTCAAACCTTAATTTGAGAGATAACATATTTTGGGAGGTATACTTCTCCCACCAACGAAAACGACTCAAGGTTCGCAACACTTTCCATGCTAGATATATCATAGGCGGTTGCCAAACATAAAATAAAGTTTATTCCTTTTCCACCAAACTTTCACAAGCCATGGCCAGCCGAATCCACAGTTGCCTTCCATACCAACACTTTCCAAGGAATTTATTATTTCACAACATAAAGTAAATTTGTTTTCATTTCAGGAATGGGCATCCCTAATACCTTTGCCTTACTCTCGTGCAATTACAAGTGAATAAACACTTATCGTGAGAATAACACATCTAGCATGGATAATATTGGCCACCCCTCACCGCCTCATGAGCGGTACGGGCACACAAAAAGAGAAATTTATTTTGAAAATTAGAGATGGCACATACAAATTTTCTTAGAGCAGCAAGGGATTACCGCATATAGGTAGGTATGGTGGACTCATGTGGCAAAACCGGGATAAAGGATTTTGGATGCACAAGTAGTGGTCATACTTAGTGCAAAATGAAGGCTAGCAAAAGACAGGGAAGCGACGAACCATGAAACAAATAATCTCATAAGTGAACATTGAGCATAAATAACACCGAATAATGCACCACAAGTATGATGTAAATTCATTGCATGATTATTGACTTTCGTGCTTTCATAGGGAATCACAAACCTTAACGCTAATATTCTTACTAAAGCATAATTACTCATTAACATGACTCACATATCATATCATCATGTCTCAAAACTATTACAAGGAATCAAGTTTATTTTTTCCAGTGATCTTCATGAAAGTTTTATTATATCCTTCTTGGATATCTATCACTTTGGAACTAATTTTTATCTGTTGCTTTTGATAAGCTCAAACAAATATAAGTGAAGATCATGAGCACAATTTTTTGTCTTATCTCAAAATAATTTAAGTGAAGCAAGAGATAATTCCTTCAAAAATACTAAAGCACACCGTGGTCAAAAAGATATAAGTGAAGCACTAGAGCAACGACGCCATAAAAGAGCTTCGTCGACGTGATGTGAATGTCGCTTACTTAGCCTCCCTGACAACTATTTAAGGGCTCTGTTTTATTTAAAAACTTTCAGATCTAAGTATTTCCTTAAAACAACAAGCAAACAAAATAAAATGACATTTCAAGAATAGCACATCTCATGTGAAGAAGCAAAAACTTAGGATCAACCGGTACTAACCGATAATTTTTTCTGAAGAAATGTGGGATGCCTACCGGGCATCCCCAAGCTTAGATGCTTGGGACTTCTAGAAATATTATCTTGGGGTTCCTTGGGCATCGCCAAGCTTGAGATTTTGTGTCTCCTTAATTCCTCTCATATCACGGTTTCCTAAATATCAAAAACTTCATCCACACAAAACTCAACAAGAACTCGTGAGATAAGTTAGTATAAACCAGTGCAAAAACCTTATCATCCTCTACTTTAGAAAATCAATAAAATTATTGTTCAACATTGCATACTAAATGCCTCTGCATATTTAATACTCCCATCCTCAAATAGAATCATTAAACACACAAACATATGCAAACAATGCAAACATAACAGCAATCTACCAAAACAGTACAGTTTGTAAATAATGCAAGAGGATCCATACTTCCCTAACTCAATTTTTCTTGAAAATTTACCATGATGTAGGAAATTTATCATAGCTTGTTGTGTAAAAAGTTTCAACCTTTTATCACATTCTGACTTTTCTCGGGAATTTTTGCAACAACGACAAACTTTCGGTTTCAAAACAGCAACATGTAGACTTGCAAAATAAGCATGGCAAAGGCTACCCTTGACACTTTTATTGAAATAAAAGATACAAAACATTATTATAAATACCAGCAAGCAAATCCTAACAAAATAAAATGACGCTCCAAGCAAAACTCATATCATGTGACGAATAAAAATATAGCTTCAAGTGAGGTTATCAATAATGTTGTAGACGAAAGAGGGGATGCCTTCCGGGGCATCACCAAGCTTAGTTGCTTGGGTATTCCTTGAATATTTCCTTGGGGTGCCTTGGGCATCCCCAAACTTAGGGTCTTGCCGCTCCTTATTCTTCTCATATCGATATCTCACCAAAAACTTGAAAACTTCAATCACATAAAACTTAACAAAACTTCGTGAGATGGGTTAGTCTGGTAAAACAAATCATTCACTTTGGGTACTGTCAAAGAAAAGATTCATAATTGTTCTCACACAATTCCTACTATAGCATATAATTTCTACAATTTATATTGATCAATATAAGCCATAGAAACTAGAAAACAAGCAAACTATGCATTGAAAACAGAATCTGTCAAAAACAGAATAGTCTGTAGTGATCTGGACAACCACTATACTTATTCAACTCTAAAAATTCTTGAAAATAAGACAACATAGGCAATTTGTATATTAATCTTCTGCAAAAAGAATCAACTCAAAAACACTCTTCTGTTAAAAATGAGAAAACTTTTCATCAGCGCAAAAGTTTCGGCTTTTCAGCAAGATCAAATCTACTATCACCCAACATGATCCTAAGGCTTTGCTTGGCACTTTATCAAAACAAAAGATATAAAACAAGATTACTACAGTAGCATAATCACACAAAAATAGTAGGTATAAGTGTTGGGTTGTCTCCCAACAAGCGCTTTTCTTTAATTCCTTTTAGCTAGGCATGATGATTTCAATGATGCTCACATGAAAGATAAGAATTGAAACACAAAGAGAGCATCATGAAGCATATGACTAGCACATTTAGGCCTAACCCACTTCATATGCATAGGGATTTTGTGCGCAAACAACTTATGGGGACAAGAATCAACTAGCATAGGAAGGCAAAACAAGTGCAACTTCAAAATAATCAACACATAGAGAAGAAACTTGATATTATTGAGATATGTAAGAGCATAAGTTCCTTCCTCAGAATAATTTTCAGGACCATCATGAATGGATTCAACAATATAACTATCACATACATCACTCTTTTCATGATGCACAAGCATAGAAGATTTATCACTCTTTATGGCATACATGTCATAATAATAATCATCATAGATAGCAACTTTATTGTCATAGTCAATTGAAACCTCTTCCAAAATAGTGGATGTATCACTTAATAAAGTCGTGACCTCTCCAAATCTACTTTCATCAATATTGTAATAAGATTCAACACCCTCCAAAATAGTGGGATCACTACTACGAAGAGTTGGCACTCTTCCAAACCCACTTTTATCAATGTAATCATCATAAATAGGAGGCATGCTATCATCATAATAAATCTTCTTATCAAAAGTAGAAGGAGTCAAAGGATCATATTCATTAAGCAAAGCATCCCCAAGCTTAGGACAAGCATTATTTCCAGCAATTAAATCTTCAAATATGTCATACTCATTAAATATAGCATCCCCAAGCTTGTGGTTTTGTATATCATCACAATCATTCGTATCAATAGCATGAATGGCACCAATAGTATAGCAAACATTACTATCATATTCTTCCAAGCAAGTGCTAAAAAGATTTTCAAGATCATATCGGATATCGTTGTTTTCCCAATCATAATCATAATCATTACAAAAAGTAGTAGGTATCACGAAATCATACTCAATACCATCATCCTCCATCTACGTACTTGATTCACTTTCATGAGGCACAATGGTGATAGGAGCAACATTATTTGGGAGAGATACATTTTTACCTTTATTCTTTCTTCTTTTCTTCTTCTTCACCACATCATGTGTGGGTTTAATTAAAATTTTCAAGCTTCTTGTTGAAGAGATTGATACGTCTCCAATGTATCTATAATTTTTTATTGTTCCATGCTATTATTTATGATGTTTTGGATGTTTAATGGGCTTTGTCATACACTTTTATATTATTTTGGGGACTAACCAACTAACCCAAAGGCCCAGTCCAGATTGCTGTTTTTTTGCCTGTTTTAGGGTTTTGCAGAAAAGGGATATCAAACGGAGTCCAAACGGGATGAAACCTTCGGGAGATATATTTTTGGAGAAAATCACGCACGGGAGACTTGAGAACCACGGAGTAGGGGGCACGAGGTGCCCACGAGGGTGGGGGGCGCGCTCCCCTGCCTCATGGGTCCCTCGGGAGGCCCCCGGTGTCCTCCTTCCTCCTATATAAGCCTACGTACCCCGAAACCATCAACAACAGAGAGAAAACCCTAATTCCACCGCCGTAACCTTCTGTTCCCGTGAGATACCATCTTGGAGCCTGTTCCGGAGCTCCGCCGGAGGGGGGATCCATCACGGAGTGCCTCTACATCATCATCATCGCCCTCACCATGAGTTGTGAGTAGTTTACCACAGACCTTCGGGTCCATAGCTAGTATCTAGATGGCTTCTTCTCTCTCTGGATCTCAATACAAAGTTCTCCTCGGTCTTCGAGGAGATCTATTCGATGTAATCTCTTTTTGCGGTGTGTTTGTCGAGATCCGATGAATTGTGAGTTTATGATCAAGATTATCTATGAGAAATATTTGGTTCTTTTCCGAACTCTTTATGTGTGCTCATAATATCCTTGCAAGTCTCTTCGAATTATTGGTTTGGTTGGGCCTACTAGATCTATAGTTCTTGCAATGGGAGAAGTGCTTGGCTTTGGGTTCAATCTTGCGGTGTCCTTTCCAAGTGACAGTAGGGGCAGCAAGGCACGTATTGTATTGTTGTCATCGAGGATAAAAAGATGGGGTTTATATCATATTGCTTGAGTTTACCCCTCTACATCATGTCATCTTGCTTAAGGCGTTACTCTGTTCTTATGAACTCAATACACTAGATGCATGCTGGATAGCGGTCGATGTGTGGAGTAATAGTAGTAGATGCAGTCAGGAGTCGGTCTACTTGTATCGGACGTTATGCCTATATACAATGATCATGCCTAGATAGTCTCATAATTATTCGCGTTTCTATCAATTGCTCGACAATAATTTGTTCACCCGCCGTAGAATATCGCTATCACGAGAGAAGCCACTAGAGAACACTATGGCCCTCGAGTCTATTCTCAACATATCAATCTACATCTACTTTAATTTTCCGCTTTTACTTTCTGTTCTTATAAACAAAAATAGAAAAAATATAAACTATCATCTCTATCAGATCTCACTTTCGTAAATGACCGTAAAGGGATTGACAACCCCTTATCGTGTTGGCTGCGAAGTTCTTATTTGTTCGTGCAGGTGCGAGGGACTCGCGCGTGGTCTCCTACTGGATTGATACCTTGGTTCTCAAAAACTGAGGGAAATACTTATGCTACTATGCTGCATCTCCCTTTCCTCTTCGAGGGAATACAACGCAAGCTCGAGATGTAGCAAAGATTAATTGGATTGGAAGCTCCTCCTTGTTACCTGATTCATCATAATAAACACTAGGAGGGTATTGAGAAACATTTTTCCTTTCATTAGTACTCTCTTCACATTCCATTTGTTTTCTTGTCTTTAGGTAGTTGGCAATATAAGGATTCTCAATGCAATTTACCGCACAAAACATATAAGTTTCTTCTAGATCAAAATCAAGAAATCTATCGGGATTTGGAAAACCCTTAGTTATATGCTTCATTTCTTCATACCCCAAAAGAAGACTAAGCTCTTTATGATGCTCAAGGGTAATCAAGTTACCACAATTTTTGGACGCGGTTTGATCATGAAATAATTTGCATTGGAGATTTAAATGACCATGTTCATTGCAAAGTTCACAAGGATGCACTAGTACGCGTCGGTCCTAAACAAACGGTTTTAAACCCCTTTCCTCGACGGCATTCGGAACTGTCACCAAGTGAGTGTGGGCGTAGGGGGGGTCCTTCCCACACGACCCAGAAATCATCGGGGATATGTGATACGTCTCCAACGTATCTACTTTTCCAAACACTTTTGCCCTTGTTTTGGACTCTAACTTGCATGATTTGAATGGAACTAACCCGGACTGTTGATGTTTTCAGCAGAACTGCCATGGTGTTATTTTTGTGCAGAAATAAAAGTTCTCGGAATGACCTGAAATTTAACGGAGAATTATTTTGGAATATATAAAAAATATCTGCGGAAAGAACCAGACCAGGGGGCCCATACCCTGTCTACGAGGGTGGGGGCGCCCCTGGGCACGCCCCATGCCTCGTGGCCCCCCTGTTGCTCCACCGACGTCTTCCTCGACTCCATATATTCACTTTCGGGGAGAAATGTTGGGGAACGTAGCAGAATTCAAAAAAATTCTACGCTTTCACCAAGATCCATCTAAGGAGACATCTAGCAACGATCATATTAGAGTGCATCTACATACCCTTTTGTAGATCGCGAGCGGAAGCTTTCGAAGAAGTGTGGCTGAAGTAGTCGTACTCTTCACGTTCTTTGTCACCGATGATCTAGCGCCGAACGGACGGCACCTCCGTGTTCAACACACGTGCGGTACAGCAACGTCACCTCCTTCTTGATCCAGCAAGGGGGGAGGAGAGGTCGTCGGAGATCTAGCAGCACGACGGCGTGGTGGTGGATGCAGCGGGAAATCCTGCAGGGCTTCGCCGGCGCCCTGCGGAGGAGGAGGAAGGTGTGACAGGAGGGGGAGAGGCGCCAGAGGATTGGGTGTGGCTGCCCTCTCCCCCCCACATATATATAGGGGGCCAGGGGGGTGTGCTAGCCCTGCAGATCCCATCTGCAAAGGGGGCGGCGGCCTGGGGGGGAAACTTGCCCCCCAAGGCATAGGGGGCGCCCCCTCCCCTAGGGTTTCAACCCTAGGCGCATGAGGGGGGGGGGCAGTAGGGTGCGCCAGCCCACCAGGGGCTGGCCCCCTTCCCCTTGTGGCCTAGGGGCCCCACCGGGATGGGTGGCCCCACCCGGTGGACCCCCGGGACCCCTCCGGTGGTCCCGGGACACTCCCCGTGACCCCCGGAGTTCACCCGATGGCCGAAACTGGACTTCCTATATATCATTCTTTACCTCCGGACCATTCCGGAACTCCTCGACATGTCCAGGATCTCATCCGGGACTCCGAACAACTTTCGGGTTTCCACGTGCATGTATCTCTACGACCCTAGCGTTACCGAACCTTAAGTGTGTAGACCCTACGGGTTCGGGAGACACGTAGACATGACCGAGACCACTCTCCGGTCAATAACCAACAGCGGGATCTAGATACCCATGTTGGTTCCCACGTGTTCCTCGATGATCTTCATCGGATGAACCACTGTGTCAAGGATTCACTCAATCCCGTAGTTATTCCCTTTGTCCATCGGTACGGTACTTGCCCGAGATTCTATCGTCGGTATTCCCGATACCTTGTTCAATCTCGTCATGGCAAGTCTCTTTACTCGATCCGTAATCCATCATCCCGTGACTAACTCCTTAGTCACCTTGAGATCATTATGATGATGTCTTACCGAGTGGGCCCAGAGGTACCTCTACGTCATTCGGAGTGACAACATCCCAATCTTGGTTCGTACCAACTCAACAGACACTTTCGGAGATACCCGATGCGTACCTTTATAGCCACCCAGTTACGTTGTGACGTTTGGCACACCCAAAGTATTCCTACGGCATCCGGGAGTTGTACAACCTCATGGTCTAAGGAATAAATACTTGACACCGAAAAGCTTATGCATTACGAACTATACGATCTCGTGCTATGCTCAGGATTGGGTCTTGTCCATCACATCATTCTCCTAATGATGTGATCCCGTTATCACTGACATCCTATGTCCATGGTCAGGAAACCGTGACCATCTGTTGATCAACGAGCTGGTAACTAGAGGCCTACCAGGGACTCATTGTGGTCTATATATTCACACATGTATCGCTGTTTCCGTACAATACAATTCAAGCATGAATAACAGACGATTATCATGAACAAGGAAATATAATAATAATACTTTTTATTATTGCCTCTAGGGCATATTTCCAATAGTCTCCCACTTGCACTAGAGTCAATAATCTAGTTACATTGTGATGAATCGAACACCCATAGAGTCCTGGTGTTGATCATGTTTTGCCCGTGGAAGAGGTTTAGTCAACGGGTCTGCGACATTCAGATTCGTATGCACTTTACAAATATCTATGTCTCCATCTTGAACATAATTCCGGATGGAGTTGAAACGGCGCTTGATGTGTTTGGTCTTCTTGTGAAACCTGGGCTCCTTGGTAATGGCAATAGCACCAGTGTTGTCACAGAAGAGAGTCATCGGGCTTGACGCGCTTGGAATGACTCCTAGGTCGGTGATGAACTCCTTCATCCAGACTCCTTCCTGCGCTGCTTCGCAATCAGCTATGTACTCCGCTTCACATGTAGAATGCGCCACGACGCTCTGCTTGCAACTGCACCAGCTGACTGCTCCACCATTCAAAATATATACGTATCCGGTTTGTGACTTCGAGTCATCCAGATCTGTGTCGAAGCTAGCATCGACGTAACCCTTTATGACGAGCTCTTCGTCACCTCCATAAACGAGAAACATATCCTTAGTCCTCTTCAGGTACTTTAGGATGTTCTTGACCTCTGTCCAGTGTTCCATACTGGGATCACTTTGGTACCTCCCTACCAAACTTATGGCAAGGTTCACATCAGGTCTGGTACACAGCATGGCATACATGATAGAACCTATGGCCGAGGCATAGGGTATGTCACTCATCTTTTCTCTATCTTCTGCCGTGGTCGGCGACTGAGCCTTGCTTAATTTCATACCTTGCAAAACAGGCAAGAACCCCTTCTTGGACTGATCCATATTTAACTTCTTCAATATCTTGTCAAGGTATGTACTTTGTGAAAGACCAATGAGGCGTCTTGATCTATCTCTATAGATTTTGATGCCTAATATGTAAGCTGCTTCTCCAAGGTCCTTCATTGAAAAACTCTTACTCAAGTAGGCCTTTACAGTTTCCAAGAATTCTATATCATTTTCCATCAGCAATATGTCATCCACATATAATATGAGAAATGCTACAGAGCTCCCACTCACTTTCTTGTAGATACAGGCTTCTCCATAAGTCTGTATAAAGCCAAACGCTTTGATCACATCATTAAAGTGAATATTCCAACTCCGAGATGCTTGCACCAGCCCGTAGATCGAGCGCTGGAGCTTGCATACTTTGTTAGCATTCTCTGGATTGACAAAACCTTCCGGCTGCATCATATACAACTCTTCCTTGAGCAAGCCATTAAGGAATGCCGTTTTGACGTCTATTTGCCATATCTCATAATCATAGAATGCGGCAATAGCTAACATGATTCTGACTGACTTCAGCATCGCTACGGGAAAGAAAGTCTCGTCGTAGTCAATCCCTTGAACTTGTCGATAACCCTTAGCGACAAGCCGAGCCTTATAGATGGTCACATTACCATCCGCGCCTGTCTTCTTCTTAAAAATCCATTTATTTTCTATGGCGTGCCTATCATCAGGCAAGTCCACCAAAGTCCAACTTTGTTTTCATACATGGATTCTATCTCGGATTTCATGGCTCCAAGCCATTTATTGGAATTCGGGCCCGCCATCGCTTCTTCATAGTTCGAAGGTTCACCATTGTCTAACAACATGATATTCATGACAGGGTTGCCGTACCACTCTGGTGCGGAACGTGCCCTTGTGGACCTTCAAAGTTCAGTAGTAACTTGATCTGTTTCTTCATGATCATCATCATTAACTTCCTCCCTTGTCGGTGCAGGCACCTCAGGAACAATTTCCCGCGCTGCTTTCCGGTGCAGGAGGGGTGACTGTCACCTCATCAAGTTCTACTTTCCTCCCACTCACTTCTTTTGAGAGAAACTCTTTCTCCAGAAAGGATCCATTCTTGGCAACAAAGACCTTGCCTTCGGATCTGTGGTAGAAGGTGTACCCAATCGTTTCCTTTGGGTATCCTATGAAGACGCATTTTTCTGATTTGGGTTCGAGCTTTTCAGGTTGAAGTTTCTTGACATAAGCATCGCAACCCCAAACTTTCAGAAACGACATCATCGATTTCTTGCCAAACCAAAGTTCATACGGTGTCGTCTCAACGGATTTCGACGGAGCCCTATTTAAAGTGAATGCGACAGTCTCTAAAGCATAACCCCAAAAAGATAGCGGTAAATCGGTGAGGGACATCATAGAACGCACCATGTCCAACAGAGTACGATTTCGACGTTCAGACACACTGTTACGTTGAGGTGTTCCGGGTGGTGTCAATTGTGAAACAATTCCACAGTTCCTAAGGTGCGTGCCAAATTCATGACTCAAATATTCACCCCCACGATCCGATCGTAAGAACTTTATTTTCTTGTCTCATTGATTCTCAACCTCATTCTGAAATTCCTTGAACTTTTCAAAAGTCTCAGACTTGTGCTTCATCAAGCAGATATACCCATATCTACTCAAGTCATCCGTGAGGGTGAGAACATAACGATAGCCTCCGCGAGCCTCAACACTCATTGGGCCGCACACATCGGTATGTATGATTTCCAATAAGTTGGTTGCTCGCTCCATTGTTCCGGAGAACGGAGTCTTGGTCATCTTGCCCAAGAGGCATGGTTCACACGTGTCAAATGATTCATAATCAAGAGACTCCAGAAGTCCATCAGCATGAAGCTTCTTCATACGTTTGACACCAATATGACCAAGGCGGCAATGCCACAAGTATGTGGGACTATCATTATCAACTTTACATCTTTTGGCATTCACACTATGAATATGTGTATCATCACGATCGAGATTCATAAAAAATAAACCATTGACCAGCGGGGCATGACCATAAAACATATCTCTCAAATAAATAGAACAACCATTATTCTCAGATTTAAATGAGTAGCCATCTCGCATAAGACGAGATCCAGATACAATGTTCATGCTCAAAGCTGGTACTAAATAACAATTATTGAGGTTTAAAACTAATCCCGAGGGCAGATGTAGAGGTAGCGTGCCGACGGCGATCACATCGACCTTGGAACCATTCCCGACGCGCATCGTTACCTCGTCCTTCGCCAGTCCCCGCTTATTCCGCAACTCCTGTTTAGAGTTACAAATATGAGCAACTGCACCGGTATAAAATACCCAGGAGCTACTACGAGCGCTGGTAAGGTACACATCAATAACATGTATATCACATATACCTTTGACGTTGCCGGCCTTCTTGTCCGCTAAGTATTTGGGGCAGTTCTGCTTCCAGTGACCCGTTCCCTTGCAACAAAAGCACTCTGTCTCAGGCTTGGGTCCATACTTTGGCTTCTTCTCGGCAACAGGCTTACCGGGCGCGGCAACTCCCTTGCCGTCCTTCTTGAAGTTCTTCTTACCCTTGCCCTTCTTGAACTTAGTGGTTTTATTGACCATCAACACTTGATGTTCTTTCTTGATATCCACCTCCGCTGATTTCAGCATCGAATACACCTGGGAATGGACTTCTGCATCCCCTGCATATTGAAGTTCAACACGAAGCTCTTGTAGCTTGGTGGGAGCGACTGGAGGATTCTGTCTACGACCGCTTCGTCTGGGAGATTCATTCCCAACTGAGACAAGCGGTTGTGCAATCCAGAAATCTTGAGGATGTGCTCACTGACAGAACTGTTTTCCTCCATCTTACAGCTGTAGAATGCGTCGGAGACGTCATATCTCTCGACTCGGGCATGAGCTTGGAAAACCATTTTCAGCTCTTGGAACATCTCAAATGCCCCGTGGTTCTCAAAACGCTTTTGGAGCCCCGATTCTAAGCTGTAAAGCATGCCGCACTGAACCAGGGAGTAATCATCACAACGCGACTGCCAAGCGTTCATAACATCTTGGTTTGCCGGGGCGGGAGCGTCACCTAGCAGTGCATCTAGGACATAAGTTTTCTTGGCAGCTATGAGGATGATCCTCAGGTTACGGACCCAGTCCGTGTAGTTGCTACCATCGTCTTTCAGCTTGGATTTCTCTAGGAACGCGTTGAAGTTGAGGGTGACATGAGCGTGGGCCATTTGATCTACAAGAGATATTGTAAAGAATTTAGACTAAGTTCATGATAATTAAGTTCATCTTAATCAAATTTTAATGAACTCCCACTCAGATTGACATCTCTCTAGTCATCTAAGTGATACACGATCCGAATCGACTAGCCCGTGTCCGATCATCACGTGAGACGGACTAGTCATCAACGGTGAACATCTTCATGTTGATCGTATCTTCTATACGACTCGTGTTCGACCTTTCGGTCTTCCGTGTTCCGAGGCCATGTCTGTACATGCTAGGCTCGTCAAGTGAACCCTAAGTGTGTTGCGTGTGTAAATCTGGCTTACACCCGTTGTATGCGAACGTTAGAACCTATCACACCCGATCATCAGGTGGTGCTTCGGAACAACGATCCTTAGCAACGGTGCACAGTTAGGGGGAACATAATTCTTGAAATTTTAGTGAGAGATCATCTTATTTACTACCGTCGTTCTAAGTAAACAAGATGCATAAACATGATAAACATCACATCAATCAATTAAAGTGACATGATATGGCCAATATCATCTTGCTCCTTGGATCTCCATCTTCGGGGCACCATGATCATCTTTGTCACCGGCTCGACACCATGATCTCCATCATCATGATCTCCATCATCGTGTCTTCATGAAGTTGTCACACCAACTATTACTTCTACTACTATGGCTAACGTTTAGCAATGAAGTAAAGTAATTACATGGCATTATTCAGTGACACGCAGGTCATACAATAATTAAGACAACTCCTATGGCTCCTGCCGGTTGTCAAGTTCATCGACATGCAAGTCGTGATTCCCTATTACAAGAACATGATCAATCTCATACATCACATATATCATTCATCACATCTTCTTGGCCATACCATATCACATAGCACATGCTGCAAGAACAAGTTAGACGTCCTCTAATTGTTGTTGCAAGTTTTTATGTGGCTTCTATAGGTTTTCTAGCAAGAACGTTTCTTACCTACGCCAAAACCACAACGTGATTTGTCAATTTCTATTTACCCTTCATAAGGACCCTGTTCATCGAATCCGATCTGACTAAAGTAGGAGAAAAAGACACCCGCCAGCCACCTTATGCATCTAGTGCATGTCTGTCGGTGGAACCAGTCTCACGTAAGCGTACGTGTAAGGTCGGTCCGGGCCGCTTCATCCCACAATACCGCCGAATCAAGATTAGACTAGTAACGGTAAGAAAATTGAGCAAACTCAACGCCCACAACTGCTTTGTGTTCTACTCGTGCAAGATGCTACGCAAAAGACCTAGCTCAGATGCCACTGTTGGGGAACGTAGCAGAATTCAAAAAATTTCTACGCTTTCACCAAGATCCATCTAAGGAGACATCTAGCAACGAGCATATTAGAGTGCATCTACATACCCTTTTGTAGATCGCGAGCGGAAGCTTTCGAAGAAGTGTGGATGAAGTAGTCGTACTCTTCACGTTCTTCGTCACCGATGATCTAGCGCCGAACGGACGGCACCTCCGTGTTCAACACACGTGCGGTACATCAACGTCACCTCCTTCTTGATCCAGCAAGGGGGGGGGGGG
>LR738709.1:318925633-318963247 GCA_902687465.1 Secale cereale
AGGTCGTCGGAGATCCAGCAGCACGACGGCGTGGTGGTGGATGCAGCAGGAAATCCTGCAGGGCTTCGCCGGCGCCGTGCGGAGGAGGAGGAAGGTGTGACGGGAGGGGGAGAGGCCCCAGAGGATTGGGTGCGGCTGCCCTCTCCCCCCACATATATATAGGGGGCCAGGGGGGTGCGCCAGCCCTGCAGATCCCATCTGCAAAGGGGGCGGCGGCCTGGTGGGGAAACTTGCCCCCCAAGGCATAGGGGGCGCCCCCTCCCCTAGGGTTTCAACCCTAGGCGCATGAGGGGGGCCCAGTAGGGTGTGCCAGCCCACCAGGGGCTGGCCCCCTTCACCTTGCGGCCTAGGGGCCCCACCGGGATGGGTGGCCCCACTCGATGGACCCCCGGGACCCCTCCGGTGGTCCCGGGACACTCCCGGTGACCCCCGGAGTTCACCCGATGGCCGAAACTGGACTTCCTATATATCATTCTTTACCTCCGGACCATTCCGGAACTCCTCGTCACGTCCGGGATCTCATCCAGGACTCCGAACAACTTTCGGGTTTCCACGTGCATGTACCTCTACGACCCTAGCATTACCGAACCTTAAGTGTGTAGACCCTACGGGTTCGGGAGACACGTAGACATGACCGAGACCACTCTCCGGTCAATAACCAACAGCGGGATCTGGATACCCATGTTGGTTCCCACGTGTTCCTCAATGATCTTCATCGGATGAAACACTGTGTCAAGGATTCACTCAATCCCGTAGTTATTCCCTTTGTCCATCGGTACGGTACTTGCCCGAGATTCGATCATCGGTATTCCCGATACCTTGTTCAATCTCGTCATGGCAAGTCTCTTTACTCAATCCGTAATCCATCATCCCGTGACTAACTCCTTAGTCACCTTGAGCTCATTATGATGATGTCTTACCGAGTGGGCCCAGAGGTATCTCTCCGTCATACGGAGTGACAACATCCCAGTCTTGGTTCGTACCAACTCAACAGACACTTTTGGAGATACCCGATGCGTACCTTTATAGCCACCCAGTTACGTTGTGACGTTTGGCACACCCAAAGTATTCCTTCGGCATCCGGGAGTTGTACAACCTCATGGTCTAAGGAATAAATACTTGACACCGAAAAGCTTATGCATTACGAACTATACGATCTCGTTCTATGCTCAGGATTGGGTCTTGTCCATCACATCATTCTCCTAATGATGTGATCCCGTTATCACTGACATCCTATGTCCATGGTCAGGAAACCGTGACCATCTGTTGATCAACGAGCTGGTAACTAGAGGCCTACCAGGGACTCATTGTGGTCTATATATTCACACATGTATCGCTGTTTCCGTACAATACAATTCAAGCATGAATAATAGACGATTATCATGAACAAGGAAATATAATAATAATACTTTTTATTATTGCCTCTAGGGCATATTTCCAACAAGAAAAAAATCAGAGAGAAGGAATTATCGCGTTTTACGATATGGAGCCGCCACCAAGCCCTAATCTCTCTCGGGAGGGCTGATCTGGAGTCCGTTCGGGGCTCCGGAGAGAGGAGATCGTCACCATCGTCATCATCAACCTTCCTCCATCACCAATTTCATGATGCTCACCACTGTGCGTGAGTAATCCCATCGTAGGCTTGCTGTACGGTGATGGGTTGGATGAGATTTACCATGTAATCGAGTTAGTTCTGTTAGGGTTTGATCCCTAGTGTCCACTATGCTCTAAAATTGATGTTGCTATGACTTTGCTATGCTTAATGCTTGTCACTATGGCCCGAGTGCCATGATTTCAGATCTGAACCTATTATGTTTTCATGAATATATGTGTGATCCTATCTTGCAAGTCAATAAGCACCTACTATGTGTTATGATCCGGCAACCCCGAAGTGATAATAGTCGGGACCACTCCCGGTGATGACCGTAGTTTGAGGAGTTCATGTATTCATTATGTGCTAATGCTTTGGTCCGGTACTCTATTAAAAGGAGGCCTTAATATCCTTCAGTTTCCATTAGGACCCCACTTCCACGAGATGGTAGGACAAAGATGTCATGCAAGTTCTTTTCCATAAGCATGTATGACTATATTCGGAATACATGCCTACATTACATTGATGTACTGGAGCTAGTTCTGTGTCACCCTATGTTATAACTATTACATGAGGAATCACATCCGACATTTCTCCATCACCGATCCAATGCCTACGAGCTTTTCACATATTGCTTGTTGCTTATTTACTTTTCTGCTGCTACTGTTACAATCACTACAAAACCACTATCGCTACTTTTGCTACCGTTACCGTTACTTCCATATTACCTTGATACTAAATTACCTTGCTGCAGATACTAAGTTTCCAGGTGTGGTTGAATTGACAACTCAGCTGCTAATACTTTAGAGTATTCTTTGGCTCCCCTTATGTCGAATCAATAAATTTGGGTTGAATACTTTACCCTCGGAAACTTTTGCGATCCCCTACACTTGTGGGTTATCAAGACAATTTTTTGGCGCCATTGTCGGGGAGCATAGCTATATTATTTAAGACACTTGGGATTTATATCTGTTGATCACTATGAAGAACTTGAAAGACTCAAAAACCAAGATTTATCCCTCAACTACGAGGGGAGGTAAGGAACTACCTTCTAGCTCTGCACTTGATTCACCCTCTGTTATGAGTAAACTTGCGACACCTACTCCTGCTATTGAATCTGATATGTCGCATGTTCTTGATGATGCCACTTCTGCTATGTATGATGAAACTACTTCTATGCTTGATAATACTGTCCCACTAGGTGAATTTCTAGATGAACAAATTGCTAAGGTTAGGGACAATGCAAATATTGAAACTGATAATATTGATGAAAGTGATAATGAAGATTCTCCCCCTAGATATGAATTGCGTGTTATTCCTGAGGGTTATGTTATGGATGAAGAAACTGCTAGAGACTTTCTTGCTTGCAACGATAGATATGATCTTAAGAAATTATTAGTTAAGCTGAAAGAAAAGTCTTTGAATGCTAGAATGAAATATGACCCTGCTTTTGCTACTTCACCTATCTTTGTTACTGATAAGGATTATGGTTTCTCTGTTGATCCAGAGTTAATTACTTTGGTTGAATCTGATCCTTTCCATGGCTATGAATATAAAACTATTGTGGCACATCTTACTAAGTTGAATGATATAGCCACCCTGTTTACCAATGAGGAAAAGATTCGTTATTACTACATCCTTAAGTTATTTCCGTTCTCTTTAAAGGGTGATGCTAAGACATGGTTTAATTCTCTTGATCCTGGTTGTGTGCGTAGTCCCCAGGGTATGATTTATTACTTCTCTGCTAAATATTTTCCCGCTCATAAGAAACAAGCTGCCTTACGGGAAATATATAATTTTGTGCAAATTGAAGAAGAGAGTCTCCCACAAGCTTGGGGGAGGCTTCTCCAATTACTTAATGCCTTGCCTGATCATCCTCTTCAGAGGAATGAAATACTTGCTATCTTTTATAATGGACTAACCGATGCTTCCAGAGACCACCTGGATAGTTAGGCTGGTTGTGTTTTTAGGGAAAGAACAGTCGATCAAGCTGAATTACTATTGAATAATATGTTGACCAATGAAAATAATTGGACACTGTCTGAACCAGCCCCTAAGCCAACTCCAAAGAAAAGGGGTGTTCTATTTCTCAGTCCTGAAGATATGCAAGAGGCAAAGAAATCTATGAAAGAAAAAGGTATCAAAGCCGAAGATGTTAAGAATTTACCACCTATTGAAGAAATACATGGTCTTGATAACCCGACACAGGTAGTAAAGATAAATTCTCTTTATAGATTTGATGAAGGTGATATTCCTCGTTATAAGTCTGCTAGCCAATGCTTAGATGAGTTTGACAATTTTATTGTGAAGCAAGAAAACTTCAATGCTTATGTTGGTAGACAATTGCAACATAATTCTTATATGATTGAACGCTTGAGTGATTATATGTCTAGAGTTAAAGGTGAATTGAAACTCATTAGTAAGCATGCTTCTATGGTTACCACTCAAGTAGAACAAGTACTTAAAGCACAAAATGATTTGCTCAATGAAATAAATAGTAAGAAAAATGATAATGTTGTTAGAGTTATGACTAGAGGTGGTAAAATGACTCAGGAACCTCTGTATCCTGAAGGCCACCCTAAGAGAATTGAGCAAGATTCTCAAAGAGCTAATTTAGATGCACCCAACTCTTCTAAAAAGAAGAAAAAGAAAATTGATAGGACTTTGCATGCTTCTAGTGAACCTGTAGCTGACACACCTATGAATCCCAATGATATCTCTATTACTGATGCTGAGACACAATCTAGTAATGAACATGAACCTACTGATAATGTTAATGATGATGTTCATGATGATGCTCGACCTAGCAATGATAATGATGTAGAGATTGAACCTGCTATTGATCTTGATAACCCACAATCAAAGAATCAACGTTATGATAAGAGAGACTTTGTTTCTAGGAAGCACGACAAGGAAAGAGAACCATGGGTTTAGAAACCCATGCATTTTCCTCCTAAACCATCCAAGAAAAAAGATGATGAGGATTTTGAGCGCTTTGCTGAAATGATTAGACCTATCTTTTCGTGTATGTGTTTGACTGATATGCTTAAAACAAATCCTTATGCTAAGTATATGAAAGACATTATCATAAATAAAATAAAGATACCTGAAGTTGAAATTTCCACCATGCTTGCCAATTATACTTTTAAGGGTGGAATACCTAAGAAACTAGGAGATCCAGGAGTACCTACTATACCTTGCTCCATTAAAAGAAACTATGTTTAAACTGCCTTGTGTGATCTTGGGGCCGGTGTTAGTGTTATGCCTCTCTCTTTATATCTTAGACTTGACTTGAACAAGTTGACACCTACTGAAATATCTTTGCAAATGGCCGATAAATCAACTGCTATACCTGTCAATATTTGTGAGGATGTGCCTGTTGTGGTTGCAAATGTTACTATTTTAACGGACTTTGTTATCCTTGATATTCCCGAGAATGATAGTATGTCTACTATCCTTGGTAGACCCTTTTTGAATACTGCAGGGCTGTTATTGATTGCAACAAAGGCAATGTCACTTTTCATGTTAGTGGTAATGAGCATACAGTACACTATCCGAGGAAACAACCTCAGGTCCACAGTATCAATTCTATTGGAAAAATTTCAACTATTACTATTGGAGGTTTTGAATTTCCTCTTCCTACTGTCAAGAAGAAATATGATATTCTTATTGTTGGGGACATGCATATCCCCATTTAGGCAAGCTAGTGTTATTCAAAAATTCTCCGGTTTCATGTTATTGGGAAAGAGTTTATTAATAAGACTTGATCAACCTTGTTAATGGATTCCGTTTGATGAGCATGAGATGGGTGAATCTAGATAGCACAACTTTCTGTACCCTCCTTTTACTTTCTGTTAATTAGATTAAATAAAGCAAAATAGTATTTTTTTGTCCGTTTCGAGAGTTATCCGTGCAATAAAAAATACCCTAAAAATAAAAGTTCTCCAAATGCCCCGAAAATGAAATATGATTTTTTTCTAGAATATTTGAGAATATTTGGCATTGAGAACACAGCAGGGGGAGCCAGCACCTGGCCACGAGGGTGCAGGGCGTGCCGACCCCCCTGGGCGCGCCCCTGCCTCGTGGGCCCCACGTGCCCCCCTCCACTTACTCCTGCACCCACACACTCCTTCCTCCCAAAAAATCACTATCCAGCTCGAGCACGAATTCTAGCTCATCTTGCTGCCATTTTTGATCTCCTTGCTCAAAGCTCCATTCACAAAACTGTTTGGGGAGATTGTTCCTTGGTATGTGACTCCTCCATTGGTCCAATTAGTTTTTGTTCTAGTGATTTATTTATTGCAATTTTTTGCTGCTTAGGTGACCCTGTTCTTGAGCTTGCATGTCAAATTTATGTGGTTCCAAGTAGTTCTAATGCATGATATAGTCTCTAGGCACTTGCAGGAGTAGTTGCTATAATCTTGTTGAGTTTGGTTCAATTTTATTTTGAGTCACTAAAAGTTTCAGAAATTTTCAGAGGAAGAAAATGACGAGGAGATTGTTGAGAGGCTCTTCCAGTCAAATTCAAAGGATAAGCAGAAGGAAGAGAATAAGAAGCCCAAATACAATCTTCCTTGCACTGCGGAAGTACGGCCGTGTGAATGGCCTTGCAATGAGTTTTTTGGAAGCCGTTGGGATTTATAAATACTTCTATTATTTGGCGGAGAATGCAGGCCTCACCGACTTCCTCCATGACCAGCGTGAACAGTATCTCTTGCTCAGTAATATGTTCACGCAAAACTTTCATTTTCATGCTAAGAAATCACCACCTTCAGTGGAGTTTTGTTTATATGATGAGGTTAAGGAGATGTCGTTCTATGAATTTTGTCAAGTATTAAAGATACCCTTTGCTGGTAGCCTTGAGGAACCACATCGCAAAGATGTTGAGGGGTTTATTGATATGATAGCTGTAGGGGAAACAAGGCAAGTTTCAGGGGCAAGAATTACTAGTATACATTTTCCTATTCTACGCTACTTTGCTATATTTGCTAGTAGATGCTTAATTGTTTGCGGGAACAGTGGGAATCTTAGTGCCCCTGATATTGTCATTTTGCGCCATGCTTTGTTTAAAGACACAACTTTTAGCTTGGGTGCTGTTGTTGCTAAACGATTAAGTCTGAACCGCACAAAGGGTCCTATCTTTGGAGGCATATTTGCTTCATGCCTTGTTGAACATGTTAGAATACCTGGTAGGCATCATGAGAATGAAGAAAAGTTACTGACCCCGGTGTTTCTAGATTATAAGAGTATGATAGCACATGATTTTATTGTTAAAGACAAGAAGAAGTTGCTCAAGTATAAATTGAGGTTTGATGGAAAATATTGTGAGATCATTACCTTGCCTGCACCATCTCTGTTTGATCTATTTTCAGGCACGCACCTCATTTTTCCAGATGCCGTTTATAAATACCGGAGCCAGGAACAAGCTTCAGAGCTAGAGCTAGAACCACCACTTGACCCTTACCGTCAGTCGGTTTATCGGTGGGATCCGGATGAGATTTCCAACCAGTGGCACCCACAGGATGCTTCTCCGTATACGGGAAAGTAGCTTTGACCCGTGGCCATAGACCAACTTAGGCTAAAAGCCTAAGCTTGGGGGAGTACGTATTTCTCACCGACATTACATTCATGTTCACACACTTATTCCAGTAGTCGGTGCTCACACTCTTTCATTGTACTTTCCATGCTAGTTTCATTTCTTTTCTTAGTCCTTTTCTTGTGTGTTAGAAAAACCTTAAGAAAAACAAAAAAAATGAGTTGCAGCTTTTTAGCTAGTTTACTTTCCATGCATGTAGTAGTAGTAATTAAAAGAAAACCCAAAAAGATTTGTCGTTCTTCTTTTGCTTGTTGGGAGCTTTCCCGTGTAAATAGTTTCTTTTCTTTGCTTTGGGGGTCAAGAGGAGAAGACCATGATGAAAATGTTTAGTGGCTCTCATATGCTTTATTGTTGATTTAACCTTGAGCCATATTACATTGTCTTCTCTCTTGTATTAAATGCTTGCAGATTCCAGCTTAGTCCAATGCACGTGCACTATTATTATTATCCACACCGTTCGGTCGTGTGAGTGAAAGGCAATAATGACGATATATGATGAACTAATTGAGATGAGAAAAGCTGGTATGAACTCAACCTCTCTTGTTTTTGTAAATATGATAGTTCATCGTTCTTGATTCAACCTATTATGAATGAAACATGCTTGCAATGACAATTAGAGATCATAGCTGCTCATGTAAGCTTAATTAGCTAGGAGTTTATAATGGTCTATCTTGCGTGCCAACATGATATTTAAATGGTTTCCGATGTGGTATGATAGGGTGGTATCCTCCTTTGAACGATTCAAGTGATTTGACTTGCACATGTTCACGCATGTAGTTGAAACAAAATCAACATAGCCTCCACGATATTTATGTTCATGGTGATTTATATCCTACTCATGCTTGCACTCATTATTGATTAATTTTAATGCATGTTCATGATTGTTGTCGCTCTCTAGCTGGTCGCTTCCCAGTCTCTTTCTAGCCTTCACGTGTACTAAGCAGGAATACTTCTTGTGCATCCACTTCCATAAAACCCAAAGTTATTCCATATGAGTCCACCATTTGTAACATCCCAAATTTTCAATTTGGAATGTTATACATAGATCATATTGCATTGCATATTTATTTGCTTTTTGTGTGTGGCGATCCTCGAAAATTCTAAGCAACTCAAGGACCTATGGAGAGAGTTGGGAATTCTACCGTTTTAGTATTTGAGTTTTCTCGAATACCGGTAGGGGGATCACGTTGGTTTTAATTATTTTTCTCCTTAAGAATATTTATTAATAAAATATATGAGCGGAGATAATATGACTTCTCCAAAATAAAATAAATATTGGATGAAAAATATTAAAATCACTTTTGGACTTTTTTTCGGATTTATTTGCGATTTTATTTGCATAGGAAAAATGCGTGTTTTTCAAAATTGCACTTAGGTCCGACAAAAATGTTCACATTGTCCTATATTTTATTAGAGGACGGTGAAAATTTATTTCGGAATTTTTGGAGCCCGTTTAGTATTTTATTTTCATGTTTTTCGGCGTCAGGATTTTTTTTAAAAGGTTGGTTCGGACCGACTGGGCCGAAGCCCAGCCGGTCCAGCGCCGCGCCACGCACCGACTCCGACCGGAGTCCCGGCCGCGCCCGACAACCGCCCTGGCTGACTCGGCCTCCTCGCCGCCAGCCCCTTCCCCAAGTCGCCGCCCCCCTTGCCCCCTATATAAGCCGCCACCCCCTCTTGCCGCCACCCACCACCGCCGCGCCAGCTACCGCCGCCGCCGCCGCGCCAGCCGTCGCCGTAGCAACCCGCCGCCGAAGCCCCGCCGCCGGAGCCTCCGGAGCCTCCGGAGCCGAGGTAGATGTGGCCCAAGCCGCCGCCGGTTTTTTTAAAGACCGTTCGTTTTTTTAGAAACCCTAGATCTGTTTTTTTAGATCGGTTCATTTTTTCTGGTTTAGTTAGTTTGCGGACGTTCGTCCGTACGTTCGTTTTAATGAACGTTATTCGCCCGCTAGTTACAGACCGCGAACGTTCGTTCGTTAGCCTGTTCGACAGTTTTCTTTTCAGGGCTTTTTCCGCGATTATTTTTTATCGCGATTTCTGCCCTGATCTTGTTTTTAGTTTTTTTTTGCTCGAGAGTCGGAATCAGGCGATTCAAAAGCCCAAATCTTTGTCTCAATGCCCTCTTTCCGTTTAACTAACTTGAACAAGGTTTTGCTACTGTAAAATTTGACTTTAGTTCAAACTAGTAATCGGACCTTGTTTCTTTCGCAGTTTGAGTTCCGTTGTTTCGTTTGATTTGTTTCTTTTTGCAAACTGGAGTTCTTAAGTTGGACTTTCTGGTTAGATCTTTCTTTTGGAGTTCTGTTTGTGCATCTTTGCTTGATTGCTTATGTATGCTATTGTTTGCTTGCGTTAGAATACCCGGAGTGCGAAGCGTGCTACTACGAGTCTCTAGGTTTTGCGAATCATCAGCAAGGCAAATAACACTTTGATCATACCCTTTTAATACCCTGCATTAGATCAAACCCTCACATATTGCATGAGTAGGATCATTTAAATTATGGGTCCGAGAAGTAGATTGAGGTAGAACCTATTACCTGCATTATTTTCAAACCATTGGGAGTTACTTCTACGTTATGCTTAGGTTGCCATGCTATGCTCGTAGACGTGGGTTTGGGTTTGAGAGAAATCCATGACAATTGTGAGTTGTTAATTAATGGTTCAACTTAATGTGACTACTTGAATACACATCTGGGTGGATTGGTTGCAGGGCACCTGGAGAATCCAGTGTTGTCCTAGGAAATCCCGGAGGAACCGTGTGATTATCCTATGGAATGCCACCCAGGCTCAAAGGGATCATAAAACTATTCATGCTGGAAACTTCCGTGTGCAGCCACAATGCCATTATGGGCTCTGGCATAGTATGAGTAAGTTGTGTGAGCTCTTTCAGTGGTGGACTAGCAGATGTAGGGGAAAGTAGGTGTACGGGTCCACCCGGGGTAAAGAGTAAATGCTTCTGAAAGACTGTGTCTTGGTCATCCGTTTCTCAAACACCATGCAGTGCGAGAAATCCAACGGAGGAGATCGAGTCTTGTGGGGGAAAAGTGCACAAACATCTGCAGAGTGTACAAACTGATCATGATTAGCCGTGTCCCCAGTTATGGACAATCTTGAGTATCTGGTACTTGAATTATTGGTTGATCTCATCACTCTAATATTAATTTGTTGGGTTAATGATGACTACTTTAATTGGGATTGAGTTGGAGGTACCTTCTCAATGATGTTTCAACTACCATGATAGTTAAAATAAAATTTATTCCTTTGTTGTAGGGAAAAATTGGCTTTACACAAAAACTCTAACCTTAGAGCCTCCACCAGCCAAATATGCATATAGTGTTAGCTTTATTCTGTTACTTGCTCTACTGTGTTATCTTGCCAGCATATTCCATGTGCTGACCCGTTTCAGGCTGCAACATGTTACGTTATAGACTTTTCAGACGAGGAGTAAGACGTGCTAGGTCGTTTGTCATGCACTCAGCTATGCCGTTGGAGTTGATGGACTCACTTATCTTCCAAGACTTCCGCTGTTATTTTGTTAGATGGCCTTAAGCCATAGACTTTTGTAATAAGTTCTCTTTTGAGACATTCGATGTAATAAGTGTGTGATTGCCACTCTGTTATAAATCATTCAAGTACTGTGTGTGTCAGCATTACCGATCCAGGGATGACACAGAACACAGAGACTTCGGTCCATTCGGATCATGGTCGCTACAGGATGGTATCAGAGCACACGCTGACTGTAGGACACGACCACTAAGATAAACCCTAGGTCACCCTTATCTACTCATTTCTGACTCCTCTCCATTTTCTACTCTTTTAGGATGGTGGACCCAAGGAACAAGTTCACTCAACCAGATGAAGACACACCTTTTGGACGACACTTGAAGGAAGTCACTAGGTACTTGAACATCGGAATACCAAGTTTCACCGGGACCTACACCGCCACTTTACCAGAAGAAGAGCGATGGAGTATTCAAGTTCAAATTCCACGGAGAACCTTCGCACCATCCACTGAGCCAATAGAGTTTTCTTTTGATGCACCAACCTGGAGCCTAGGCAAGAGTATGGCAGCCCACATCACCATGGGACGTATTGGAGAAGTCTACAAGCAGGAGATGAAGGACACTATTTACCAGATATGTGGACGCCGAGATGAGCGATGGGACATGATCAGTACCCGGAAGGACAGGTCCATTGCAGCATTCATCCTGGAGTTAAACCAGCACATTCGTCGATAGGAGCACCAGATGTGCGCAGGGATGATAGAATTGAAGAAAGCACTAATCAGGAACTTGGAGCTAGAAGAGGAACTCAAGTCTACACGTGACGGATACGAGGAGGAGATGATGATACTTGTGGATAAGAATGATGATTTGACGAGGAAGCTAGGAGTATTCATGGGAGATCCAGCACCAGGAGGAGAAGAATAAGAAGAAGAACCCAATGAGATTCGTTCTGAGGACTACATCATCATCGACGACACGGACTCAGACAACGATGATAGTGACGACGAAGACGACGAAGATGAAGCTGGAGCAGACATCATGGAATCTTCCGCCGATCAAAACTTCTAGATGTCCACCCTATGACTAGTAGATTTTTCCCTCATAAAGTAGAAATTAGAGCACTTTTGTAACATTAGTTAGATCTTTGTAAGCCCTTGCTTGAAATTGATTGGTGTGATATGTTTGTGTTTGTCTCATGTGCATATGGGTAGTGAATTTGACTTAGACCTCATTTCTATTCTAATATCTTCCCTCTACACCCTCAGATGCCTCCGAGACGTGAGCCCGGATTTCAGTTTCCACCTAAGCTCACTCAGTTGATCCAGCAGCAAAACACCTTGATGCAACTTCTTGTCCAGAACAATCAGAACAATCAGAACAACAACAACAACAACCCTCCACCACCACCACCCGTGGACAACCTGACACGTTTCTTAAGGTTGCAACCACCGGTGTTTTCTAGCAGCATTGAACCAATAGTTGCTGATGACTGGCTGCGCAAGATTGGAAGGGATTTGACCACCACCAATTGCACGAATGCTGAGAAGGTGCGTTTTGCCGCACATCAGTTGGCTGGACCAGCTGCAGCATGGTGGGAGAATTACACAGCCACTTTCCCTGTAACCAATGTCACTTGAGATCAGTTTCAGCAAGCTTTTTGCACTGCCCATGTCTCAACTAGAGCTATGAGCATGAAGAAGCGAGAGTTTTGCAACTTGCGCCAAGGAAATCGTACTGTGGCTCGGTACGTAGATGAATTTAGTACCCTATCTCGTTATTCCCCGGATGATGTGGCCACAGATGCCGCTAAGCAGGAGAGGTTTATGGAAGGGCTAAATGATGAGATGAGCGTACAGTTGATGGTGGCAACCTTCAACAACTACCAGGAGTTGGTAGATAAGGCTCTTATGATTGAAGGGAAGCAGCAGTAGATTGAGAGCCGTAAGAGGAAGTATGGACAAGGAAGGAATAATTCTGGAGCTCAGCAGAAGCCTCGATTCACCCCGATTTTGGGAGGATACACCCATAACCATGGAAGCCACACCCATAATGGAGGAAGTTCTCACAACCACAATGGCCCCAAGAATGGGAATGGGAATGGTGCAAACAATAATCAGAACCGCTCTATTCCATCAACACCCGCCAAGAAGGATTTGAGCCACGTTACATGTTTCAAGTGCGGGAAGAATGGACACTATGCCACAGACTGCCTTGAAGCTAAGAATGGGAACAGCAATGGAAGCACTGGGAAGAAGCCCAACCCGCTCAACAAAGGACAAGTGAACCACGTGACTGTGGAGGAGGTTGAGGAGCAACCAGATGCAGTTATCAGTATGTTTTTGGTTAAGTCATTTACCGCAGTAATTCTTTTCGATACTGGTGCATCGCATTCATACATTTCAAGGGGATTCGTAAATAGACATAGTTTATCCACCAGAGTCCTTATGACCCCCATGTTAGTAAGTTCACCCGGAGCGGAATATATGGCAAATCAAGGATGCTTTCAGATGCCATTGACCATTGGACGTCATGTTTTCCCCTCAGACCTGATAGTTTTGGAGTCACAAGGTCTGGATGTGATATTAGGTATGGATTGGCTATCGAAGTATGGAGGGAACATTGATTGGGCCAGTAAGTCTATCTTGCTTACCATCCCTGAGGGAAAAAGGATCAAGTATGTATCTAAGCATTCGCCTAGGAGGACACAAGTACATTCTCTCACGGGAGTTGTTCAGGCGGAAGTGCCTGTAGTAAAGGATTACCCGGATGTTTTTCCAGAGGAGCTACCAGGCATGCCACCGGATAGGGATATTGAGTTTTTGATTGAGCTATTCCCTGCCACCGGACCAATATCAAAGAGAACGTATCGGATGCGAGCAAATGATCTGGAGGAGATCAAGAAACAGATTAAGGTGTTATTGGAGAAAGGATTTATCTGCCGGAGTTCATCACCTTGGGGAGCCCCATTGCTTTTGGTGGAGAAGAAGGATGGATCTTTAAGGATGGTCATTGATTATCGTGCGCTGAATGAAGTGACGATTAAGAATAAGTACCCACTGCCGATGATCAATGATTTGTTCGACCAACTTCAAGGAGCGAGAGTATTCTCCCAGATCGATTTACGATCAGGATACCACCAGTTGAAGATCCGAGAGAAGGATATACCCAAGGTAGCCTTCACCACAAGGTATGGGCTATATGAGTATACAGTTATGTCATTTGGATTGACTAACGCCCCTGCCTATTTCATGAGTATGATGAACAAGGTGTTCATGGAGTTCTTGGATAAGTTTGTTGTGGTATTCATTGATGATATTTTGGTGTACTCGAAGAACGAAGAGGAACACGCGGAGCATTTGCGTTTGGTACTGGAGTAGCTCAGAGAACATCAGTTGTACGCGAAGTTTAGCAAATGCGAGTTTTGGTTGAAGGAAGTTGGATTCTTAGGGCAGGTTATATCCGGAGAAGGTATAACAGTGGACCCCTTCAAAGTGTAGGCAGTCACTAAGTGGTTGGCACCCACTTCAGTTGGGGAGATTCGCAGTTTTCTTGGACTCACGGGATATTACCGGAGATTCGTAGAGAATTTCTCCAAGATTGCAAAACCGACGACGAGATTGTTGAAGAAAGAGACAAAGTTTCATCGGACGGAAGAGTGCAAAGAAAGTTTCCAGGAGTTGAAGAAACGGTTAACGACAGCCCCAGTGCTGATCTTGCCAGATATACGCAAGGATTTCCAAGTGTACTATGATGCTTCACGCTTAGGACTTGGAGGAGTACTCATGCAGGATGGAAGAGTTGTTTCTTATGCATCTCGTTAACTTAGACCGCACGAGTTGAACTATGCGACGCATGATTTGGAACTAGCAGCAGTTGTGCATGCGCTCAAAACTTGGAGACATTTCCTTATTGGAAATCGTTGTGATGTGTACACGGATCACAACAGTTTGAAGTATGTTTTCACTCAGAAGGAGCTGAATCTCAGACAAAGGAGATGGTTGGAGCTTATAAAGGATTATGATATGAAGCTGCACTATCACCCCGGAAAGGCCAATGTCGTTGCAGACGCTTTGAGCCGGAAGAGTTATGCCAATACCCTAGTGAAGGGAGGATTACCATAGGAATTAGTAGAAGATCTCAGGGAGCTTCGTTTGGAGATAGTTCCTAGAGGTTTTGTTGCAACCTTGGAGGTCCAGTCAACATTGTTAGGAAAGATACGAGAAGCCCAGAAGGATGACAAAGAGATTGCCGAGATAAAGGAGAAGATGAGTGAAGGAAAAGCCAAGGGTTTTCGTGAGGATGAACACGACACCTTGTGGTTTGAGGACCAAATCTATGTGCCCAACAGCCCCGAGATCAGGAAGTTGATACTGCAGGAGGCACATGATTCACCATACTCAATACACCCCGGAAACACCAAAATATATTTGGATTTGAAAGAACGTTTCTGGTGGACGGGAATGAAGAAGGATATTGCCGAATATATAGCTGTATGTGATGTATGCCAAAAGGTGAAGGCGGAGCATCAGAAGCCAGCAGGATTGCTACAGCTATGCCGATACCCGAATGGAAGTGGGATAAGCTTGGCATGGACTTTATCACCGGATTGCCCTGGACCAAATCAGGATATGACTTAATCTGGGTAGTAGTGGATCGCTTCACCAAATTAGCCCACTTTATCCCCGTGAAAACCACGTATACCAGTGCGAAGTTGGCCAAGATATACATGACCAGGATCGTATGTCTGCATGAAGTTCCAAGGACCATTGTATCAGATAGAGGAACACAGTTCACCTCAAAGTTTTGGCATCAGTTACACCAAACTTTGGGAACGAGGCTAGAATTTAGTACAACTTTCCACCCGCAGACAGATGGACAGGCCGAGAGAGTCAATCATATTATGGAAGACATGTTGAGAGCTTGTGCGTTAGATTATGGATCTAGTTAGGACGACAAC
The DNA here is from genome assembly GCA_902687465.1 of Secale cereale. Lineage (NCBI taxonomy): Eukaryota > Viridiplantae > Streptophyta > Magnoliopsida > Poales > Poaceae > Secale > Secale cereale. The sequence goes on from LR738709.1 coordinate 318,941,284, forward strand.
TTGCCCTACGCGGAGTTATCGTACAACAACAATTACCAGACCAGTTTGAAGATGGCACCATTCGAAGCATTGTACGGAAGGAGATGCCGAACGCCTTTGATGTGGGATGAAGTCGGAGACCGTCAGTTATTTGGACCAGATCTGATTAAAGAGTCAGAAGAGAAGGTTAAGCTAATTTGAGATAGACTGAAGGTAGCTCAGTCCAGGCAGAAGAGTTATGCAGACTCGAAGCGCAAGGAAGTAGTCTACGAAATTGGAGACAGAGCGTACCTAAGGGTGTCGCCTCTGCGAGGAGTTAAATGTTTCGGAGTTAAGGGAAAGTTAGCCCCGAGATTTGTGGGACCATACCGTGTTTTGGAACGCATGGGAGAGGTTGCCTACAAGTTGGAGTTACATGAAGGATTGTCAGGAGTGCATGATGTGTTTCACGTTTCTCAGCTTAAGAAGTATCATGCAGAGATCGCAGATATTCCTTTAAGAGACACAGTACCCCTGGAAGTAATTCAGTTGGATAGCGATCTGACTTACGAGGAAAAACCCGTCAAGATTCTCAAGTTTTCGAAAAGAGTCACTCGCAGTAAGGTTATCAAGTTTTGCAAAGTTCAGTGGAGTCACCACACCGAGGAAGAAGCCACCTGGGAACGAGAAGATGATCTACGCAAGGACCACCCACACCTGTTCTCTAGACTAGCCGAATCTCAAGGGCGAGATTCATTCTAAGGGGTGTAGGTTTGTAACATCCCAAATTTTCAATTTAAAATATTATACATAGATCATATTGCATTGCATATTTATTTGCTTTTTGTGCGCGGCGATCCTCGAAAATTCTAAGCAACTCAAGGACCTACAGAGAGAGTTGGGAATTCTACCATTTTAGTATTTGAGTTTTCTCGAATACCGGTACGGGGATCACGTTGGTTTTAATTATTTTTCTCCTTAAGAATATTTCTTAATAAAATATATGAGCGGAGATAATATGACTTCTCCAAAATAAAAGAAATATTGAAGGAAAAATATTAAAATCACTTTTGGACTTTTTTCGGATTTATTTTCGATTTTATTTGCATAGGAAAAATGCGCAGTTTTCCCAATTGCATTTAGGTCCGGGGAAAATGTTCACTTTGTCCCATATTTTATTAGAGGACGGTGAAAATTTATTTCAGAATTTTTGGCACCCGTTTAGTATTTTATATTCGTGTTTTTCGGCGTCAGGATTTTTTTTTAAGGTTGGTTCGGACCGACTGGGCCGAAGCCCAGCCGGTCTAGCGTCGCGCCCCGCACCGACTCCGACCGGAGTCCTGGCCGCGCCCGACAGCCGCCGTGGCCGACTCTACTTCCTCGCCGCCAGCCCCTTCAAGTCGCTGCCCCCTTGCCCCCTATATAAGCCGCCACCCCCCCTCGCCGCCACCCACCACCGTCGAGCCCGCAGCCGCCGCGCCAGCCGCCGCCGCCGCTAGCCCGCTGCCTCGCCGTCGTAGCCACCCGCTGCTGGAGTCCCGCCGCCGGAGCCGAGATAGATGCCGCCCGAGCCGCCGCCGGTTTTTTTAAAGACCGTTCGGTTTTTTAGAAAACCTAGATCTGATTTTTTAGATCGATTCGTTTTTTCTGATTTAGTTAGTTTGCGGATGTTCGTCCGTACGTTCGTTTTAATGAACATTGTTCGCCCGCTAGTTACAGACCGCGAACGTTCGTTCGTTAGCCTGTTCGTCAGTTTTCTTTTCAGGGTTTTTCGGTGATTATTTTTATCGCGATTTGTGCCCTGATCTTGTTTTTAGTTTTTCTTTTCGCTCGAGTGTCGGAATCAGGCGATTCAAAAGCCCAGATCTTCATCTCGAAGCCCTCTTTCCGTTTAACCAACTTGAACAAGGTTTTGCTACTGTAAAATTTGACTTTATTTCAAACTAGTAATCGGACCTTGTTTCTTTCGCAGTTTGAGTTTCATTGCTTCGTTTGATTTGTTTCTTTTTGCAAACCGGAGTTCTTAAGTTGAACTTTCTGGTTAGATCTTTCTTTTGGAGTTCTGTTTGTGTATATTTGCTTGATTGCTTATGTATGCTATTGTTTGCTTGCGATAGAATACCCGTAGTGCGAAGCGTGCTACTACGAGTCTCTAGGTTTTGCGAATCATCAGCAAGACAAGTAACACTTTGATCATGCCATTTTAATACCCAGTTTTTATGCATTAGATCAAACCCTCACACATTGCATGAGTAGGATCATTTTAAATTGTGGGCCCGGGAAGTAGATTGAGGTAGAACCTATTACCTGCATTATTTTCAAACCCTTGGGAGTTACTTCTACGTTATGCTTAGGTTGCCATGCTATGCTCGTAGACGTGGGTTTGGGTTTGAGAGAAATCCATGACACATGTGAGTTGTTAATTAATGGCTCAACTTAAGGTGGCTACTTGAATACACATCTGGGTGGATTGGTTGCAGGGCACCCGGAGAATCCTGTGTTGTCCTAGGAAATCCCGGAGGAACCGTGTGATTATCCTATGGAATGCCACCCAGGCTCAAAGGGATCATAAAACTATTCATGCTGGAAACTTCCGTGTGCAGCCACAATGCCATTATGGGCTCTGGCATAGTATGAGTAAGTTGTGTGAGCTCTTTCAGTGGTGGACTAGCAGATGTAGGGGAAAGTAGGTGTACGGGTCCACCCGGGGTAAAGAGTAAATGCTTCTGAAAGACTGTGTCTCGGTCATCCGTTTCTCAAACACCATGCAGTGCAAGAAATCCAACGGAGGAGATCGAGTCTTGTGGGGAAAAGTGCACAAATCTCTGTAGAGTGTACAAACTGATCATGATTAGCCGTGTCCCCGGTTATGGACAATCTTGAGTATCTGGTACTTGAATTATTGGTTGATCTCATCACTCTAAAATTAATTTGTTGGGTTAATGATGACTACTTTAATTGGGATTGAGTTGGAGGTACCTTCTCAATGATGTTGCAACTACCATGATAGTTAAAATAAAATTTATTCCTTTGTTGTAGGGAAAAATTGGCTTTACGCAAAAACTCTAACCTTAGAGCCTCCACCAGCCAAATATGCATATAGTGTTAGCTTTATTCTGTTACTTGCTCTATTGTGTTATCTTGCCAGCATATTCCATGTGTTGACCCATTTCGGGCTGCAACATGTTACATTGCAGACTTTTCAGACGAGGAGTAAGACGTGCTAGGTCATTTGTCATGCACTCAGCTATGCCGTTGGAGTTGATGGACTCACTTATCTTCCAAGCCTTCCGCTGTTTTTTTGTTAGATGGCCTTAAGCCATAGACTTTTGTAATAAGTTCTCTTTTGAGACATTCGATGTAATAAGTGTGTGATTGCCACTATGTTATAAATCCTTCAAGTACTGTGTGTGTCAGCATTACCGATCCAGGGATGACACAGAGACTTCGGTCCATTTGGATCATGGTCGCTACACCATATCTTCCTATATGCGGTATCTACCTGCCGTTCCAAGTGAATTTGTATGTGCCAAACTATAAACCTTCAAATGAAATTCTGTTTTGTATGCTCGAACAACTCATGTATCAACTAGGGTTGTCTATATCTTCCATGCTAGGTGGGTTATTCTCACAATGAGTGAACTCTGCTCATCATTCATGAGAAAATGGCTAGTAACCGGGATGCCCAGTCCCAAGCTCAAATCATAATAATTAAAAAAACTCCCCCAGGGCTTTTTCTTGTTTGGACGGTACCCCGTGGATTCGGATGACCGTGGAATGTGCTTGTTGGTAGTTGGGGGAGTATAAACTTTACCATTCTGTTTGGGAACCGCCTATAATGTGTGTAGCATAGAAGATGTCGAGATTCTTAGTTGTTATGTTGACAATGAAAGTATATCGCTCAAAATATTATTCATCTCTATTTCAAAATCGAGTTCTGGCACCTCTACAAATCTCTGCTTCCCTCTGCAAAGGGCCTATCTATTTACTTTTATGTTGAGTCATCATCTTTTTATTAAAGAGCACCAGTTGGAGAGCACCACTGTCATTTGCATGTATTGCTATTAATTTACATTGAGTATGATTGTGACTGGATCTCTTTTACCATGAATTACAATGTCTAGTCAGTCCTTGATCTTTAAAGGTGCTCTCATTTATGTTTTGCGGTCTCAGAAAGGGCTAGTGAGATACCATCTTGTTATATCATATTATGATTGTCTTGAGAAAGTGTTGTCATCCAAGGTTTATTATTATTGCTCGCTAGTTGACTATGCCATTGATATGAGTAGACATGAGACCTGAAAGTTATTGTGAATGTGGTTAGTTCATGATCTTTGCTGAAAACTTGAATGTTGGCTTTACATATTTACAACAACAAGAGCAAACAGAGTTTGTCAAAGTTTTTCTTTATCACTTTCAGTTTATCAACTGAATTGCTTGAGTACAAGCAAAGGTTTATGCTTGGGGGAGTTGATACATCTCCAACGTATCTACTTTCCCCAACACTTTTGCCCTTGTTTTGGACTCTAACTTGCATGATTTGATTGGAACTAACCCGGACTGACGCTGTTTTCAGCAGAACTACCATGGTGTTATTTTTGTGCAAAAAAAAAAAGTTCTCGGAATGACCTGAAATTCAATGGAGAATTATTTTGGAATATATAAAAAATATCTGCGGAAAGAACCAGACCAGGGGGCCCACACCTTGTCCATGAGGGTGGGGGGCGCGCCCCCTGCCTCATGGGCCCCTGTTGCTCCACCTACATCTTCCCCGACTCCATATATTCACTTTCGGGGGGAGAAAAAAATTAGAGAGAAGGAATTATCGTGTTTTGTGATACGGAGCCGCTGCCAAGCCTTAATCTCTCTCGGGAGGGATGATCTAGAGTCCGTTCGGGGCTCCGGAGAGGAGAGATCGTCGCCATCGTCATCATCAACCTTCCTCCATCACAAATTTCATGATGCTCACCGCCGTGCGTGAGTAATCCCGTCGTAGGCTTGCTGGACGGTGATGGGTTGGATGAGATTTACCATGTAATCGAGTTAGTTTTGTTAGGGTTTCATCCCTAGTATCCACTATGTTCTAAGATTGATGTTGCTATGACTTTGCTATGCTTAATGCTTGTCACTAGGGCCCGAGTGCCATGATTTCAGATCTGAACCTATTATGTTTTCATGAATATATGTGTGATCCTATCTTGCAAGTCAATAGTCACCTACTATGTGTTATGATCCGGCAACTCCGAGGTGACAATAGTCGGGACCACTCCCGGTGATGACCGTAGTTTGAGGAGTTCATGTATTCACTATGTGCTAATGCTTTGGTCCGGTACTCTACTAAAAGGAGGCCTTAATATCCCTTAGTTTCCATTAGGACCCTGCTGCCACGGGAGGGTAGGACAAAAGATGTCATGCAAGTTCTTTTCCATAAGCACGTATGACTATATTCGGAATACATGCCTACATTACATTGATGAACTGGAGCTAGTTCTGTGTCACCCTATCTTATAACTATTACATGAGGAATCGCATCCGACATAATTCTCCATCACTGATCCAATGCCTACAAGCTTTTCACATATTGCTTGTTGCTTATTTACTTTTCTGCTGCTACTGTTACAATCACTATAAAACTACTATCGCTACTTTTGCTATTGTTACCGTTACTTCCATATTACCTTGCTAATAAATTACCTTGCTGTAGATACTAAGTTTCTAGGTGTGGTTGAATTGACAACTCAGCTGCTAATACTTGAGAGTATTTTTTGTCTCCCCTTGTGTCGAATCAATAAATTTGGGTTGAATACTTACCCTCGAAAACTGTTGCGATCCCCTACACTTGTGAGTTATCAATATGCCGTCCTGACACACACGCTCAACAAAATGTAGTCGTGTGCGACCGGCGAGCACTCAAATACAGAAATACATACAGTAGTGCTAAAAAAAATAGAATTATACAGGCGAAATCATTTCCAGTCATAAGTACATCACACAGTCAGTCGCCGCTAAACGTTTCCGTTCGTATATATATCCCACACAGTCACTCCATGGAAAACGCTTGCCGCAAGGATGGCAATTTTATCCATGGACATGGATATCCATGGATATCCGACCCGAATGGATAGGGTTTGGATATGCTTTTGTGTCCATGGGCAGCGCCCAAACCTGACCCGATTACTCGTGGGTAGGACATGGATATAATCTTGTACCCGTGGGTATATCCAAACCCGACCGTATAGTATGACTTAATGGCAAAAATCTGCTATTCCTACCCCGCAGTCACATGTCCGACTGCAATTTTACACTTTGTTATCCAAAACATGCAAAAGAAATTACACAATCATCGGTATAACTTTTATTAGTTGACATTCAATCCCCACTGTAACATACCCCAATGCCCTTCCCGTATTTTCATATCCTTATTAAATGACTAATCATTCTCATTTCTTAGAAAAATACTAAATGATGTTATGTTATTAGTGGACGTTGATTTACCATAAGTGAAGCCTAGCCTGCCATGAAGTGAAGAATAGAAGATCTTATGCTACCATTGTGTTATGTCTTATTTATATGTCTAGAGAGGACCCAATGGATATCCAGTGGGTATGGATATCCATCGGGTTTGGACATGGACATAATTTTTCACCCATGGATTTTTTCATGGGCGGGCAAAGACTGTCTTCATGAATATGGATATGGATTTGATATTGTTCAACCCGATCCAAACCCGACCCATTGCCATCCTTACGCTTGCGTGAGGTGGCGTAACGCAAACAGTTTTCAAGAGAATGTCGTGTGTGATTTTTCATTGATCCAACATGGTTTATTCCTAGAAATGTGTGCGTTGCCTGAGGTCATCGCCCACGGTGTTTTCTCATTAATCGTTTGCAATAGGAAAACCCAATTAGCAAGCTAATTGGCCAATTAGTGGGGTCATTGCCCTATTATTAATAATCCATTTACTAATCTAATTGACATTCATATTAAGCACATAATATATTCCATTTCCATATTAAGGAAGCAGGATTTCATAATTGAAATACATCATAGTACAACATGATATAGCTTCAACACTCAGCCACCCCATTACAAAACTGCACCAGCAGCAAGTTTCACATGCAACGTCTAGAACCTTTTGAAATTAGCATCATAGACGGTACATAGAGAGATGCATCTCATCTGGAAAACTGCTGAAGTGGAAGGCGGATATTGAGCCTTCATTCATGTTGAAGGTCTTTGCAACTTTAGGCCAGTGCCTGTGGATGATTGACCGTCCATCCTTCGACCTCTTCAGGAACACTTCAATACTGAACTGTGGGTGTTGTATGAAAACTTTCCTCGCATCCTAACCACAGAGGTGGTTTGAGAGGTAATCATCAGTGAAGCCTGAAAACAAGGATGTGCATAAATATCTTCTCTATATTGGAAATGGGGCAAAGGAATACAAAAAGGCAAGGTATAATAGTTAGTACCATCTTGTAAACCTCAGTGCTTCCCGTTGTTTCTCTGCAACACATATAAGGTAGTTAGTCATCAGGTTAAGTAAGGGTTCACATGCTATCAGTAAAATATGTTGATGAAAAATAAGCACATTGCAGATTCATCAGATTAATTCAAGCCACATGGAAAACCCATTTATCCAAACCAAGCATGATTAAGAACATGGAAATATAGCACTTGTATATGTTCCTCATGTATTAAGTGTAGTCAAATTCTATTTATTCCTCACATGGTATACAATAAGAGAATGCGGCCACAACAATTGAACATCGCATTGCAGAATTGAACCAAGCGGTTAACTAAACACCACAACAAATGAACCAGACGTTAACTGGGCGCCTCATTGCGCAATATAACATACTCCTATTAGAAGATCAGACAGTTAACCAAACCAAGCATGCTTAATAACTTGGAAATATAGCAATTGTATTTGTTTCTCATGTATTTAGTACAACCAAATTCGGTTTATTCCTCACATGGTATACAATAACAGAATGCGGCCACAACAATTGAACATCACATTGCAAAATTGAACCAAGCAGTTAACTAAACACCACAACAAGTGAACCAAGCTACAACAAGTGAACCAAGCTACAACAAATGAACCAACCAGTTAACTAAACACCAATTGAACAATTAACTTACTCCTAATAGAAGATAAGACAGTTAACCAAACCAAGCATGATTAACAACTTGGAAATATTGCACCCTGGAGAATTGAACATCACATTTGCAGAATTGAATCAAGCAGTAAATTGAAGACCACATTGCACGACATATAGAACATATACATTATTGCAGAAGATTGCATGGTAAAAGTAGATAGCACAATTCACTAGAATTTGTTGAGGAAAGGCAGTAACTAGGAAACTGAACATGGGTCCTTATAGTGAGCTAATAAGACAAGCTACTCCTCATTGTCGGAGATATCGATGCCGATTGGCTCCTTGGACATGGAAGAGGGCGAGGCCTCCGCATCGTGGGTGCCCTCATTATAGTGGTGAGTTGCCTGAGCCGCTCCGGGCACCAACCTGCTGGCTCTTGAGATGAGGTAAGATCATGCACTCTGAGAAAACACCTCGTAGTCTTTGTCGAAGGCACCGACGGTGGCCTCAAGAAAACGCCAGGAACTGTCATTTAAAGTAGCCAACCTCGTCGCGGCGTCGGCGCGCGAGGCATCAACGGTGGCCTCGACGGTGAGGTGCTCCTCCAAGATCTGGGGGTCGGCACGAAAGGCAGCCATCGCGACCTCATCCGCGTGCGGCCGCGATTTGCTTCTCCGCTGCCAAATGCTCCTTGAGGTCCTGGCTATACTACATGCACCATGGCTTAGGCCGGCGCTTATCTGGTGGAGGGGTCGGTGATTTGGGTGGAACATGTCGCGCTTGCACCGATGGTCGGGGCATGTGGGATGTGGAAGGAGGAGGAGGATGGGGGTCGAGTGTGGATTACCTGCCTGGATAGGCGAGGCCGAGCAGCGTGAAGGAGGGTCGTCGGGGAGGAGGCGGCGATGCTGCAAGCAAGGAGTGAAGGTTTCAATTTCGAAGGGAAGGCGGAAACAGGGGAAATGTGGCTTTTGGTAAGGGGGGCGGGGAGGTAGATATTTACGCGAAAGCCGAAAATTTGGAATCGCTTCAGCCTAAAAACTGGCGCGCAAAGTGTCAGCAGACACGATCCCTTACTCAGAGCGGGTTGTGGACTGTAGCCGTGGCACCTTCTCGTGTAAGCCGTATGCGTACTATACTCCGATGGAGCTCCAAGATATATTGTGTTGCATCTCACACGGTTGGTTATAATGAACTGTGTGGGATCTACTTGATTTTTCGTCTTGATTTGAATTACATAATGGGGTCACAAGGGCCATGGACGGTGTTTGAATTCCTAGACCTTTTATCTCCAATGATCATAAAAGAACTGGAATTATTCAGGGTTCGTTTGGACATTTTTATGCATTAAGTGAGTTTTCAATGCATTTATGTGCATAATTCAAATTTGAACTACATGCACATGCCCCCGAGCATATAAATTGGTTCAGAAATCAAATCTTTGTCCTTGGGTGCATGCTTAGGTCCCATGCAAGAAATGGGAATGAACGTCAAACACCCTGCAACCGTCACTCGGCCGCAAACATTGAGATACCTGGTTTATAAATTCTAGTAAATCCAAAACTTGTCTGAAATTCATGAAACTTGGCATGCTATCATGGAGCGGAATCAACATGTCGTGGTAAATTTTTTGTCCCATTTGGGGCAGCTTTGGGTATATGCTTCTCACAAACCAGAGCTTCGTCTCACAACAAGCATGATGGTTTCGGTAGGGACCGCCCCAACTTTGGGGGACAAACGATATCCATTGCCTCTTATTGCTTTCAATTTTTTTCTCGTGTCAACATAGAACAACATGAGTGTTATGTTATTTTTTGTGATTTTTCGGGATTCGTTTGGATATTTTTATGCATTTAGCAAGTTTTCAATGCATTTATGTGCATCATTCAAATTTGAACTACATGCACATGCTCCTGTGCATATTAATTGGTTGAAAAATCATATCTTTGTCCTTGGGTGCATGCTTAGGTCCCATGCAAGAAATGAGAATGAATGTCAAACACCCTGCCACCGTCACTCGGCCACAAACATTGAGATACCTGGTTTTTAGATTCTAATAAATCCAAAACTCGTCTGCAATTCATGAAACTTGGCATGCTATCATGGAGCGGCATCAACATGCGGTGGTAAATTTTTTGTCCCATTTGGGGCAGGTTTGGGTATATGCTTCTCACAAACCAGAGATTCATCTCACAACAAGCATGATGGTTTCGATAGGGACCGCCCCAACTTTGGGGGCGAAACGATATCCATTGCCTCTTATTGGCTTCAATTTTTTTTTCTCGTGTCAACATAGAAAAAAGGAGTGTTGTGTTATTTTTTGTGATTTTCAGGGTTCATTTGGACATTTTTATACATTAAGTGAGTTTTCAATGCATTTATGTGCATAATTCAAATTTGAACTACATGCACATGCTCCTGTGCATATAAATTGGTTGAAAAATCAAATCTTTGTCCTTGGGTGCATGCTTAGGTCCCATGCAAGAAATGGGAATGAATGTCAAACACCCTGCCAACGTCACATGGCCGCAAATATTGAGATGCCAGTTTTTAAATTCTAGTAAATCCAAACTCGTCAGAAATTCATGAAACTTGGCATGCTATCATGGAGCGGCATCAACATGCTGTGGTAAATTGTTTGTCCCATTTGGGGCAGGTTTGGGTATATGCTTCTCACAAACCATAGCTTCGTCTCACAACAAGCATGATGGTTTCGATAGGGACTGCCCCAACTTTGGGGGCGAAACGACATCCATTGCCTCTTATTGCTTTCAAATTTTTTCTCGTGTCTACATAGAACAACACGAGTGTTGTGTTATTTTTTGTGATTTTCGGGGTTCGTTTGGACATTTTTATGCATTAACTGAGTTTTCAATGCATTTATGTGCATAATTCAAATTTAAACTACATGCACATGCTCCCATGCATATAAATTGGTTGAAAAATCAAATCTTTGTCCTTGGGTGCATGCTTAGGTCCCATGCAAGAAATGGGAATGAATGTCAAACACCCTGCCACCGTCACTCGGCCGCAAACATTGAGATACATGGTTTCTAAATTCTTGCAAATCCAGAACTCGTCAAAAATTCATGAAACATGGCATGCTATCAAGGAGCAGCTTCAACAGGTTGTGGTAAATTTTTTGTCCCATTTGGGAAAGTTTGGGTATATGCTTCTCACAAACCAGAGCTTTGTCTCACAACAAGCATGATGGTTTCGCTAGGGACGGCCCCAACTTTGGGGGCAAAACAATATCCATTGCATCTTATTGCTTTCAAATTTTTTTCTCGTGTCAACATAGAACAATAGGGGTGTTGTGTTATTTTTTGTGATTTTTCGAGGTTCGTTTGGACATTTTTATGCATTAAGTGAGTTTTGAATGCATTTATGTGCATAATTCTAATTTGAATTACATGCACATGCTCTCGTGCATATAAATTGGTTGAAAATAAAACCTTTGTCCTTGGGTGCATGCTTAGCTCCCATGCAAGAAATGGGAATGAATGTCAAACAGCTTGCCACCGTCACTCGGCCGCAAACATTGAGATACCTAGTTTTTAAATTCTAGTAAATCCAAAACTAGTCTAAAATTCATGAAACTTGGCATGGTATCATGGAGCGGCATCAACATGCCGTGGTAAATTTTTTGTGCCATTTGGGGCAGGTTTGGGTATATGCTTCTCACAAACCAGAGCTTCGTCTCAGAACAAGCATGATGGTTTTGGTAGGGACCGCCCCAACTTTGGGGGCGAAACGATATCCATTGTCTCTTATTGCTTTCAATTTTTTTTCTCGTGTCAACATAGAACAACAGGAGTGTTGTGTTCTTTTTTGTGTTTTTTCGGGGTTCGTTTGGACATTTTTATGCATTAAGTGAGTTTTCAATGCATTTATGTGCATAATTCAAATTTGAACTACATGCACATGGTCTCGTGCATATAAATTGGTTGAAAAATCAAATCCTTATCCTTGGGTGCATGCTTAGGTCCCATGCAAGAAAAGGGAATGAATGTCAAACACCCTACCACCATCACTCGGCCGCAAACATTGAGATACCTGGTTTTTAAATTCTAGTAAATCCAAAACTCGTCTGAAATTCATGAAACTTGGCATGCTATCATGGAGCGGCATCAACATGTCGTGGTAAAATTTTTGTCCCATTTGGGGCAGGGTTTGGTATATGCTTCTCACAAACTAGAGCTTTGTCACACAACAAGCATGACGGTTTCAGTAGGGACCGCCCCAACTTTGGGGGCGAAACAATATCCATTGCCTCTTATTGCTTTCAAATTATTTTCTCGTGTCAACATAGAACGACAGGAGTGTTGTGTTATTCTTTGTGATTTTTCGGGGTTCGTTTGGACATTTTTATGCATTAAGTGAGTTTTAAATGCATTTATGTGCATAATTCAAATTTGAACTACATTCACATGCTCCCGAGCATATAAATTGGTTGCAAAATCAAATCTTTGTCCTTGGGTGCATGCTTAGATCCCATGCAAGAAATGGGAATGAACGTCAAACACCCTGCCACCGTTACTCGGCCGCATACATTGAGATACCTGGTTTATAAATTCTAGTAATCCAAAACTCGTCTGAAATTCATGAAACTTGGCATGCTATCATGGAGCGGCATCAACATGTCGTGGTAAAGTTTTTTTCCCATTTGGGGCAGGTTTGGGTATATGCTTCTCATAAACCAGAGCTTCGTCTCACAACAAGCATGATGGTTCCGGTAGGGGCCGCCCCAACTTTGGGGATGAAACGATATCCATTTACTCTTATTGTTTCAATTTTTTCTCGTGTCAACATAGAACGACAGAAGTGTTGTGTTATTTTTTGTGATTTTTCGGGGTTCGTTTGGACATTTTTATGCATTAAGTGAGTTTTTAATGCATTTATGTGCATAATTAAAATTTGAACTACATGCACATGCTCCCGTGCATATAAATTGGTTGGAAAAACAAATCTTTGTCCTTGGGTGCATGCTTAGGTCCCATGCAAGAAATGGGAATGAATGTCAAGCACCCTGCCATCGTCACTCGGCCGCAAACATCGAGATACCTGGTTTTTAAATTCTAGTAAATCCAAAACTCGTCTGAAATTCATGAAACTTGGCATGCTATCATGGAGCGGCTTCAACATGTCGTGGTAAAGTTTTTGTCCCATTTGGGGGCAGGTTTGGGTATATGCTTCTCACAAACCAAAGCTTCGTCTCACAACAAGCATGATGGTTTCGGTAGGGACCGCCCTAACTTTGGGGATGAAACGATATCCATTGCCTCTTATTGTTTCAATTTTTTTCTCGTGTCAATATAGAATGACAGAAGTGTTGTGTTATTTTTAGTGATTTTTCGGGGTTCGTTTGGACATTTTTATGCATTAAGTGAGTTTTCAATGCATTTATGTGCATAATTCAAATTTGAACTACATGCACATTCTCCCGTGCATATAAATTGGTTGAAAAAATAAATCTTTGTCCTTGGGTGCATGCTTAGGTCCCATGCAAGAAATGGGAATGAATGTCAAACACCCTACCACCGTCACTCGGCCGCAAACATTGAGATACCTGGTTTTTAAATTCTAGTAAATCCAAAACACGTCTGAAATTCATGAATCTTGCCATGCTATCATGGAGCGGCATCAACATGCCGTGGTAAATTTTCTGTCCCATTTGGAACAGGTTTGGGTATATGCTTCTCACAAACCAGAGCTTCTCACAACAAGCATGATGGTTTCGGTAGGGACCGCCCCAACTTTGGGGGCGAAACGATATCCATTGCCTCTTATTTCTTTAAAAAAAAATCTCGTGTCAACATAGAACAACATGAGTGTTGTTTTTTTTTTTGTGATTTTCCGGGGTTCGTTTGGACATTTTTATGTATTTAGTGAGCTTCCAATGCATTTATGTGCACAATTCAAATTTGAACTACATCTCTTGATCGCAAACGTTTTATATAGAACACCCATATGCAAAGTGGGAGCATGATTTGTGCATCTCTTGAACACAAACGGTTCTTTTGGATAACCCGTGTGAACCACTTACAAACAATTTGGTAAGATTTGCATCTATCATATTAGGTATGTTGCCATTTGTCAAACTAGAAAGATTGACATTTGTTGATCTAGTAACATTGCCATTTGCCAACCTAGTAACACTGCGATTTGTCAAAATATGAAGCTAAAAATCACTAGCAGTATCTAATTTTTGCAACTAAAAACCAGTAATTAAGCATAGATGAAGGCGAGGAGGCGTGTTCAGCCAGGCGTGCAGCGAGAGATGCAGTACTATTCGATTTGACAGCGGGCGGTTCCGTTCCCGATACGGCTGTAATGCAGACGAGGGAGAGGGTAGCGGTTCCCGAAATGTTGAACGGCCAATGATGCATCCTCCTTCAATTAGCATCATGTGAATGCATGAGGGAAGTAATAGGAGGACCGGGAAATGAGGCAGCACGATGTGAATGCAACGCAGTTTGCACTCATATAAAGGCACCCCTCCATTCCAATGCATCTACCACATTGTACACACCTAAGCATTTGCCTAAGAACCTACACTAATGAGTGCAACAGTGCCCACTCCAGACCCATGGCGATGATGCATGCGAGCAGCCAGCGGTTATGCCAGATGGTCCACGATGCCGGCCTGCGGCATGGCACCGTGGATCGTCTCCATACGGTGTTGGTGACCGGCTGGTGGATGGTCGCCATCGACACCAGCTACGACTCTTAGTTGGACCAGATGATCATTCGCACCACCAACAGGTTCACTGTCATCAAGAAGCTCGCGGACGACATCGACGTACTCCTCCAGCCCATGCGCCCGGGCTCCTCATTGCCTGTCACCCTAATTGACATCCATGGTCGGAACCTCTTTCAAGCAGTGGTGGCCCTGCAACTGCCCACCGACGCCACGAAGAATGTCCACCTGAAGGTCGCGCTCGTCGTGAGGCGCCTCGCCCTTCAAGAAACCATCGACCTACACATCCATGTGTACGAGCGAATCGTGTACATAGGTATCTACAATGCCAGTGAGGACACTATGACGTTGGGCTTCCTCAGCCGGCTGGAAGCCTTGGATGCCTTTGCTGAGAAGCACCTTGAGCTCGTCACAAAAGCCGGTCAAGGTGGTCGGCATCGACCTCCAGTACACAGCCGGTCGTCCCGACATATATCAGAAGGTTGCCGTCGCCCAGTTGTGCATGCGTCATCATGATCCTTGCGACCGTTTCAACAGGTTTGTCAATAACACCGACTACAATTTTTCCATGGTGGAAACCACCAACAATGTAAAAGCGCTCAGGGTTGTGGGCTTGGTCTGCCAGAACCTTGTCAAAATCCTTGAGCACTACAGGGTCTGGGGCAGGACGAAGAAGGACTCCCTGGTAGAACTTGCCTCGGCCATCATCGACCCCTACTACGAAAAGATGAAGCAGGATGCCAAGAGAACAAGTCACGTATCCTGGCACAGGGCTTGGATGCGGCAACTGGATGAACCTCACCTTAGGTTCGTGGCCAAGAGCGTGTAAACATACTAAGAGATGCATAGGCGGATCATTGACATGAGGAAGTGCCTTGTTACCCAAATCGACGAGCTAGGACCGAGCCACAAGGAGAGCAAGCGTCCCAAGAAGTAGATGATGATCAGACGATCGTTTATGATAGTTGATCATGCTTGTAATATATAGTTTACTTTATCGGTGTGTGGAAATGTCATGTGTGTAGTAGCCACCTATGTAATTATACATGTAATAGTTTACTTTGGTGTGTGCAAATGCCATGGTTGTATAGTAGCCACCTATGTAAGTGGATGTTTAATTTAGTTATGCAACCATGTCCTTATAAGTGTGTGTATATATATACTATGTTGTTCTGTATGCATGCAATCCTATCGCACAACACACACGTCTTATTAGCAGCAACCGTCTGTGTTATTGTCGGTCTTAGCACACATTTTTGATTATAGACCTGTTTGCCGCGTATCACACACATATTCTTATATTGAACCATTTCTGTTCTCTTGTCTCAACACAAACAGTTCATCCAACTGAACCATATGCTCTACATCGCACACACCTTGATCTGGCAGCCCGTTTCTTTTGTTCCTCCTCATCGCAAACAGTCAATTGAATTGAACCGTATGCCCACCATCGCACACGCAACCAAAATCCGAACCGTGTTTGATGCATCCTCCATCGCAAACATTTTGCATCTTTTTTGATGGTTTTTTTACATCCCCGTTTTCGATTATGGCATAGCACACAGTTTCGTCGAAGGGTCTCTGACCGTAGTGTCGCATTAGCAGCAACCTGCAGTAGTGGTGGCGAAAAAATTACATCTTTCAGCACAATCATCTAGCCTCTCTTGCAACTTTTTCGTTTCTAAATATTTATGCTTCTTACAAAATCAGTCTTACCTTTTTGGTGTGCAATTGCACTCCCAATTCACTCCGCAAAAATAGATATTCTTGTAGGACACATTTTTCTCATGACTAGTGCAACAATCATTAGCATTTTGGATATTGAAGGAATTCATACTAACAACATTGCAATCATGCTCATCATTCAAATATTTTGTGCCAAACATTTTATTGACTTCTTCTTCTAACAATTGAGCACAATTTTCTGAACCATCATTTGCAAGAAAGATATTATAAAGATGATCAATAATATGATGCAAACTCTATTCCATTTTTTTGGGTAGTTTTCTTTTATAGAGCAAACTAGTGATAAATAAGAAACTAAAAGATTCAATTGCAAGATCTAAAGATATACCTTCAAGCACTCACCTCCCAGGCAACGGCGCCAGAAAAGAGCTTCGTTGATGGGGTGTGAGTGCCGCTTACCTAACCTCCCCGGCAACGGCGCGAGAAAAGAGCTTGATGTCTACTACACAACTTGTTCTTGTAGACTCGTGTTGGGCCTCCAAGCGCAGAGTTTTGTAGGACAGTAGCAAATTTCCCTCAAGTGGATGACCTAAGGTTTATCAATTCGTGGGAGGTGTAGGATGAAGATGGTCTCTCTCAAACAACCCTGCAACCAAATAATGAAAAGTCTCTTGTGTCCCCAACACACCCAATACAATGGCAAATTGTATAGGTGCACTAGTTCGGTGAAGAGATGATGATAAAAGTGTAATATGGATAGTAGGTATTGATTTTTGTAATAGTAACAATAAAAAAAGCAAGGTAGCAGGTGATAAAACGGAGCACAAACGGTATTGCAATGCTTGAAAATGAGACCTACGGTCTGTACTTGCGCTAGTGAAATCTCTCAACAATGCTAACATAGTTGGATCATATGATTATCCCTCAATGTGCAATAAAGAATCACTCCTGAGTTCCTAGCAGCAGAGAACAAAAGATAGAAATTGTTTGTAGGCTACGAAACCACCTCAAAGCTATTCTTTACGATCAATCTATCCTAGAGTTCGTACTAAAATAACACAAAGCTATTCTTTCCGATCGATATAACCAAGAGTTCGTACTAAAATAACACCAAATGACACGCATCAACCAACTCTAATGTCACCTAGATATTCCAATGTCACCACAAATATCCATGAGTTGATTTTACGATGTGCATCACACAACTTTGTGATCATAATACTCAATCCACACAAAGAACTACAAGGAGACCCCAAAGTTTCTATCAGAGGAAAGATGATAAAAACATGCATCAACCCCTATGCATAGATTACCACAATGTCATCACGGGAATCCGCAAGTTGAGTGCCATAACATACATCAAGTGAATCAATATGATACCCCATTGTCACCTCAAGTATTCCTACCGCAAGACATACATCATGTGTTCTCAAATCTGAACATTCAATCTGACATGACAAAACTTCAAAGGGTAAGGATTCAATTCATCATAACAAGAGTAGAGAGGGGAGAAACATCATATGATCCATTTATGTTAACAAAGCCCATGATATATCAAGATTGTGACATATCGAGATCGCGCGCGAGAGAGAAAAAACATAGAGCTACTGGTACAAACCCTCAGCCCCGAGGGTGGACTACTCCCTCCTCACAATGGTGGCCACCGGGATCATGAATATGGCCACCGGTGATGATTTCACCCTCCGGCGGAGTGCTGGAAAGGGCTCTAGATTGGATCTCGTGGACTATAGAGCCTTGCGGTGGCGGAACTTTTGATGTAGGTTCACCCCGAGGGTTTTTGGAATATTTGTGAATTTATAGGGTAAAGAGGGGGTGAGGGAGGCCACCGAGGTGGGAACAACCCACCTGGGCGCGCCAGGGGGGCCTGGCGCGCCCTGGTGGGTTGTGCCCCCCTCGGGGCACCCCCCAGGTGCAGCTCTGGCCCATTGGGTGTCTTCTAGCCCATAAAAAATCTCTAAAAAGTTTCGCGGTGTCAGGACTCCATTTGATATTGATTTCTTGCGATGTAAAAAACATGCAGAAAACAGCAACTAGCACTTGGCACTATTGTGACGCCCCCAATTTGACCGTACACTAATCATGCATGCAAATGTGTACGACCAATATCAGGGACTCACTGGAAGATATCACAACACAACTCTAGACACAAATTAAAATAATACAAGCTTTATATTACAAGCCAGGGGCCTCGAGGGCTCGAATACATAAGCTCGAAAACACAAGAGTCAGCAGAAGCAATAATACAGACATAAGTTAAACAAGTTTGCCTTAAGAAGGCTAGCACAAATGTAGCAACAATCGAAAAGGCAAGGCCTCCTGCATGGGACCTCCTAACTACTCCTCGAAGCCGAACTCCACGTAGAAACATCCTCGGGATCCTCTGGCTCCTGGACTCCACCGATCTGGTTGCATCATCCGAGAAGAAGGAACAGAAGGGGGAAAAGGGGGAGCAAAGCAACCGTGAGTACTCATCCAAAGTACTCGCAAGCAAGGATCTATACTACATATGCAATGGTAATAATGATATGGGCAGAATCTATGGACCGAACTGCAGAAAGCCAGAATAAGAGGGGGGTATCTAATCCAATCGAAGACTATGCTTCTGGCAGCCTCCCTCTTGCAGCAGTAGAAGAGAGTAGAAGGTAAGTTCACCAAGTAACATCGTATAGCATAAGCCTACCCAGGTACCTCCCCTCGTCGCCCTGTGGGAAAGCGATCGCCGGGTTGTATCTGGCACTGGTAAGGGTGTGTTTTATTAAGTATCTGGTTCTAGTTGTCAAGAGGTCGGAGTACAACTCCGGGTCGTCCTTTTACCGAGGGACACGGCTATTCGAATAGATTAACTTCCCTGCAAGGGTGCACCACATTACCCAGCACGCTCGATCCCATTTGGCCGGACACACTTTCCTGGGTCATGCCCGGCCTCAAGATCAACACGTCGCAGCCCTACCTAAGCACAACAGAGAGGTCAGCACGCCGGTCTAAGTCCTAAGCACACAGGGGTCTGGTCCCATCGCCCAATGCACACCTGCACGTTGCGAGGGCGGCCGGTAAGCAGACCTAGCCGCTCCTAATACCAGAGCGGCGTTCCAGTCCAATTCGGCGCGCGCCGCTAAGTCGCTGACGTCAAGAAGGCTTCGGCTGATACCACGACGTCGAGTGCCCATAACTATTTCCATGTAGCTGGTTAGTGCGTATAGGCTAATGGCCAGACTCAGATCAAATACCAAGATCTTGATAAACGTGTTATTATGAAATAACCGCGAACAACGACCAAGGCCAGGCCCACCTGTCTCCTAGGTGGTCGCAACCCGCCCTGTCGCTCCGCCACAAAGTAACCAACAAGGGGCTGTCGGGAACCCAAACCCACCACTACCTGTGTGGAACCACCTGCCCCTTCAGCCCCCATATCCGAATCATCATCATGAGTATGTAATAGTATAGTATATACCCGTGATCACCTCCCGAAGTGATCACGGCCCGATAGTATAGCATGGCGGACCGACAAGGATGTAGGGCCACTGATGGAATACTAGCATCCTATACTAAGCATTTGGATAGCAGGTAAAGGTATCAACAGTTGTAGCAACAATGAAAGGCTATGCAACAGAATAGGAGCTATCGAATCAACAACAGTAGCAAACTAATGCAAGAGTAAGAGGGAAGGAGAATAGGCGATATCTGGTGATCAAGGGGGGGGGGGGCTTGCCTAGAATCTCTGTTGAAATGATCTGGTCGTCGATGACGTAGCCGTACACAGCAACATCAACGGCGGTGGTCTCGGAGTCTATCGAGAGAGGAGGGGGAAGAAACAGTAAATATAAAGTAGACAATTGTAACACAAAGTATGACATGGCGATACGATGTGCCGGGTGTGCCCTAACGCGGTGTTACATGTTACCGATAAAGGAGGATCCCATCCGGGAAAGTTTTCCTGGTTCCGGACATTTGTCAGATAGATGACCGGAGGGGGAAAGTTCCATGTTCAGGTATTTAGAGGCACCACACGAATATGCGGGTAACGTATCCGGGTTCGTCTCGTCATTCTAAGCAACTTTCATATATAAAACTTTTTCATCCGAGTTACGGATTATTTTATATTTTTTTAAGATTTAAACCATTTTTAGAATTAACTGATTTAATTTAATTAGAAAATATAATTATGATGTCAGCATGATGTCAGCAGTCAACCGTTTGTTTACTGGGTCAACAGACGTGTGGGTCCCGTTGGTCATTGTCTCAGTTTCACTAACAGTTTGTTAGTGTTAATTAACATATTTGATTGGATTAGTTAAATAAGGTTCATTAACTCATTAATTAATTAATTAATTACTAATTTATTTATTTTAACATTTTTTTTTTCAATTACGTTCTGGGGTGGGGCCCCCTTGTCATAGGCCCCGGGGGCCTTAACGGGTGTGTGGGTTGTGGGCGCTGGGCGCCGGGTTAACGGGCGACAGGGCGCCCGAGCGGCGCTGCGACCAGCGAGCGAAGGGGTCCGAGCGAGTGCTGGACGACGAGGTCGGCCGCCCCAGGCGGCAGTGGCGAGGCCACAGCGGGGCGATGCCGATGCGTGGATGTGACGGGGCTGCAGGCGCGAGTCAGCACGCGTGCGCGCGGGAGGGGGGGAGGCCATGGCGGACGAGGAGGAAGTGGCGGCAGCACGACAGCAACAGGGGGGACCATGGCGCGGGAGCGACGCGGCGAGGCCCGGGCGGACGCGGGGCGTGGCCGGGCGCGACAGAGGAGCTAGAGGTAGAGGCGGCCGGAGCACAGCCACGGGAAGCCGCGGGCGCAGCCGGGGCATGCCCTGGGCGCAGTGAGCACCAGCGGGGCCGGCGCAAGCGGGCGCGGCCTCACGCGGGCTTGCAGGGACCGGCGGGAGGCGTGGCGGCGGCGGGGCACGACAGGAACGGCGGCGGTGGCGCAGCGGCACGGGGCGGGCGCGGTCTGGAGCGGTGAGGCGCGCGCGTGGACGGCGTTGGTCGGGGCGAGCCCATCGCGACCCAGGGCGTGACGACTGGGCTCGAGGTTCGACCGGCGCGGGATGACCATGGCAAGTGAAGGGGGAGCAGAGAGGCAGAGGAGGGGGGTTTCGCTCACCCACGATGCAGGGGATCAGTCGGCAAGGCTCGAGGAGGCCGGCGAGGTAGGGGAAGTCGAGGAGGTCCGGTGACGTGCGCGTCGGGGGCCAGAGGTCGAGGACACCACCGCGGGTGGTGGCTTGGGCCAAGGTGGCCGAGGCCGGCGCGAGTGACACACCGGCGCGGGGAGGCGATGTGGTGGCGGTGGTGGCCGGCCGACCGGCGAGTGGGGCGCCGGCGGATCGGGATGCTCCCGATCCCGATCCAGGAGATATTTCGGGGGAGGGAGTGGGTGCGGGTCGTGGGTTAGGGTTTGACCAGGTGGGGGTTATGGAGGAGTGAGGTGCGACCTGGGCCGGTTTGGGCCGGCCTGGCTAGTAGCTGGGCCAACTGGCCAGTGGGGGGGGGGG
>LR738709.1:318966812-319013533 GCA_902687465.1 Secale cereale
AAGCGGCGGCAGCTACGCCAGTCGCTGCAGCACGGCAGCAACAGGGGGTCCATGGCGCTGGAGCGACGCGGCGAGGCCCGGGCGGACGCGGGGCGTGGCCGGGCACGGTAGGGGAGCTAGAGGTGGAGGCGGCCTGAGCACGGCCACGGGAAGCCGCGGGCGCAGCCGGGGCATGCCCTGGGCGCAGTGAGCAGCAGCGGGGCCGGCGCGAGTGGGCGCGACCTCACGCGGGCTTGGAGGGACCGGCGGGAGGCGCGGCGGCGGCGGGGCACGACGGGAACGGCGGTGGTGGCGCAGCGGCACGGGGCGGGCGCGGTTGTAGTGACCAGACCTCAAACAGTCTGATCTCTGTGCATCAGTGTCATCCCTGGATCAGTAATGCTGACACGCACAATACTTGAAGGATTTATAACAGAGTAGCAATCACACACTTATTACATCGATAGTTCCAACGATGAACTTATTACAATAAAAATGGCTGAAGGCCATCTAACACGATAACAGCAGAAGGCTTGGAAGGTAAGTGAGTCCATCAACTCCAACTGCATCACTGAGTATAGAACCACGAGCAAAAAGGCACCTTACTCGTCATCTAAAAAGTCTGCAACATGAACATTGCAGCCCGAAAACGGGTCAGCACATGGAATATGCTGGCAAGATTACACAAGTATCTCCAAGTAACAGAATAAAAGCTATACTACATGCATATTTGGCTGGTGGAAAGCTCTATGGTTAAGTTTTTGTGTAAAGCCAATTTTTCCCTACTTCAAAGGAATAGATTTTAAATTACTATCATGGTAGTTGAAACATCGTTGAGAAGATAGACATCCTCTCAACCCCAATTAAAAATCATCCTTAAACCCAACAATATTAATTAAAGTAGCATGATGAGATTCACATGATAATCCAAGTAGTAGATACTCAAGACGTCCGTAACCGGGGACACGGCTAATCATGATCAGTTTGTACACTCTGCAGAGGTTTGTGCACTTTTCCCACAAGAATCGATTGCCTCCGTTTGGATTCTCGCACTGCATGGTGTTTGAGAAATGGATGACCGAGACACAGTCTTTCCGAAGAGGTCCCCTTAACCAGATAGATAGGCCGGTACACCTACAAACCCTCTACATCTGCTAGCCCATCATGGAAAGGTTTCCCACAACTTTCTCAACTATGCCACAGCCCATATTGGCATGTGGCTTCTAGTATGAAAAATCTCATGATCCCTTCGAGCCTGGGTGGCGGTCCAAAAGAAAAACAGGCAATCACTGGAATACCCAGGTGCCTCAATCCGCCCAGATGTTTGTTAAAGTTGCCACCTTAAGTTGAACCATTAATTAACAATCTCGCATCTGTCATGGAATTCACTCACTCAATCCACGTCTACGAGCATAGCATGTCCTAACAGCAAACGTAGAAGTAACTCCCAAAGGTTTGAATGTAATGCAGGTAATAGGTACTACCTCAATCTACTTCCCAGTCCCACAAGTTAATTGATTCTGCTCATGCAATGTGTGAGGGTTGGACTAATGCAATGAAAACTGGGTAATTAATTGGAAAGTCTGATCAAAGTGTTACTTGCCTTGCTGATGATCCGCAAAACCTAGAGATTCAAAGTAGCAAGCGGCGCACTCCAGGCACTCTATCGCAAACAACAAGCACATAATAAGTACTTAACTAATGCACGGGTATAACTCAAATAAAAGATCTAACCAGAAAGTTCAACTTAAGAACTCCGGTTTGCAAAAAAGAATCAACTCGAAAGAAGCAACGAAACTCAAACTGCGAAAGAAACGAGCTCCGGTTACTAATTGGCCTAAAGTCAAATTTTACAGTAGCCAAAACCTTGTTCAATTTGGTTAAACATAAAGAGGGCATCGAGACGAAGATCTGGGATTTTGAATTACCTGATTCCGACTCTCGAGCGAAAAGAAAAACGAAAAACAAGATCAGGGCAGAAATCGCGATCGGAATAATCACGGATAAATACCCCAAAAAAGAAAACAGACAAACAGGCTAACGAACGAACGTTTGCTGTCTGCGGCTAACGGACGAAAACCGTTCGTTAAAACGAACGTACGGACGAACGTCCGCTAAATAACTAACCGACGAAAAACCGAACCGATCTAATCTAATAAAAATAAACAAATCTACGGTTTTACTAAAACCGATCGGTCTAGAAAAAAACCGATATCTACCTCAACGATGAACTCTGGCGGCGGCGGTCCGGCGTGCGGGGCGGCGGTCCGGCGCGGCGATTAGGTGGCGAGGCGGCGGCGCTGCGGCGGCGGGGCTGCGGGGCGGCGGCGAGCTGCGGCGCGGCGAGGCGGCAGCGAGCTGCGGGCGGCGGGGGCGCGGAGCGGGCGCGAGGCGGCGGCGGCGACGCGGGCGCGAGGCGGCGGCGGCGGCTAGGGCAGGGGAGGCGCGGGGATGGGCCGGCGGGGCTGGCGGGCCGGCTAATAAAGCCCAGAGTCCCGGGGCTCTACGGCTCCAAGTCGGTTTACCTTTTTTTTTTCTAAACAGAGTCATGGCGCAGAAAAACTAACGAAAGAAATACTAAACGGACTCCAAAAATCCCGAAATAAATTTTCGCCGTCCTCTAATAATATTTAGGACAAAGTGAACATTTTTCCCGGGACTAAATGCAATTTTGAAAAACACGCATTTTTCCTCTGCAAATAAAATCGCAAATAAATCCAGAAAATACCAAAAGTGATTTTAACATTTTTCCTCCAATATTTCTGTTATTTTGGAGAAGTCATATTATCTCCGCTCATATTTTGTATTTAGAAATATTTTTAGGAGAGAAAAATAATTAGAACCACACTATCCTCGTACCGGTATTCGAGCGAACTCAAATACGAAAACGGTAAAATTCCCAACTCTCTCCGTAGGTCCTTGAGTTGCTTAGAATTTCGAGGAACGCCACAAACAAAATGCAAAAGAACATGCAATGCAATATGATCTATGTATAACATTCCAAATTGAAAATTTGGGATGTTACAAACCTACCCCCCTTAGAATGAATCTCGCCCTCGAGATTCGACTTGGCTAGAGAACAGGTGTGGGTGGTCCTTGCGTAGATCATCTTCTCGTTCCCAGGTGGCTTCTTCCTCGGTGTGGTGATTCCACTGAACTTTGCAAAACTTGATAACCTTACTGCGGGTGACTTTGCTCAAAAATTCGAGAATCTTAACCGGCTTCTCCTCGTAAGTCAGATCACTGTCCAACTGAATTGCTTCCAGGGGTACTGTGTCTCTAAGCGGTATATCGGCCATCTCCGCATGGCACTTCTTAAGCTGCGAAACTTGAAACACGTCGTGCACTCCTGACAATCCTTCGGGCAATTCCAACTTATAGACAACCTCTCCCATGCATTCCAAAACACGGTAAGGTCCCACAAATCTCGAGGCTAACTTCCCTTTATCTTCGAAATGTTTAACTCCTCGTAGGGGCGATACTCTCAAGTACGCTATATCTCCGATCTCATAGGCGATCTCCTTGCGCTTCGAGTCTGCATAACTCTTCTGCCTGGACTGAGCTACCTTCAGTCTGTTTCGAATCAACTTCACCTTCTCCTCAGACTCTTTGATTAAGTCTGGTCCAAACAACTGTCGGTCTCCAACTTCATCCCACATTAACGGTGTTCGGCATCTCCGTCCATACAATGCCTCGAACGGTGCCATCTTCAAACTGGCTTGGTAACTGTTGTTGTATGAGAACTCCGCGTAGGGCAAATTGTCATCCCAACTAGATCCATAATCTAATGCACAGGCTCTCAGCATATCTTCCAAAATTTGATTGACTCTCTCAGTCTGTCCATCTGTCTGCGGGTGAAAAGATGTGCTAAACTCTAGCCTGGTACCCAAAGTTTCATGTAACTGATTCCAGAACTTTGAGGTAAACTGGGTTCCTCTATCTGATACGATGCTCCTCGGAACTCCATGCAGACATACTATTCGGGTCATGTATATCTTTGCCAACTTTGCACTGGTATATGTGGTTTTCACAGGGATAAAGTGGGCTACCTTCGTCAATCGGTCCACTACTACCCAGATTGAATCATATCCTGTTTTGGTCCTGGGCAATCCGGTGATAAAATCCATGCCAAGCTTCTCCCACTTCCATTCGGGTATCGGCATAGGTTGTAACAATCCTGCTGGCTTCTGATGTTCTGCCTTTACTCTCTGACATACATCACAAACTGCTACATACTCTGCGATATCTTTCTTCATACCGGTCCACCAGAAAATGTCCTTCAAATCCAAATACATCTTAGTATTTCCTGGGTGAATTGAGTATGGTGAATCATGGGCCTCCTGTAAAATCAACTTTCTGATCTCCGGGACATTAGGCACATAAATGCGGTCCTCAAACCATAAGGTGTCGTGTTCATCCTCACGAAAACCTTTAGCTCTTCCTTCGCTCATCCTTTCCTTTATAGAGGCAACCTCTTTGTCAGTTTTCTGAGCTTCTCTCATTTTATCCATCAGGGTAGACTGGATTTCCAGGGTTGCTATGTAGCCTCTCGGAACTATCTCCAAACGTAGTTCTCGTAAGTCCTCGGCTAATTCTTTTGGAAATTCCTCCATCATTAGGGTGTTGACATGGCTCTTACGGCTTAGCGCATCGGCTACTACGTTAGCCTTTCCGGGATGATAATGCAATCTCATGTCGTAATCCTTAATGAGTTCCAGCCATCTCCTTTGCCTGAGATTCAGCTCCTTCTGAGTGAATATATACTTCAAACTCTTGTGATCCGTATATACTTCAAAAATGTTTCCAATAAGAAAATGTCTCCACGTCTTCAATGCATGCACTACAGCTGCTAACTCCAAATCGTGGGTGGCAGAGTTCAGCTCATGAGGTTTTAGCTGTCGTGAAGCATACGAAACAACTCTTCCTTCCTGCATAAGGACTGCTCCAAGTCCTCGACATGAAACGTCGCAGTACACCTCATAGTCCTTATGTTCTTCTGCCAGAATCAACACAGGGGATGAGACCAACCTTTTCTTTAATTCCTGGAAACTGGCCTCACATTCTTCTGTCCAACTGAACTTGGTGTCCTTCTTTAACAACTCCGTCATTGGCTTTGCAATCCTCGAGAAATTCTCAATAAATCTCCGGTAGTATCCTGCAAGTCCAAGAAAACTCCGGATCTCTCCAACTGTTGTTGGTGCTTCCCAATGGGTCACAGTATCCACCTTAGCGGGATCTACTGCTATTCCTTCTTCACATATAACGTGTCCGAGAAATCCGACTTCCTTCAACCAAAACTCGCATTTGCTAAACTTGGCATATAACTGATGTTCTCTGAGCTTCTCCAAGACCAAACGCAAATGCTCTGCATGCTCCTCTTCATCCTTCGAGAAGATCAATATATCATCTATGAACACTACGACGAACTTATCCAAATACTCCATAAACACTTTGTTCATCAGGTTCATAAAGTATGCTGGTGCGTTAGTCAGACCAAAAGACATAACGATATACTCGTACAACCCGTACCTGGTGGTAAAGGCCGTCTTAGGTATATCGTGCTCTCGGATCTTCAATTGATGGTACCCTGATCGCAGATCGATCTTGGAAAATATCTTAGCTCCTTGCAATCTATCGAACAGATCATTGATCATCGGCAATGGGTACTTGTTCTTGATCGTTACTTCGTTCAGCCCTCGGTAATGAACAACCATTCTTAACGATCCATCCTTCTTTTCCACTAAAAGTACTGGTGAACCCCAAGGCGAAGAACTTGGGCATATAAATCCTTTATCCAGTAACTCCTTAATCTGTTTCTTTATCTCCTCCAAATCCTTTGCGGGCATCCTATATGGTCTCTTAGAAATTGGCCCGGTGCCTGGCAAAAGTTCAATCAAAAACTCTATATCTCTATCCGGTGGCATGCCAGGTAACTCCTCTGGAAACACATCCGGATAATCCTTCACTACTGGCACTTCCTCCTGAACAACTCCCATGAGAGAATGTACTTGAGTCCTTATAGGCGAATGCCTAGATACATACTTAATCCTTTTTCCCTCTGGGGTGGTGAGCAAAATTGACTTACTGGCACAGTCAATGTTACCTCCATACTTTGATAGCCAATCCATACCTAATATCACATCCAATCCTTGTGACTCCAGGACTATTAGGTCAGAGGGGAAAGTATGGCGTCCTATGATCAATGGCGTCTGAAAACATCCTTGGTGTGCCGTATAATCTGCTCCAGGTGAACTTACTAACATGGGGGTCTTAAGAACTCGGGTGGACATCCTATGTTTATTTACAAATCCCCTTGAAATATATGAATGCAATGCACCAGTATCGAAAAGAACTATTGCGGTAAATGTCTTAACCAAAAACTTACCGACAACAGCATCTGGTTGCTCTTCTACCTCCTCCACAATCACGTGGTTCACTTGTCCTTTGTTGAACGGGTTGGGCTTCTTCGCGGAGCTTCCATTGCCGTTCCCATTCTTAGCTTCTGGACATTCATTGGCATAATGTCCATTCTTCCCGCACTTGTAACAGGTGACATGGCTGAAATCCTTCTTGGTGGGTGTGGACGGTGTAGGGCGGCTCTGGTTACCATTTGCTCCATTTCCATTTCCATTCTTGGTGCCATTGTGGTTATGCGAGCTACCTCCTCCATGGGTATGATGAAACTGTCCTACTGTTTTAGGGGTAAAACGAGGCTTCTGCTGAGCTCCAGAGTTATACTTTCCTTGTCCATACTTCCTTTTGCGACTATCAATCTGTTGGTGCTTCCTTTTAATCATTAGGGCGCGGTCAACCAGCTCCTGGTAATTATTGAAAGTAGCCACCATCAACTGTACACTCATCTCATCATTCAGCCCTTCCATGAATCTCTCCTGCTTAGCGGCATCTGATGGGTGTAGAGGGAAGAGATTAGAATAGAATAGAGGTCTAAGGGAAATCACTACCCATATGCACATGAGACAAACACAATCATATCACACCAATCAATTTCAAGCAAGATCTTACAAATCTAACTATCATTACAAAAGTGCTCTAAAACTAATATATGGGGGTAAACTACAAGTCACAGGGTGTTCTTCTAGAAAATTTGATCGACAGAGGATTCCATGATATCTGCTCCAGCTTCATCTTCATAGTCTTCGTCTTTTCTATCATCAGCTTCTGAATCCGTGTCGTCAATAATGATATAGTCTTCCGGTGGAATCTCCTTGGGTTCATCTTCCTCGTCTTCTTCTCCCATGAGTATCCCTAACTCCCGTGTCAAGTCATCATTCTTCTCCACAAGTATTAGCATCTCCTCCTCGTATCCGTCGCGTATAGACTTGAGTTCCTCTTCTAACTCCAAGTTTCTGTTTAATGCTTTCTTCAAATCTATCATCCCTGCACACATTTGGTACTCCTGGCGACGAATGTGATGGTTCAACTCCTGGATGAAGGCTGCAATGGATCTATCCTTCCGGGTGCTGATCATATCCCAATTCTCATCTCGGCGTCCACAAATTTGGTAGATGGTGTCCTTTAGCTCCTGCTTGTAGACTTCTCCAATCCTTCCCATCGCGATGTGGGCGGCCATGCTCCTACCTAGGCTCCATGTAGGCGCATTAAAAGAAAATGCTATGAGTGTAATGACGGGCTTGAACGTCCTTCCTGGAACTTGAGCTTGAATCAACCAACGCTCCTCCTCGGGTAGAATGGCATTGTAGGTTCCGGTGAAACTTGGTAGTCAAATGTTTAGGTATCTGGTGACTTCCTTCAGGTGTCGTCCAAATGGTGTATCGTCATCCGGTTGCGTGAACTTGTTCTTTGCATCAACCATCCTAAAAGAGTAGAAAAGATGAGGAGTCAGAAAAGAGAAGAGTGAATAGTGCTCTAGGGTTTTAGCTTAGTGGTCGTGTCCTATAGTCAGCGTGTGCTCTGATACCATCTTATAGCGACCAGACCTCAAACAGTCTGATCTCCGTGCATCAGTGTCATCCCTGGATCAGTAATGCTGACACGCACAGTACTTGAAGGATTTATAACAGAGTAGCAATCACACACTTATTACATCGATAGTTCCAACGATGAACTTATTACAATAAAAATGGCTGAAGGCCATCTAACACGATAACAGCGGAAGGCTTGGAAGGTAAGTGAGTCCATCAACTCCAACGGCGTCACTGAGTATAGAACCATGACCTAAAAGGCACCTTACTCGTCGTCTGAAAAGTCTGCAACATGAACGTTGCAGCCCGAAAATGGGTCAGCACATGGAATATGTTGGCAAGATAACACAAGTATTTGCAAGTAACAGAATAAATGCTATACTACATGCATATTTGGCTGGTGGAAAGCTCTATGGTTAAGTTTTTGCGTAAAGCCAATTTTTCCCTACTTCAAAGGAATAGATTTTAATTAACTATCATGGTAGTTGAAACATCGTTGAGAAGATAGACATCCTCTCAACCCCAATTAAAAATCATCCTTCAGCCCAACAATATTAATTAAAGTAACATGATGAGATTCACATGATAATCCAAGTACTAGATACTCAAGACGTAACCGGGGACACGGCTAATCTTGATCAGTTTGTACACTCTACAGAGGTTTGTGCACTTTTCCCACAAGACTCGATCGCCTCCGTTTGGTTTCTCGCGCTTCATGGTGTTTGAGAAACGGATGATCGAGACACAATCTTTTCGAAGAGGTCCCCTTAACCAGATAGATAGGCCGGTACACCTACAAACCCTTTACATCTGCTAGCCCTTCATGGAAAGGTTTCCCACAACTTACTCAACTATGCCAGAGCCCATATTGGCATGTGGCTGCACACGTAAGTTTCTAGTATGAAAAATCTCATGATCCCTTTGAGCCTGGGTGGCGGTCCAAAAGAAAAACAAGCAATCACTGGAATACCCAGGTGCCTCAATCCACCCAGATGTGTGTTAAAGTTGCCACCTTAAGTTGAACCATTAATTAACAATCTCGCATCTGTCATGGAATTCACTCACCCAATCCATGTCTACGAGCATAGCATGTCCTAACAGCAAACGTAGAAGTAACTCCCAAAGGTTTGAATGTAATGCAGGTAATAGGTACTACCTCAATCTACTTCCCAGTCCCACAAGTTAATTGATCCTACTCATGCAATGTGTGAGGGTTGGACTAATGCAATGAAAATTGGGTAATTGGAAAGTATGATCAAAGTGTTACTTGCCTTGCTGATGATCCGCAAAACCTAGAGATTCAAAGTAGCAAGCGGCGCACTCCGGGTACTCTATCACAAACAACAAGCACACAATAAGTACTTAACTAATGCATGGGTAAAACTCAAATAAAAGATCTAACCAGAAAGTTCGACTTAAGAACTCCGGTTTGCAAAAAGAATCAACTCGAAAGAAGCAACGAAACTCAAACTGCGAAAGAAACGAGCTCCGGTTACTAATTGGCCTAAAGTAAAGTTTTACAGTAGCCAAAACCTTGTTAAAGTTGGTTAAACGTAAAGAGGGCATCGAGACGAAGATCTGGGATTTTGAATCACCTGATTCCGACTCTCGAGCGAAAAGAAAAACGAAAAACAAGATCAGGGCAGAAATCGCGATCGGAATAATCACGGATAAATACCCCGAAAAAGAAAACGGACGAACAGGCTAACGAACGAACGTTCGCTGTCTGCGGCTAGAACGAAAACCGTTCGTTAAAACAAACGTACGGATGAACGTCCGCTAAATAACTAACCGACGAAAAACCGAACTGATCTAATCTAATAAAAATAAACAGATCTACGGTTTTACAAAAACCGATCGGTCTAGAAAAAAAACCGATATCTACCTCAACGACGAACTACGGCGACGGCGGTCCGGCGTGCGGGGCGGCGGTTCGGCATGGCGGCGAGGTGGCGAGGCGGCGGCGCTGCGGCGGCGGGGCTGCGGGGCGGCGGCGGTGCAGCGGCGGCGGGGCGGCGGCGAGCTGCGGGCGGTGGCAGGCACGGCGCGGGCGTGAGGCGGCGGCGGCGGCTAGGGCAGGGGAGGCGCGGGGCTGGGCTGGCGGGGCTGGCGGGCCGGCTTATAAAGCTCAGAGTCCCGGGGCTCTACGGCTCCAACTCGGTTTACCTTTTTTTTCTAAATAGAGTCCTGGCGCAGAAAAACTAACGAAAGAAATACTAAACGGACTCCAAAGATCCCGAAATAAATTTTCACCGTCCTCTAATAATATTTAGGACAAAGTGAACATTTTTCCCGGGCCTAAATGCAATTTTGAAAAACGTGCATTTTTCCTATGCAAATAAAATCGCAAATAAATCCAGAAAAATACCAAAAGTGATTTTAACATTTTTCCTCCAATATTTCTGTTATTTTGGAGAAGTCATATTATCTCCGCTCATATTTTGTATTTAGAAATATTTTTAGGAGAGAAAAATAATTAGAATCACACTGTCCTCGTACCGGTATTCGAGCGAACTCAAATACGAAAACGGTAAAATTCCCAACTCTCTCCGTAGGCCCTTGAGTTGCTTTGAATTTCGAGGAATGCCACAAACAAAATGCAAAAGAACATGCAATACAATATGATCTATGTATAACATTCCAAATTGAAAATTTGGATGTTACAAACCTACCCCCCTTAGAATGAATCCCGCCCTCGAGATTCGACTTGGCTAGAGAACAGGTGTGGGTGGTCCTTGCGTAGATCATCTTCTCGTTCCCAGATGGCTTCTTCCTCGGTGTGGTGACTCCACTAAAATTTGCAAAACTTGATAACCTTACTACGGGTGGGAGTTATGGAGGAGTGAGGTGCGGCCTGGGCCGGTTTGGGTTGGCCTGGCTAGTAGCTGGGCCAACTGGCCTAGTGGGGGGGGGTTCCCTTTTCTTTTTATTTATGTTAGTTTTGTTTTCCCCCTTTGTTTATTTTTCTTTTCTGTTTTCTTTTAGTTCCTTATTATTTTAGCTTTAATAAAATACCAAAGTGGCGTTACAAATTATGTCACAACCACAAAACGTTCCAATATTATATAGTTCAGTATTTTACAAATTATAAAAGGCATTTAATTAATGGTTTTAGCTACTGATTTAATTAATTCATTGCATTTAACCATTTTATAAAGACTTGGTTTCTCCACCAACATACCTTATGAATTATTTCTCACAATGAGGACATTTTAGTTTTTGACTATTGAAAACTTTAATTGTTTGAATTGTTTTTTGAATTTTGATTTTGAATCGGTTTTGAACTAACGCGAGATTAGCGACAGTAATCGTGGTGACGTGGCATCATTACCAGAGGGTTACTGTAGCTTGATTACCCCGGCGTCACAACTATGGCAATAGGTTAGTACCAAAAAATGATATAAATTGACTATAAAATGATTGTAAAACATCCAATAATGATAATATAATAGCATGGAACAATCAAAAATTATAGATACGTTGGAGACATATCAATGTCCTCGCCTTCTTGATCCAGCAAGAGAGGCGAAGTAGTAGATGAGTTCCTGCAGCACGGCGACGTGGTGATGGTTGGTGATGAAGAACAATCTCCGCAGGGCTTCACCAAGCACTACAGAAACTAGACGGATGATAAACTAGAGGGGGCGGGGTTGCCGGAACGGCTTGGTGTATCTTGATGTGTTCCGATTGCTAGCCATTCTGCTCTATTTATGTAATGCCCAGGATGGGACTATACCTCCTACGTGTCGAGGCACGACTTAAAGGTATAAGCCCATCCTAGAATGATCTCAAGTTTGGTATCTTTGCACGACTCATGTAAAAGAGCGATTAAATTGCAAAAGGAGATAGTTGGCTTACACTCGCCACTTCACACAATACATTACATAAGCAATCATCATACAAAACATCACAACCCGACTACGGGTGAAGATCCAAAAGAAAGATACCAAAACAACATAAAGCCACAGGTCAGGATCGAATCCTAGTAGAAACCACTACTGAACGTCGAAACGTCACAAGTAAACAGCCAAACTCTTCATCGAGCTCCCGGTGAAGTACTGAACCAACTCCTGCATCAAACTCGGCTGAACCTGCAACTGGTGTGGTGAAGTAATTGTGAGCCACAGAGGACTCAGCAATCCCGTTCCCGGGTAACAAGACTATTTAAGCCTTGGGTGAGGACAAGGCTGAAGAAAGAACGAGAGGTGAAGGAACAAACAAGAGTCTGCAGCAGCAACTAGCACTAACTTACGTCAAAGAGAGCGAGAAGAGAAGAGCATCGGTCGAAAGATGATCACGAAGTGATCCTAACTAAAGCCGGTCAAACATAACCCCACCGTGTTCAACTCCCGAATCCCTATTCGGAAATTGACAGTCACGGTACACACGCTGGTAGTGTATTAGAAACATTGTGTCAAGTTTTCTACAACCGGATATTAACAAGCTCCCATCTGCCACATAACCGCGGGCACGGCTTTTGAAAGTTCAAACCCTGCAGGGGTGTTCCAACTTGACCCATTACAAGCCCACGATCCGCGAAGTCGCAACTCCATAGGTGGGAAGACCCGAGTATTCTCGGAATCCCGTGCTCAAGTTAAACCGAACTAAGGTAAGGCTAATCCAGCAAATCCTCCCGGCGTGTCGACACCCTGATAGTAGCCGCGCGTATCTAAGTCTCAGGACACGACCGGATGGGTGATGCTACAGGTTATACCAGATACCTCGGGTTGCCCCAAGGCGGCCCTGCAGGACCCCCGTTTGGGACCAACACCATCAGCGCTGGCCCCCCCTTCTATGTAGAATTAAGAACCCGAGGGTGCGACCCCCTATGCAAAAATTAATTATTTAATTAAGTTGTTATTATGAGGCAAATAGTACCAATGTTGGGATTTGCTGGAAAAGACTTAGCACTTAGCGGTTTATGAAGGGGGTCCCATACACCCCAACCGTGTTAGGAACGCATAATCAAGGAACATAACACCGGTTTATACGGTTCCTAACGGCATGAGTGGAACAAAACACCAAGCAAAAGGCTTAGCCTTCCACCCTTGCCAATATATAGATGATTTCATTTTTAAGCATTTATATAGTGTGATATAACCCAACCAAACTTCAACATGAAGCAAGCATCTTCAATCTTCACCTGCAACTAACAATGCTATAAGAGGGGCTGAGTGAAGCGTACTTAGCCAAGCAACGGTTTGCATAGGTAGGGTGGTTAAACAGGTTCATGGTTACAAGTAGGAGGCTGACAAGAAGACATGGGCATCGAGGCAAAACTAAAGATCGAGACTACTAGCAATAGGCAAAGATAGTAATGGTATCCGGGTTCGGTCATCTTGCCTGGGATTCCACAGAGGGAGAAGAACAGATCCATGAAGCAGAAGGAGCAACACAGTCGAGCGGATCCTCACAACTCCGGAACGGAACCGAAGCTAACAAGAGAAGCAAACCGGAAAGAAAGAAACAACACGGTAAACACACAATCAGGAACATGGCATAAGATGCACAAGCAAGCATGATGCATGTCCGGTTTAAATATGCAAGGCATGGCAAAGTGCACAAACAAAACTACAAGTTAAGTGGAGATCAATATGCAACGAGTTGCATATTGACGAAACACCACATTTAAATTATTTAGTTGACTCTCGTTATTTACAAGACAAGATTAAATGTTGATTAACATGGCAAGAGGTGAAACATAAAGAAACTACACTATTAAGACATTTTAAATGAGGCCGGAAATAACAACAACATATCCGGAAAATCCCCATGAGCATGTTTAATAATTATAAAGCAACAACAATTAAACATTTTAGTGTTGTTAACATGATGCGGATGACATGATCAAGTTTATGCAAGTTTTATTAAAAGGTTGACAAGAGAGATGATATGATGTATTTGTCACCGTGGTGGAAAGAAAAGGGTGCCACGGCAACGATCTCCGAAAATGATGCCACGGCAACATATCGGTTCCGGTAACTCGTTGAGAGTCCGGGAAAAAGAAAGATGGTGTGAGCGAGTCAAACGAGATGATGGGGTGATCCCGTTACCGGGTTCCCACGAGTCGGTGACGAGGCAACCGAGGAACATGACAACGGCCGAAACGGCACGGAGCACACACGGGAAACATTTCATACAACACAAGCAAGCATCACACGGGTCACGTCTCGGGGTTATACCTTCGAAACACTCGTTTCGGGATGGCTCGAGACGCAGAGGAAGAAGGCGTTCACGTCGTGGAACTTGCCGGTCTCGGTCTTGTCGATGGTAGTGGTACTTGACGCATCGTCGTCACGTGTAGTCGTTCACGTTTCGGAGTCGTACACGTTCGTAGCGGTTCGGGTCGTCGTGGTACTTGGGGTTCCCGTTTGCGACGGTAGTGGAAGTAGTGGTACTTGGCTCGAAGAGGTACTTGGTCGGGTCGCCGATAGGCGTTCATGTAGTCGTTCTCGAGCTTGTAGCCGTTCAACGTCACGTGTAGAGGTACTTGAGGGTTCTCGATCTCCCGTCGTAGTTGAACAAGGGTCCAAAAGTAGATATACCTACTGCTCCCTGGTTACTTGAGATGAACAGATAGCAGCACACAAAAACAAAAACAAAAACAAAAAAAAGGAAAAGAAGGATGCGGGGAACGAGGCAGCCGAGCGGAGGAGGGAGCCCGTGCGCGGGGCGGCTCGGCGCAGAGGAGGAGGCAGCCAGGCGAGGAGAACGGAGGGAGCAGCTCCGGCCGCGGCCTGGGGCGGCGCACTGCTCGGCTCGGGGCGCCGGGCTTCGGCGACGCAGGGAGGAACGGGAGGACCGGAGGGAGGCTCTGGCACGGAGGCTCGAGGGCGCCAGGTCGAGGAGGCCACGCGGCCATGGCGCAGAGAGCTGCGGTCGCGGCCGGAGATGGGAACAGGGCGCTCGAGCCTTGAGCGATGGCAAAGGAAGCGGCCGCGGGGCTGGAGAGGAAGGCCTAGGGCCTGGCCAGCGCGAGAACAGAGGGAGGTGGTCGGGCGTATGAGGGCGAGGAGGAGTCGGGGTGAGCGAGCGCTGCGGTCGGGCGAGTGCGAGGGGGTGCGGGACGAGCGAGGAGAGGGAGAGGGAATCGGGATCGGGGCGAGAGGCATGGAAGGAGCGGGGAGATCGGGGCGAGTGAGGGGATCGATGAGTGCGAGGGGTGGCGGCGGCTGAGCGATGGGAGGCTACGAGGGGGTTGCATCGGGCTAGGGTTAGGTGGGGTTTGGGCCTAAGGAGGGAGGTTTGGGCCAGGGAGGCCTAGAGGCTGGAGGCTGGGCCTCGGAAGCAGAGATGGGCCGGCTGGCTCTTCTTTTAACCTTCCTGCTGTTTTACTAAAAAAAACAGAAAACAACAACAAGAAGAAAAGAAGGGAGGTGCTAGGAAAGGAGTTAGGGCAAGAGGTAAAATTCCCTGGACCCGCAAAAATGTCAGGAATTAAAATAAAATAGTTGGGGTGGTTTTGGAGGAACCTCGAAACAACGGAAAGAATTAAGACAAGGTTTAGAAGTAGAAACTCGAAGTGGAATAAACATGGGGAATTTGCAAGTGTGTTGGGGTAATTCCAACAATGGAATATTTATTTATATAGCTCCCTAAAATAATGAGAGACTTTTATATGTTTTAAAGAGAAGACATTCTTCCCTCGATTTAAATGGACCGAAGGTCCACACGATTTATTTGGTTGCAAAAAATTAATGAGATGAAGGCATGATAACATGATGCAATGCAAAAATAAATAACACAAGCACAAAAGAACACACGGGCAACCCGGAACATCTGGAATCTTCGGGAATCTTCTGGAATCTTCTGGGACGTCGGTCTCGGGCGTCACAACTCTCCCACACTAACAGAGGATCTCGACCCGAGATCCTAGAGATATCACCGGGTAAAAACGAAGAGGAAGAGGTAAAACAAAGTTGCTTCTTTGACAGACGAGTGAAACCAAGGAACCTTGAGAGGTTAAACAAGTTGAAAGAAGAATAGAACAGAGATAAACGAATATGAAAATACTCCGTTAGAAAAGAGGAACAAGGAACATAACAAGAACCTTGTATGTTGAAAGACATGAAGCAAGAGCTCACCGATGACAAAAGAATTTGAAACCGCAATGGTATAGCCAAGGAATAAGAATGACAGAATTTGGACAGCACTCCGTCTGAAAATGGAAGGAAAAGAACAAAAACTGGGCAAGTTGGGATGATACTTGATGAAAACAACAACATATTGCCTCCGAAACAATTAAAAGAATGGCACAAGGTGGTAAGAAACATTCAGACAGCACTCCGGTTGAAGGAGAGACAAA
Source organism: Secale cereale (assembly GCA_902687465.1). Lineage (NCBI taxonomy): Eukaryota > Viridiplantae > Streptophyta > Magnoliopsida > Poales > Poaceae > Secale > Secale cereale. Next base: position 318,983,040 of record LR738709.1, read on the forward strand.
GTAGATAAGATGACGGAACTAGAATGAAGAATATAACACTCCGGTTAAATGATAAGCAAGGGAAAGAACATGATCTCGATAAAAACGAGATGATGGTCACGAGAGAGCAATATCACAAATCCTCCGGAATGAAAGAATAGAATATAGATCGTTGGGAAGAAAGAACGGAGAAGAAAATTACAACTTCTCTCAAAATTAAATTTGAAAGAGCATCCTTACAAAGAAGGGTTGAACAAAATTGTTGGAAATTCAACAACGAGAAGAATAAGCTCGTTGTGGGCTTATGGAAAACATCTCAAAATTAAGAGGTGATAACCAGCCACTAATGGAAAACAATTGATTGGATTGAGATAAACAAGGAGATGAAAAACTTATTTCATCGGAATGGTAAATGAAGAACTTGGTTCATTTATAAGCACCATAAATAGCAAAATCCTTAGGGAAACGCTTTTAGGTGAAATATAACCCAAGATAACTCCAATGAAAAAATTGAAGGGTTGAAAAGATCTCCTGAACAAAGAAAATGATGGGTTTAAATATCTCATTCTTGATAACTCGTGAATCATGAAACATGAAGGAATTGACAAGAATGACATAACACCATATGAAAAGATAAGGTAGAAGAATAGCAATTGGAAAGCATGATGAAGAATGCTTGAGCTCCAACAAGAATCTTGATGAAGACTACGAGGATGAATAAAAACATGATGAACCACCATGAAGAACTCCGGTAATGAAAAGCATGAGAAGTGAAAGATGAAAAGAATAAGATTCAAGGCCTGCGATGAATTAGATGGAGGTTTGAAATGATACTTGAAATAACATGGAGCTCCGGAAAACAAGATGAACAACTTAGAACCAAGGATATGATATGATGAACAAACTCCGGAAACAGAGATTAAATCACCTTGAAGGAATAAGAATAAGAATTATGTCATGCATCTCCTTCACCAATTTAAATTGATGACAACCAAAGGATTTGGCATACTACTTATTCTCGTTGCAAGGAATTAAAGAGAGATCTGGCACAAGCTTGGGTAAATCTTCAACGAACCACCGGTAGGATTATGAAAGAACAAATGAATTAAAATGATAACAACAGAAGAGTAACTTGAAAGAACCACCATAAAAATAGGGAGACGCGCGAGAGACATCAATGAAGAATATTTGGAGGACGAAGTTGAAAACTGAGAACGAAGAAATATTCTGAAATGATGGCCTTCGGAGGAACATAAAGAAAAGAATTCATGAAATGCTTCGGACGGGTATAAAAAGAATTCCTCACAAACTCCGGAAAATAGAAGAGTCAGGTAAGATCCTGTGAAAAGACCTGTGGGTTAGGGCCCACTCAAAGAAAACACCGTTGAAAAAGATTGCTTAAGAGATATTGCACCGGTTGAATTAAATGGCTTGAATAAGATGACAAAGCTCAAAATAGTTTGGATGGATTAAGAATGGAATTATGAATCTTCAGCACTCCGGATATGAATAGCAAGAGGAGAATGATTAATTGGAGCACCGGAATAAGAAAGCATTGTGAAATGAGGAAAAGGATAAGATCAACACCGAAATCTTGAATTACATCCACCGGAAGAATTAGAGAACAAAAGAATGATGAACTTGAAGCTCTTGAGCATCTTCCTGAGAATCACCGGATAAGGACATTGAAGGAAATGAATGACGAACCTCACATGAATAAAATGGATACTTGATTTGAGAATTTCTTGCTCTTAGAAGAAGAAGGGTGGGAGGGTGGGGAAAACAAAGACAACTTGGGACGAACAAAATGGACACCGGTTGAAAAAGAATTTAACAAGACCATCTTGATGATCAAGAAGGACTAGCACTCCCATAGAAATATGAGAACACCGATTAGGAAGGTATGGAATCAACATTTATCATCGAAGCAACTCGAATACCAGAATCAAAACAAGAACAAAGGATAGATGTGTAACAGCCTAATCTTCACAATATCATCCGAACAGAGAATTGAACGAATGAATTCCGCAGGTACATCAACTTGACGAGAAGCCACTTGGAGAACAAAAGGTAAATAAAAGGAACAAAGAGCAGATAGAACAAACACAAGATAGAAGCTTCGTTCGACATCTTCGTGATGAAAGCTCATGGAACGTGTTACAAAAGGGTTTTGTCATCCCCGGATCAGCATAGCCAAGGACCCTTTAAGATGCCACTCCCGATCAGAACAAGTCCATAAAACCACTTCACTCAATGTAGAACCCCGAACTTCATATCGAGCATCCGTTGGAAGAATGCCTAGAACTACTGGATGAACCCACCTATAGATTTCCGAAAGTTTCCAGTTATGCAATCAGGTGTTGGGGATACACGGGAAGCACCGCGCAATCAACTCTAAACCTACATCCAGGTGTATCCATCCTTCAACACATAACCAGTCGTTCTCGGAAACTGTGTACCTCGGACCTTTGAAAAGCATCCACTATAACAAGCTATGGCAATACTCTCGAACTACCTCCCCAGTACTGGGTGATGTCGGGGTTATCTTGCCACTGGCCGTATAGGAGAGATTTTCGATGTCGGCCGTCTTAAGTATTTAGTACTGCCGCGATATGCTTGTGTCAATGATACCCCGAAGCTCAACTCCTCGGGAACAGGAGGCATCGAGAACAATATCCTTGTCACAAGAACATCGGAAATATCCCAGAATACTCGCGGGATTCCTAAAAAAAAATTTGGTGCAATTTTTGAAAGTAGAAGAGATAAGAGTAATCGTCAGGAGTCCTCACCAGAGAGAAAGGGGATGAGAAGCAAAGAAATCCTACTCTCCGATATATATATAGGACTCAAAACATTTTCAAGTGTGTGCCTAGACTCAACCGTCAACGATTCGATCAAACAGTGGGGGCTTCTAGGTCGGAGAAGGCTCTGATACCAACTTGTAATGCCCAGGATGGGACTATACCTCCTACGTGTCGAGGCACGACTTAAAGGTATAAGCCCATCCTAGAATGATCTCAAGTTTGGTATCTTTGCACGACTCATGTAAAAGAGGGATTAAATTGCAAAAGGAGATAGTTGGCTTACACTCGCCACTTCACACAATACATTACATAAGCAATCATCATACAAAACATCACAACCCGACTACGGGTGAAGATCCAAAAGAAAGATACCAAAACAACATAAAGCCACAGGTCAGGATCGAATCCTAGTAGAAACCACTACTGAACGTCGAAACGTCACAAGCAAACAGCCAAACTCTTCATCGAGCTCCCAGTGAAGTACTGAACCAACTCCTGCATCAAACTCGGCTGAACCTGCAACTGGTGTGGTGAAGTAACTGTGAGCCACAGAGGACTTAGCAATCCCGTTCCCGGGTAACAAGACTATTTAAGCCTTGGGTGAGGACAAGGCTGAAGAAAGAACGAGAGGTGAAGGAACAAACAAGAGTCTGCAGCAGCAACTAGCACTAACTTACGTCAAAGAGAGCGAGAAGAGAAGAGCATCGGTCGAAAGATGATCACGAAGTGATCCTAACTAAAGCCGGTCAAACATAACCCCACCGTGTTCAACTCCCGAATCCCTATTCGGAAATTGACAGTCACGGTACACACGCTGGTAGTGTATTAGAAACATTGTGTCAAGTTTTCTACAACCGGATATTAACAAGCTCCCATCTGCCACATAACCGCGGGCACGGCTTTCGAAAGTTCAAACCCTGCAGGGGTGTTCCAACTTGACCCATTACAAGCCCACGACCCGCGAAGTCGCAACTCCATAGCTGGGAAGACCCGAGTATTCTCGGAATCCCGTGCTCAAGTTAAACCGAACTAAGGTAAGGCTAATCCAGCAAATCCTCCCGGCGTGTCGACACCCTGATAGTAGCCGCGCGTATCTAAGTCTCAGGACACGACCGGATGGGTGATGCTACAGGTTATACCAGATACCTCGGGTTGCCCCAAGGCGGCCCTGCAGGACCCCCGTTTGGGACCAACACCATCAGCGCTGGCCCCCCCTGCTATGTAGAATTAAGAACCCGAGGGTGCGACCCCCTATGCAAAAATTAATTATTTAATTAAGTTGTTATTATGAGGCAAATAGTACCAATGTTGGGATTTGCTGGAAAAGACTTAGCACTTAGCGGTTTATGAAGGGGGTCCCATACACCCCAACCGTGTTAGGAACGCATAATCAAGGAACATAACACCGGTTTATACGGTTCCTAACGGCATGAGTGGAACAAAACACCAAGCAAAAGGCTTAGCCTTCCACCCTTGCCAATATATAGATGATTTCATTTTAAGCATTTATATAGTGTGATATAACCCAACCAAACTTCAACATGAAGCAAGCATCTTCAATCTTCACCTGCAACTAACAATGCTATAAGAGGGGCTGAGCGAAGCGTACTTAGCCAAGCAACGGTTTGCATAGGTAGGGTGGTTAAACAGGTTCATGGTTACAAGTAGGAGGCTGACAAGAAGACATGGGCATCGAGGCAAAACTAAAGATCGAGACTACTAGCAATAGGCAAAGATAGTAATGGTATCCGGGTTCGGTCATCTTGCCTGGGATTCCACAGAGGGAGAAGAACAGATCCATGAAGCAGAAGGAGCAACACAGTCGAGCGGATCCTCACAACTCCGGAACGGAACCGAAGCTAACAAGAGAAGCAAACCGGAAAGAAAGAAACAACACGGTAAACACACAATCAGGAACATGGCATAAGATGCACAAGCAAGCATGATGCATGTCCGGTTTAAATATGCAAGGCATGGCAAAGTGCACAAACAAAACTACAAGTTAAGTGGAGATCAATATGCAACGAGTTGCATATTGACGAAACACCACATTTAAATTATTTAGTTGACTCTCGTTATTTACAAGACAAGATTAAATGTTGGTTAACATGGCAAGAGGTGAAACATAAAGAAACTACACTATTAAGACATTTTAAATGAGGCCGGAAATAACAACAACATATCCGGAAAATCCCCATGAGCATGTTTAATAATTATAAAGCAACAACAATTAAACATTTTAGTGTTGTTAACATGATGCGGATGACATGATCAAGTTTATGCAAGTTTTATTAAAAGGTTGACAAGAGAGATGATATGAGGTATTTGTCACCGTGGTGGAAAGAAAAGGGTGCCACGGCAACGATCTTCGAAAATGATGCCACGGCAACATATCGGTTCCGGTAACTCGTTGAGAGTCCGGGCAAAAGAAAGATGGTGTGAGCGAGTCAAACGAGATGATGGGGTGATCCCGTTACCGGGTTCCCACGAGTCGGTGACGAGGCAACCGAGGAACATGACAACGGCCGAAACGGCACGGAGCACACACGGGAAACATTTCATACAACACAAGCAAGCATCACACGGGTCACGTCTCGGGGTTATACCTTCGAAACACTCGTTTCGGGACGGCTCGAGACATAGAGGAAGAAGGCGTTCACGTCGTGGAACTTGCCGGTCTCGGTCTTGTCGATGGTAGTGGTACTTGACGCATCGTCGTCACGTGTAGTCGTTCACGTTTCGGAGTCGTACACGTTCGTAGCGGTTCGGGTCGTCGTGGTACTTGGGGTTCCCGTTTGCGACGGTAGTGGAAGTAGTGGTACTTGGCTCGAAGAGGTACTTGGTCGGGTCGCCGATAAGCGCTCATGTAGTCGTTCACGAGCTTGTAGCCGTTCAACGTCACGTGTAGAGGTACTTGAGGGTTCTCGATCTCGCGTCGTAGTTGAACAAGGGTCCAAAAGTAGATATACCTACTGCTCCCTGGTTACTTGAGATGAACAGATAGCAGCACACAAAAACAAAAACAAAAACAAAAACAAAAAAAAGGAAAAGAAGGATGCGGGGAACGAGGCAGCCGAGCGGAGGAGGGAGCCCGCGCGCGGGGCGGCTCGGCGCAGAGGAGGAGGCAGTCGGGCGAGGAGAACGGAGGGAGCAGCTCCGGCCGCGGCCTGGGGCGGCGCACTGCTCGGCTCGGGGCGCCGGGCTTCGGCGACGCAGGGAGGAACGGGAGGATCGGAGGGAGGCTCTGGCACAGAGGCTCGAGGGCGCCAGGTCGAGGAGGCCACGCGGCCATGGCTCAGAGAGCTGCGGTCGCGGCCGGAGATGGGAACAGGGCGCTCGAGCCTTGAGCGATGGCGAAGGAAGCGGCTGCGGGGCTGGAGAGGAAGGCCTCGGGCCTGGCCAGCGCGAGAACAGAGGGAGGTGGTCGGGCGTATGAGGGCGAGGAGGAGTCGGGGTGAGCGAGCGCTGCGGTCGGGCGAGTGCGAGGGGGTGCGGGACGAGCGAGGAGAGGGAGAGGGAATCGGGATCGGGGCGAGAGGCATGGAAGGAGCGGGGAGATCGGGGCGAGCGAGGGGATCGATGAGTGCGAGGGGTGGCGGCGGCTGAGCGATGGGAGGCTGCGAGGGGGTTGCATCGGGCTAGGGTTAGGTGGGGTTTGGGCCTAAGGAGGGAGGTTTGGGCCAGGGAGGCCTAGAGGCTGGAGGCTGGGCCTCGGAAGCAGAGATGGCCCGGCTGGCTCTTCTTTTAACCTTGCTGCTGTTTTACTAAAAAAAAACAGAAAACAACAACAAGAAGAAAAGAAGGGAGGTGCTAGGAAAGGAGTTAGGGCAAGAGGTAAAATTCCCTGGACCCGCAAAAATGTCAGGAATTAAAATAAAATAGTTGGGGTGGTTTTGGAGGAACCTCGAAACAACGGAAAGAATTAAGACAAGGTTTAGAAGTAGAAACTCGAAGTGGAATAAACATGGGGAATTTGCAAGTGTGTTGGGGTAATTCCAACAATGGAATATTTATTTATATAGCTCCCTAAAATAATGAGAGACTTTTATATGTTTTAAAGAGAAGACATTCTTCCCTCGATTTAAATGGACCGAAGGTCCACACGATTTATTTGGTTGCAAAAAATTAATGAGATGAAGGCATGATGACATGATGCAATGCAAAAATAAATAACACAAGCACAAAAGAACACACGGGCAACCCGGAACATCTGGAATCTTCGGGAATCTTCTGGAATCTTCTGGGACGTCGGTCTCGGGCGTCACAATTTATATGTTGAGCCCTGGGTCAAAACTTGGAGAAAAAGCCTCGTTAAAGTCGGTTTTGTCCGCAAGGAAGAGTCCTTGTCGGACTTCCAGGACCAGATGCCATAGTCCTTGGCGTCTCGCTCAGATCTCGTGGACCTCGGCATTTGGCCCAGGGCCAGACGCCGGGGTCTCCGATGTTTGGGCCCTGACCTCTGCAAAACATCCTTTTGCACTGACCTATAGCCCCGTGGGCCTAACCCCTTGGCCTAACCATATCATCCTATATATCAATCTTTACCTCCGGACCATTTTGGAGGTCCTCATCATGTCCGTGATCTCATCCGGAACTCCAAACAACATTTGGTAACCAACATACATAACTCATATAATACTACATCGTCAACAAACGTTAAGCGTGCGGACCCTACGGGTTCGAGAACTATGTAGACATGACTGAGACGCCTCTCGAGTCAATAAACAATAGTGGAACCTGGATGCCCATATTGGTTCCTACATATTCTACCAAGATCTTTATCGGTCGAACCTTTATGACAACTTACGTAGTTCCCTTTGTCTGTTGGTATGTTACTTGCCCGAGATTCGATCCTCGGTATCATCATACCTAATTCAATCTCGTTACCAGCAAGTCTCTCTTTACTCATTCCGTAATACATCATCTCGTACTAACTCCTTAGTCACTTTGCTTGCAAACTTCTTGTGATGTTGTATTACCAAGAGGGCTCAGAGATACCTCTCCGTCACACGGAGTGACAAATCCTAGTCTCGATCCATGCCAACCCAACATACACCTTTGGAGATACCTATAGAGCATATTTATGATCACTCAGTCATGTTGTGACGTTTGATAACACACAAGGTATTCCTCCAGTATCCGGGAGTTGCATGATCTCATGGTCTAAGGAACATGTATTTGACATACAAGAAAGCAGTGGCAATAAACTGAACGATCAAATGCTAAGCTAACGGATGGGTCTTGTCCATCACATCATTCTCCTATTGATGTGATCCTGTTATCAAATGGCAACTCATGTCCATGGTTAGGAAACCTTAACCATCTTTGATCTACGAGCTAGTCTAGTAGAGGCTCACTAGGGACACGGTATTTGTGTATGTATTCACACATGTATTTAAGTTTCTGTCAATACAATTCTAGCATGAATAATAAACATTTATCATGATTAAGGAAATATAATAATAACCATTTTATTATTACCTCGAGGGCATATTTCCATCATAACCATCATCAAGATGATGTGTGCAACATTGCTTCATGTTTGGTGTAGAAACTCTTGTTCTGTCTCTTATTAGTTCAGCTCAATAGCTATGAACTTGCCTCGTTACCTTTTTGAAGGTGTTTTCTACTTGATATTGTGTTGGTCTTCACCGACTAATCTTGGCAAATATAAAGAAAATCCCTGTCCTAGCCATCTTGAGTTGGACGTGATGACGCCAATGTTAGGAAGTGTATCTTTTTTAAGGCGTTTACGCGGAAGAAGACGATTTAGTCAATGCTATTTGTTTCGTATCCTGCCACAGTTTGAATGTGATTTGTATTTGTTATGTGCCCTCCTAATACTTGATAAGATGCTTGTGCGACAATGCATAGGCCGGGGCTTTGGACCTCATTTTCAAAAAAGGGGAAAATATGTTTTGATGATATACTCCCTCCGTAAAAAAATATAAGAGCGTTTAGATCAAATGTATCTAAATGCTCTTATATTATTTTTTACAAACGGAGTACATTTGATATAGTAGATATGTGCATTTTTTTATAACTTGATCAAGGTCAGTTAACTTTGCCTTTTGTGAAAATTGATGAACACTTATGTATAGTATAGATGGTGCGCATTAGCTTGCCTGATATGCATATCATTATTAGTAAAAAATATGTGTGTTTGTCAAAGCCTCGTGGTTAGGCTTCATGACCGCGGGAAAATACGTGGTACTCCCATTTTTGGGGTACTTTCGGTGCTCCAAATCCAAAAACATATCTTAAATGTTTCAAAAAAATAAAAATTTCATAAGGAATGTGACTACAACCCCTAAAAATGTCAGGCCCAAACTCTAAATGTACATTGAGAAACAAAAAAGTGAAATCCAGATGTGAATAGTGTGAATGTTGATTTTTTTCTTTTTGTCCACACTATTCATGCCAGATTTCACATTTTTGTTTCTTAATGTGCATTTATAGTTTGGGCCTGAAATTTTTAGGGGTTGTAGTTACATTCCTTGCAAACATTCACATTTTTCAGAAATTTTTCGAAACATCTGTGAATGATTTATCTACACCTGGAGCACCGGGAGTACACCAAGAATGGGAGTATCTGATACTTTCCCTCATGACCGCAGGACTAATCACTGAGTTAAGTCTCTCTATGTATCATTATCGCTAATTAAAGAGGTTGACATGGATCACAAATTAAGAGGCCGACACCAGCACAACTACCACCTATATAGAGCCTTCGTTTCTTTTGGCAAGTAGACCATATGTGATTTAGCAAACAAGTCAATAATCAACAGTTATTATTTAATATATAGCTTAGAGCATCTTCAAGCTGGACTCGCAAGCCTCCCGCATCTGTTCGGATCGCATTGTCCAAACCATGGAACCAATCCAACATGGGCTTGTATCGGTCCGCGACACGGTCCACACACAATTTATCCTGCAAGCCGGAGACAAAAGTGGAGGAGGTTTGTGGCAGTCCGGACCGATCTCAAGCCCGCTTCCGATTGCCCTGGCCCTAAAACCCCTCGGCCCTCATGAGCACACATCCCGCTCGGCGCCAGCTGCACACATTGAGGCCATTGTAGAGCGCGCCGCTCCGCATTGAAGGCGGCTTAGGGAAGACGCGGCCTCTCACTGCCTCCGCCATTGAAGCGGCTCGCCGACCAAGGGTGTCGCCCGCTGCATACCCGGATGAACATGCCTCCTCGCCATATTCATACGCCTCCATTAATCACTGCATGGAAGACGAGAAACCTACTCCGGTCACATGTCCGTTCATGAGCGGGCCAGCATTAAACGCAACGTCAGCCGAACTCCTCCCGTCCACCCTTTATTTAAAAGAGGACATACGCTAGGCAAGAACCACACCCCTTTGGTGCTCCTTACAGCTCCTCCTTCACCACTCTGTCGATGGCTTCCGAAGAGCACTTCTTCGGCATACAAGCCAGTTGGGTGGCCCTCTGAGCCTGCCGGATATGGGCGAGGCAGCTCGCTGCTCCAGCTTCCGCGCTTGACCCAACGGGGTAAGTTGCCGCCCCAAGCTTCTACATGGTTCAGCAACTCGTCGCTCCAGGCCAACTCGATGAGGAGTGGTGAGTTGCTCCACCCCGGCACGGCGGGGAGCACGGCGGCACGGGCATTGCCGCATTCAGTCCCTGCAATCGCACCATTCACCATCGACGTGATCGCAGTCGCGCCATGCACACATAGAGAAAGAAGCCGGTTGCGCGGATGTGGACGAGGTGGCAGCCATCACGTCCACGACACTGCCATCATCATGGAGAATTAGAACACGGGAGGCCGCCGCCGCTTGGATCCTAGAAAGGGCACCGCTGGTTACCCGATCGATTCTCCTTTATCTCAGACCATCATGGGCACCAGCCGGAGCTCCACAGAAGCACCCTTCCCCTCTGATTAAAGCACCATATTTGCTGCTCCGATGAGCGGTGCAGTCGAATATAGGGAACATACCGGGGAAGAACATGCCTCTGGGGCTCCTAGCAGTCCGGTTATTCCGAGCTGCTGGACATGGGAAGACAAGCCGCGACCGGCCATAGACTAGTGTAGTGTATCCGTGTCGTGGGAGTGGAGCTCCACGCGACCATACGTGCACATAGTTTTAGCCTTTTAATTGAAATGTCCAATATGTATATGTCCTCGTTCGGTTTGTATGAAATTCGTCATGTTTATATGGAATCCATGTTGTTTGCACAAATTTTATTCGGCTTGTCGAAAAAGAGTTTCAAATGTATGCAGCTATGGTTGGATGGCATCCTCCCGCATCCATGTCCGTGGACGGATGCTGGAGGAAATTTGGGAGGTTGCCCTCGGAGATGCCCTTATAAGATATAAAGTAACAGTTGGAAATAATTTTGAATAAAAATTTAATAATTCATTTGTACAAATTAAATATTCGTAACATAATTATTGTCAAAATCATGTTTGAACGTAATATATTTTTAAGATCTTTAATCATGGAGAGTATCATAAGATAGTATTATGCAGATGACGCTAATTTATGATATCAACTGGTCTATTTTTTGCGGGGTTATGATATCAACTCGTCAATCCTAATATTGTAGACTGGTATCATATATTGCCACTTTATTTCTTCATTTATAGAAGCTCAATACTATTTTTAAAGGCAAACCAAAAATTCCTGGCTTTTTCATTACGATGGGTAGAAAGCAATATTTACCGTTGGCCAGTTGAATGGCAAAAAGGATGAAATATTAGAGAAAATAGGGAGAGAAACATGGGCTATCAAGGCAAGATCTCTCGTGGGTGGGGATCCCCAAAGGGGGTCAGTAGATAGTTGGCTTATGCTAATCTTTTTTCATGGGATGCGTCAAAGATTGACGCACCAGGATCATAGATAGAATGGGTGGCCAAAAGGAAAGGTTGTTGTTTGCACAAAGACCTCTACGGCTGCTAGAGCCCTAAAACCACATGCAGATTACTCACCATCGTCCAACCTATATACCATACATGCGATGGAACCTTGTTCTCGAAGTAGGTCGGCCGCCCTCCAATCTTGTGCCTCCAATTCGAACCTTGTAAGCACGTCGTCTACCGATGGCGAGGCTCCATTGAAGACTATGTCGTTTCGGTACTTCCACAACATCCAGAGCACTAGTGATACCACTGTCCATGCCTCCCTCCAAAATTGCTTTCGCGGATTTAGTGTTGTCCACCACTTCACGAGGTTTGCATCTACCGATGGTGTCCAATCTGGTCTTCCCCAGATGTTCATGATCTTGGCACATACCTGTCGTGCAAAGACGCACCTGAGTAGTAAGTGGTCCAGAGTCCCCAGCGCTCGGTCGCAGAAGGGACACGCCGACGGGTGCGGTAGTTGTTGTCGTTCAAGTCTATCCGCACTCCAACATCTATTCCACGCTGCAAGCCACGTGAAAATCTTGCATGTTGGAGGCGCATGTGACCTCCAAATCTGGACGGCTCCAGCGTTCTCCATTCTCCCTGCAAAGTGAGCACGGTATTCTGATACGTCTCCAACGTATCTATAATTTTTTATTGTTCCATGCTATTATTTATGATGTTTTGGATGTTTAATGGGCTTTGTTATACACTTTTATATTATTTTTGGGACTAACCTACTAACCCAAAGGCCGAGTCCAGATTGTTGTTTCTTGCCTATTTCAGGGGTTACAGAAAATGAATATCAAAAGGAGTCCAAACGGAATGAAACCTTTGGGAGAGATATTTTTGGAGCAAAATACGCACGGGAGACTTGAGAACCACAGAGTAGGGCACACGTGGCGTCCACGAGGGTGGGGGGCGCCCCCCCCCCTACAGGGCACCCCCTGCCTCGTGGGCCCCACGTGTGGCCCCCTGTGCCCTTCTTCTTCCTATATATATCTACGTACCCCGAAACCATCAGAACAACAGAGAAAACCCTAGTTCCACCACCACAACCTTTTGTTCTCGTGAGATCTCATCTTGGGGCCTGTTCCGGAGCTCCGCCGGAGGGGGGATCTACCACGGAGTGCTTCTACATCATCATCATCACCTCACCATGAGTTGTGAGTAGTTTACCACGGACCTTCGGGTCCATAGCTAGTATCTAGAAGGCTTCTTCTCTCTCTTTGGATCTCAATACCAAGTTCTCCTCGGTCTTCGAGGAGATCTATGCGATGTAATCTCTTTTTGCGGTGTGTTTGTCGAGATCCGATGAATTGTGGGTTTATGATCAAGATTATCTATGAGAAATATTTGGTTCTTTTCTGAACTCTTTATGTATGATTATAATATCCTTGCAAGTCTCTTCGAATTATTGCTTTGGTTTGGCCTACTAGATCTATACTTCTTGCAATGGGAGAAGTGCTTGGCTTCGGGTTCAATTTTGCCGTGTCCTTTCCTAGTAACAGTAGGGGCAGCAAGGCACGTATTGTATTGTTGCCATCGAGGATAAAAAGATGGGGTTTATATCACTATGTTTGAGTTTATCCATCTACATCATGTCATCTTGCTTAAGGCATTACTCTGTTCTTATGAACTTAATACTCTAGATGCATGCTGGATAGCGGTCGATGTGTGGAGTAATAGTAGTAGATGCAGAATCGTTTCGGTCTACTTGCCTCGGACGTGATGCATATATATAATGATCATGCCTAGATAGTCTCATAAGTATTCGCTTTTCTATCAATTTCTCGACAGTAATTTGTTTACCCGCCGTAGAATACCGTTATCATGAGAGAAGCCACTAGAGAAAACTATGCCCCCCGGGTCTATCCTCAACATATCAATCTACAATCTACTTTACTTTGCCGCTTTTACTTTCTGTTCTTATATCCAAAATACCAAAAATATCAAACTATCATCTATATCAGATCTCACTTTCGTAACTGACCATAAAGGGATTGACAACCCCTTATCGTGTTGGCTGCGAAGTTCTTATTTGTTTGTGCAGGTGCGAGGGACTCGCGCATGGTCTCCTACTGGATTGATACCTTGGTTCTCAAAAACTAAGGAAAATACTTACGCTACTGTGCTGCATCACCCTTTCCTCTTCAAGGGAATAAAACGCAAGCTCGAGAAGTAGCAAGAAGAATTTCTGGCGCCATTGCCGGGAAGGCTTACGCAAAAGTCATATACCAAGTACCTATCACAAACCCTTATCCTTCGCATTACATTTATTTGCCTCTCGTTTTCCTCTCCCCCACTTCACCCTTGCCGTTTTATTTGCCCTTCTTTTTGCCGTGTGTTTACTATTCGCTTGCTTCTTGTTTGCTTGTGTGTTGGATTTCTTGCTTGTCACTATGGCTCAGAACAATACCAAATTGTCTGACTTCTCCAATACCAACAATAATGATTTTATTAGCACTCCGATTTCTCCTATTATCGTTGCCGAATCTTGTGAGATCAATGCTGCTCTGTTGAATCTTGTCATGAAAGATCATTTTTTCAGCCTTCCTAGTGAAGATGCCGCTACCCATCTAAACAACTTTGTTGATTTGTGTGATATGCAAAAGAAAAGGGATAGGGATAATGATATTGTTATATTGAAGTTATTTCCGTTATCACTTAGAGATCGTGCTAAAACTTGGTTTTCCTCTTTTCCTAGAAATAGTATTGATTCGTGGAATAAGTGCAAGGATGCTTTTATCTCTAAGTATTTCCCTCTTGCTAAGATCATCTCTCTTAGAAACGATATTTTGAATTTTAAGCAACTAGATCATGAGCATGTTTCACAAGCTTGGGAGAGAATGAAATTAATAATACGTAATTGACCTACACATGGTTTGAACTTATGGATAATTATTCAAAACTTTTATACTAGCTTGAATTTTGCTTCTAGAAATCTTTTAGATTCGGCCGCGGGAGGCACTTTCATGGAAACTACCTTAGGAGAAGCTACCAAACTCCTAGATAATATTATGGTTAATTATTCTCAATGGAACACCGAAAGATCTACTAGTAAAAAAGTACATCTATTGAAGAGATTAGTGTTTTGAGTGGAAAGTTTGATGAACATATGAAATTATTTGCTGCTAAGAGTGCTTCTTCTGATCCTAATGATATGCCTTTATCCACGTTGATTGAAAATAACAATGAATCTTTGCATGTGAATTTTGTTGGTAGGAATAATTTTGGTAACCATGCTTATAGAGGAAACTTTAATCCTAGGCCTTTTCCTAGCAATTCCTCTAATAATTATGGAAATTCCTACAACAACTCTTATGGAAAGATGCCTTCTGAATTTGAAACTAGTGTTAAGGAGTTTATGAATTCGCAAAAGAATTTCAACGCTTTGCTTGAAGAAAAATTGCTTAAGATTGATGAATTGGCTAGAAGTGTGGATAGAATTACTCTTGATGTTGATTCTTTGAAACATAGATCTATCCCACCTAAGCATGATATCAATGAGTCTCTCAAAGCCATGAGAATTTCCATTGATGAATGCAAAGAAAGGACCGCTAGGATGCGTGCTAAAAGAGAGAATTATATAAAAGCGTGTCCTTCTAGTTATCATGAAAATAAAGTTGAAGATCTGAAGTTATTGATGTGTCTCCTATTAGATCCTTGTTTTCTAGTATGAATCTTGATAAAGATGGGATTGGAGATGAGTCTACTTTAATTAAAAGGTGTCCCAATGATTTGGAGTTTTTAGATCTTGATGCTAAAATTATTAAAAGTGGGAGTGAAGAGATTAAAACTTTGCATAGTGATGAACCCACTACTTTGGACTTCAAGGTATTCAATTATGATAATTGCTCTTTGATTGATTGTATTTCCTTGTTGCAATCCGTACTAAACTCTCCGCATGCTTGTAGTCAAAATAAAGCTTTTACCAAACACATAGTTGATGCTTTGATGCAATCTTATGAAGAAAAACTAGAATTGGAAGTTTCTATCCCTAGAAAGCTTTATGATGAGTGGGAAACTACTATTAAAATTAAAATAAAAGATCATGAGTGCTTTGCTTTGTGTGATTTGGGTGCAAGTGTCTCCACTATCCCAAAAACTTTGTGTGATTTGATAGGTTTCCATGAGTTTGATGATTGTTCTTTAAATTTGCATCTTGCGGATTCCACTATTAAGAAACCTATGGGAAGGATTAATGATGTTCTTATCATTGCCAACAGGAACTATGTGCCCGTAGATTTCATTATTCTTCATATCGATTGCAATCCTTCATGTCCTATTGTTCTTGGTAGACCTTTCCTTAGAACGATTGGTGCAATTATTGATATGAAGGAAAGAAATATTAGATTCCAATTTCCGTTAAGGAATGGCATGGAACACTTTCCTAGGAAGAAAATCAAATTGCCATATGAATCTATCATGAGAGCCACTTATGGATTGCTTTCCAAAGATGGCAATACCTACATCTATCCATGTATCATGCCTAGCTAGGGGCGTAAAACGATAGCGCTTGTTGGGAGGCAACCCAATTATATATTTTTTGTTTCTGCTTCTTTTTAGGAATAAATATTGCATCTACCTTCTGTTTAGATGTGGTTTTGTGTTTTAATTTGTGTTTGTGCCAAGTAGAACCTTTGGGAAGACTTGTGTGAAGTTTATATGATCGTGCTGTGAAAAAACAGAATCGTTAGCGCTCGCTAGAATGGTCACCAGATTTTACTAGAGCATGCTATTTAGTTGATTCTTTTTGCAGATGATTAATAAACAAATTCCTCACGTTTACCAATTTATTTCAATTTTTTTGGAGTTACAGAAGTATGCGAAAGTTACAGATTACTACAGACTGTTCTGTTTTTGACATATTCTGTTTTTCGTGTGTTGTTTGCTTATTTTGATGAATTTATGAGTAGTATTGGAGGATATGAATCATAGAGAAGTTGGAATATAGTAGGTTTAACACCAATACAAACAAATAATCAGTTCATTACAGTACCTTTGAGTTGTGGTTTGTTTTCTTACACTAACGGAGCTCACAAGATTTTTGTCTAAGTTTTGTGTTGTGAAGTTTTCAAGTTTTGAGTATTGCTTTGATGGACTATGGAACAAAGAGTGGAAAGAGCCTAAGCTTGGGGATGCCCAAGGCACCCCAAGGTAAAATTCCAGGACAACCAAAAGCCTAAGCTTGGGGATGCCCCGGGAAGGCATCCCCTCTTTCGACTTCATCTATCGGTAACTATACTCGGAGCTATATTTTTATTCACCACATGATATGTGTTTTACATGGAGCGTCATGTATTATTTGAGTCTTTGCTTGTTAGTTTGCCACAATCATCCTTGCTGGACACACCTTTTTGAGAGAGTTAAATATGTCCTAGGAATTGTTAGAACACTCTATGTGCTTCACTTATATATTTTGAGTCGAATAGTTTCTGCTCTAGTGCTTCACTTATATCTTTTAGATCACGGCGGTGATTATATTTTGTAGAATTTTTTGATCTCTCATGCTTCACTTATATCTTTTGAGTCGAATAGTTTTTGCTCTAGTGCTTCACTTATATCTTTTAGAGCACGGTGGTGATTATATTTTGTAGAATTTTTTGATCTCTCATGCTTCACTTATATCCTTTTGAGAGTCTATTAAAATAGCATGGTAATGTGCTTTGGCTATAAAACTAGCCTTCACATGATAGGCATCCAAGATGACTGTAGTAAAAACTTTCATACTAAGTGCATTGAATGTGATGAGAAGTTGGATGTGTGATAATTGTTTTGAGATATGAGGATAGTGATATTAGAGTCATGCTAGTGGAGTTATTATGAAATTGAGAAATACTTGTGCTAAAGTTAGTGATTCCCGTAGCATGCACGTATGGTGAACCGCTATGTGACGAAGTTAGAGCATGAGGTATTTGTAGAGTATCATCCTTTGTGTGGAGGTCAGGGGTGCGCGATGGTTAACTCCTACCACCCCCCCCCCCTAGGAGCATGCGTTGATTGGTTTGTTTTGATGACTCGTAATTTTTTGCAATAAGTATATGAGTTCTTCTAATGTTGAGTCCATGGATTATACGCACTCTCACACTTCCACCATTGCTAGCCTTTCTTATACCACGCAACTTTCGCCGGTACCATACACCCACTATATATCCTTCCTCAAAACACCCACTATATATCTTCCTCAAAACAGCCACCATACCTACCTCGCATGGCATTTCCATAGCCATTCCGAGATATATTGCCATGCAACTTTCCACCGTCTCATTCATATGACACGCTTCATATTGTCATATTGCCATGCATGATCATGTAGTTGACATCGTATTTGTGGCAAAGCCACCATGCATAATTTTTCATACATGTCACTCTTGATTCATTGCACATCCCGGTACACCGCCGGAGGCATTCATATAGAGTCATACTTTGTTCTAGTATCGAGTTGTAAATCAATAAAAGTGTGATGATCATTATTATTAGGGCATTGTCCCAAAGGAAAAAAAGAAAAAGAAAAAGGAATGGCCAAAGAAAAAAAGGAAGGCCCAAAAAAAGAAAAAGAAAAAAAAAGAAAAAAAGAAAGGGACAATGTTACTATCTTTTTCCACACTTGTGCTTCAAAGTAGCACCATGATCTTCATGATAGAGAGTCTCTTGTTTAGTCACTTTCATATACTAGTGGAATTTTTCATTATGGAACTTGGCTTGTATATTCCAGCGATGGGTGATACGTCTCCGTCGTATCTATAATTTTTGATTGTTCCATGCCAATATTCTACAACTTTCATATACTTTTGGCAACTTTTTATACAATTTTTTGGGACTAACATATTGATCCAGGGCCCAATGCCAGTTCATGTTTGCTGCATGTTTTTTGTTTCGCATAATATCCATATCAAACGGAGTCCAAATGGAATAAAAACGGACGGAGATTTGTTTTGGAATATATGTGAATTTTGGGAAGCGGAACCAACATGAGATGATGCCTGAGTGGGCCACGAGGCAGGGGGTGTGCCCATCAGCGACAGTCGCACCCTAGGCCCTTGTGGCCACACCGTAAGGCGGTTGATACCCTTCTTTCTCCGCAATAAAGCTAATATCCGGACAAAAATCATGTCAAAAAATCATCCCAATCGGAGTTACGGATTTCCGGGAATATAAGAAACGGTGAAGGGCCAGAATCTGGGAACGTAGAAACAGAGAGAGACAGAGAGACAGATCCAATCTCGGAGGGGCTCTTGCCCCTCCGCCGCCATGGAGGCCGTTGACCAGAGGGGAAACCCATCTCCCACATAGGGAAAAGGTCAAGGAAGAAGAAGAAGGAGGGGGGCTCTCTCCCCCTCGCTTCTGGTGGCACCGGAGTGCCACCGGGGCCATTATCGTGTGACGGCAATCTACACCAACACCTCCGTCATCTTCACCAACATCTCCATCACCTTCCCCCATCTATCTACATCGGTCCACTCTCCCGCAACCCGTTGCCCTCTACTTGAACATGGTGCTTTATGCTTCATATTATTATCCAATGATGTGTTGCCATCCTATGATGTCTGAGTAGATTATCGTTGTCCTATCGGTGATTGGTGAATTGCTATGATTGATTTAATTTGCTTGTGGTTATGTTGATTTCCTTTGGTGCCCATCATATGAGCGCGTGCGTGG
The DNA here is from genome assembly GCA_902687465.1 of Secale cereale. Taxonomy (NCBI): domain Eukaryota; kingdom Viridiplantae; phylum Streptophyta; class Magnoliopsida; order Poales; family Poaceae; genus Secale; species Secale cereale. Next base: position 319,002,356 of record LR738709.1, read on the forward strand.
ATCACACCATAGGGTTAGTTGTAAGGAATCAAACATATCATATTCAGCGATCTACAAGTTTATGTAGGATTTTATGACTAACCATGTGAATGACCAATTCCTGTCAACTCTCTAAATAGATATAAGTGAAGCAAGAGAGTTTTAATTATTTCTACAAAAGTTATGCCCACGCTCTAACAATTATAAGTGAAGCAAAAGAGCATTCTACAAATGGTGGTTTTCTATGTGAAGAGAAACAGGCAATCCAAACTTCAAATGATATAAGTGAAGCACATGAAGTATTCTATAAAGCCATACTCAAAAGATATAAGTGAAGTGCAAAGAGCATTCTGTAAATCAACCAAGGACTATCTCACACCGTCATGTTGCATTTATTAAAAAAAAGAAAAGAAAAAGCACACGACCCTCCAAGAGCTTACGCATATCATGTGAATGACACGAATCCGAAAACATACCGATACTTGTTGAAGAAAGGTGGGATGCCTTCCGGGGCATCCCCAAGCTTAGATGCTTGAATCTCCTTGAATATTTACTTGGGGTGCCTCGGGCATCCCCAAGCTTGAGCTCTTGCCTCTCCTACTTCTCCCCACATCGAGACCTCCTCGATCTTCGAACACTTCATCCACACAAAACTTAACCGAACTTTTAGTGGCGGGGTTAGTGCATATGATCAATAAAATCCCATCATGTACTGCTCTAACATTATTGTATAATTATGAACAAACATTACCTACTGTATGCTATCACAATTCTATGGCCCCAAGTCAAGGAGGCATCAACAAGAATTCAAACATATGCAAATAATGAAGCTATAACAACAATCTGTGAAAACAGGACAGTCTATAGTAATCTGAACATTAACCATACTTCTGTAACCCTAAAAATTATGGCAAAATTAGGAAAAGTCAACAATTTGTATAGCAAGACTTTGCAAAAAGTTTCAGATCCTTTCGACGTTCCAGTAAAAAATGTAAAATCGCATCTTTGATTAAATTCTTGCTATACAAATTGTTGAATTTTCCTAATTTTGCCATAATTTTTAGGGTTACAGAAGTATGGTTAATGTTCAGATTACTATAGACTGTCCTGTTTTCACAGATTGCTGTTATAGCTTCATTATTTGCATACGTTTGAATTCTTGTTGATCCCTCCTTGACTTGGGGCCATAGAATTGTGATAGCATACAGTAGGTAATGTTTGTTCATAATTATACAATAATGTTAGAGCAGTACATGATGGGATTTTATTGATCATATGCACTAACCCCGCCACTAAAAGTTTGCTTAAGTTTTGTGTGGATGAAGTGTTTGAAGATCGAGGAGGTCTCGATGCGGGGAGAAGGAGGAGAGGCAAGAGCTCAAGCTTAGGGATGCCCGAGGCACCCCAAGTAAATATTCAAGGAGACTCAAGCATCTAAGCTTGGGGATGCCCCGGAAGGCATCCCACCTTTCTTCAATAAGTATCGGTATGTTTTCAGATTCGTGTCATTCGCATGATATGCGTAAACTCTTGGAGGGTCATGCGCTTTTTTTTCTTTTAATAAATGCACAATGATGGTATGAGATAGTCCTTGGTTGATTTATAGAATGCTCTTTGCACTTCACTTATATCTTTTGAGTATGGCTTTATAGAATACTTCATGTGCTTCACTTATATCATTTGAAGTTTGGATTGCCTGTTTCTCTTCACATAGAAAACCACCATTTGTAGAATTCTCTTTTGCTTCACTTATAATTGTTAGAGCGTGGGCATAACTTCTGTAGAAATAATAAAAACTCTCTTGCTTCACTTATATCTATTTAGAGAGTTGATAGGAATTGGTCATTCACATGGTTATTCATAAAATCCTACATAAACTTGTAGATCGTTGAATATGATATGTTTGATTCCATGGATTATACGCACTCTCACCCTTCCACCATTGCTAGCCTCTCTTGTACCGCGCAACTTTCGTCGGTACCATACACTACACCCACCATATACCTTCCTCAAAACAGCCACCATACCTACCTATTATGGTATTTCCATAGCCATTCCAAGATATATTGCCATGTAACTCCACTGTTCCGTTTATTTTGACACGCACCATCATTGCCATATTGCCTTGCATGATCGTAAGATAGCTAGCATGATGTTTCCATGGCTTGTCCATTTTTTGATGTCATTGCTATGCAAGATCATTGCACATCCCGGTACACTGCCGGAGGCATTCACGTACAGTCATATTTTGTTCTAGCTTTGAGTTGTAGTCTTTGAGTTGTAAGTAAATAAAAGTGTGATGATCTTCATTATTAGAGCATTGTCCCATGTGAGGAAAGGCCCAAAAAAAGAGATGGCCTAAAAAGATATAGAGAGGGGCTAAAAAAAGGAGAGAAAGCCCCTCCAAAAAACAAAAAAAGAGAGAAAAGAGAGAAGGGATGATGCTACTATCCTTTTCCACACTTGTACTTCAAAGTAGCACCATGATCTTCATAATAGAGAGTCTCTTGTTTTGTCACTTCCATATACTAGTGGGAATTTTCATTATAGAACTTGGCTTGTATATTCCAACGACGGGCTTCCTCAAATTCCCTAGGTCTTCATGAGCAAGCAAGTTGATGTACACCCACTAGTTTTGTTTTTGAGCTTTCATACACTTATAGCTCTAGTGCATCCGTTACATGGCAATCCCTACTCACTCACATTGATATCGATCGATGGACATCTCCATAGTCCATTGATTTTCCTAGTTGATGTGAGACTTTCTCCCTCCTTTTGTCTATCACCACCTTCTATTCCACCAATAGTGCTATGTCCATGGCTCACGCTCATGTATTGCGTGAAAGTTGAAAAGGTTTGAGGATACTAAAGTATGAAATAATTGCTTGGCTAAAATCGGGGTTGTGCATGATTTAAATACTTTGTGTGGTGAATATGGAGCATAGCCAGACCATATGATTTTGTAGGGATAACTTCTTTGGCCATGTTATTTTGAAGAGACATGATTGCTTTATTAGTATGCTTGAAGTATTATTGTCCTAATGTCAAATGATAGACTATTGCTTTGAATCACTCGTGTCTTAATATTCATGCCATGATTAGATTACATGATCAAGATTATGCTAGGTAGCATTCCACATCAAAAATCATCCTTGTTATCATTTACGTACTCGAGGACGAGTAGGAATTAAGCTTGGGGATGCTGATACGTCTCCGGCGTATCTATATTTTTTTATTGTTCTATGCCAATATTCTACAACTTTCATATCCTTTTGGCAACTTTTTATAATATTTTCTGGGACAAACATATTGATCCAATGCCCAGTGCCAGTTCATGTTTGTTGCATGTTTTTTGTTTCACAGAATATCCATATCAAACAGAATAAAACGGACGGAGATTTTTTTTTGGAATATATGTAATTTTGGGAAGCGGAACCAACATGAGACGATGCCCGAGTGGGCCACGAGGCAAGGGGGGTCGTTCAACAGGGGCAGGCGCACCCTGGGCCCTCGTGGCCACACCATAAGGCGGTTGATGCCCTTCTTTCGCCGCAAGAAAGCTAATATCCGGATAAAAATCGTGTCAAAAAATCAGCCCAATCGGAGTTACGGATCTCCGGCAATATAATGGTGAAGGGCCAGAATCTGGGAACGCGGAAACAGAGAGACACAGAGAGACAGATCCCATCTTGGAGGGGCTCTCGCCCCTCCGCTGCCATGGAGGCCATGGACCAGAGGAGAAACCCTTCTCCCACCTAGGGAGAAGGTCAAGGAAGAAGAAGAAGGAGGGGGGATCTCTCCCCCTCGCTTCCAGTGGCACCGGAGTGCCACCGCGGCCATCATCGTGTGACGGTGATCTACTCCAACACCTCCATCATCTTCACCAACATCTCCATCACCTTATGACGAGGTTACAGACCTAGGGTAGGGTCACAGGTCCGACCAAGGTACCCCACCCAAGGTCACTACCCTAGAAGATCAAAATACAAAACTTATGACGATAGAGATGGTCGACTGAGAAAGTCCAAGAGGACACTCCACTCGACTGAGCCTCATCCACAAGATGACTCAACCCCACTCGACCAATCCAAGGCACTCGACCCCCGAAGGTCAAGTGTCACTTGAGACAGCAACGGTCTGGTATTTACTCACCGTAGTAAACACCTTAATTACTCTTTACTGCGGGCGTTATCAGTAACGCCTGCCTTAATGTACATTGAACCCTTGGTAACGTGCAACATGGCTGGGGTCTTGGCGCACTATATAAGCCACCCCCCTCCTCCAGAACAAGGGTTTGCACCTCTCTAACCCACATATACACATATCAGTCGACCAGCCTCCCGGCACTGAGACGTAGGGCTGTTACTTCCTCCGAGAAGGGCCTGAACTCGCAAACACCTTGTGCACAACACCACCATAGCTAGGGCCTTGCCTCTCCATTCGTACCCCCTACTCGTACTGTCAGACTTAGAACCACGACAGTTGGCGCCCACCGTGGGGCAAGGCGTCTTAGCGACATCTGGTGAGGTTGCAACTCCTCCTCCGACCGCTTTCATCATGGTGTCAGGCCGTGGTTTGGCGTTGGGCCACGAGATCCGGCTCGGCGCATTCATCTTCATCGTCGACGACTCTGCATGGCTCCAGGAAGCCTCTCTTGACGTCGAGGCTCTGCCCGCCCGGGGGGCTGCGCACTTTCGCGCCGGCGCCAGCGGCGTACTCCTGCGGCAGCCATCGACTCAGTATTCATCGTCCCCCATCCCCGCCGGACGCCGCCGCAAACGATCCGGTCGCTCACGGCTCCAGCGGTGGGTGAAACACGCGGTGGCCCATCAAACGGCCACCCCTCAAGTCGTGGCCATTGAGCCCGACGGCTACCTCTACGGGCCGGCCGATCAGTCGACCGGGCTCGTAGATTTCGTTTCCGAGTGCGGGAGCAGCGATCCCGCGGCAGAAATCCTCATGGTCGATTCGCGCCATAGCCCACCGGGTTTTCCTCGCGGTGGAAACGGCGGCAGCGGCGGTGACCGATCGCACGACAACGACGGTTACATTCCTCAGCCCCTCACCTCCGAGCAAAGGGCTGAGCTTTGTCGCCGCAACGAAGATGCACTCTTCACTCCCATCGTGGGAGATTCCCCGGAGGCTCTGGCCCTCGAAGCCACGCGCTTGGCCATCGTGGTCGAGCGCGCGCGCTTGGAAAACATCCAACGCTCACTCGACGAACAGGCCCGCCGACTGGTCCCCGAGTCCAGTCGACGACCGCGGCAATCGCGTCAGCGCGAAACTCGGGTGTTCCACACGCCAGTCCAGATCCTCGAAGCCGCGGCTCGCATCGCGGAGTCGATTCAACCCTCCCAGTCGGAGGCTGGGAGAGGCCTTCAGCAGATCCGAGCTTTGCTCCGAACGGCTGAAGAACAAAACGCGGATGTTTCTCAGTCGCGCAACAGGATTCACAGCAGATTGATGGCTGCAGACACCGTATGGTCGGCCCATAGTCCAAGATCGCCCTCGAGGCGTGAGGAGCGTGGCCCGCGGCAAGACCGGCATCTGGGTCGGAACGACGATCCACTCGACCTTCGACACGGACGCCACGACCGCCGTCGAGTACCTACGCCTCCTCCGGGAAGCGGGTCACACTCGCCCCAGCGGCACGAGGGCAGGCGCCTGCGGGATGACGAGCGGAGGATTCCCCCAGATCCCCGGAGGTCAGGTTTCGATGCAAGGTCTATCCTTGTGCAAGGACGGGTCGACCGAAACCGGGCATCTAGAGAAGAGCGAGGCAGAGATCAACCGAGTGGCAGCCGAGCGCCAGCCTCTGGGCCTGAATGTTTATGTAGTGCTATCAGAGCCGCGGAGATCCCCTCGAACTTCAGGTTGGCGGCGGGGGTAAGCAAGTTCACCGGTGAGTCGAAGCCGGACACTTGGCTAGAAGACTACCGAGTGGCTGTGCAGATCGGAGGCGACAACGACGACGTGGCCATGAAGCACCTCCCCCAGATGCTGGGCGGTTCCGCTCGGGCGTGGCTCAATCAATTGGCCCCAGGAGTATTTATAGTTGGGAAGAGCTCGCTCGAGTTTTCGTTCGGACCTTCGAAGGCACCTGCAAACGACCTGCTGGACTCGCAGAACTTCAACACTGCGCGCAGAAGCCGAGTGAAACTTTGAGGGATTACATCCAGCGATGGACCACCTTGCATCACACGGTGGAGAACGTGTCTGAGCACCAGGCGGTTTGCGCTTTCAAGGAGGGCGTGCGTAACCGAGAGTTGAATCTGAAGTTTGGTCGAACAGGCGACATATCCCTATCACGGATGATGGAGATTGCCAGTCGGTATGCCAACGGTGAGGAGGCCGATCGGCTCCGCAGCGACAAGAAACCAGTCGGGCAGGACGACCAGAATTCCAATCGGAAGAACAAGCGCAAGGCCGAGCCAGCCGCTCAGGGAGAGGCTGCAGTGGTCAATCAAGGAAAGGGCAAAGGGAAGCCAAAAGGTTCCTGGACCCCAAAGAAGGGAAAGGGTCAGGCTGGGGATGATATGCTCGACCAGCCGTGCCCCATACACACGAAAAAAGATGAAGAGGGAAACTTGGTGTATCCCAAGCACACCACTCGACGGTGTCGGCTCCTGATCCAGAGCTTCCAGAAAGATCAGTCGACTGCGAAAGAAAAAGAATCAGAAGAGTGCGAAGATAAGGAAGGGGACGGATGATACCCCCGGATGAACTCCACTTTGGTGATTTTCGCAGACGTCGAGAGCAAAAGTCGACTGAAAATCATCAACAGAGAAGTAAACATGGTTGCCCCGGCGACCTCCACGTTTTTGAAATGGTCAAAGACCCCCATCACATTCGACCAGTCCGATCACCCAGCACACATTGCCACCCCCGGGCGGCAGGCACTGGTGGTCGACCTAGTAATCGAAAGCACACGCCTGACCAGAGTTCTGATGGATGGGGGCAGTGGCTTGAATATCTTGTATGCAGCAACCCTCCGGGATATGGGCATTCCGATGTCCAAGCTGAGAGAAAGTAACATGAGGTTCCACGGGGTAATCCCCGGGAAGAAAGCCGACTCGCTTGGCCAGATCACACTCGACGTGGTCTTTGGTGAGTCAAAGAATTACCGCAAAGAGATGCTGACGTTCGAAGTGGTGGACTTCAACAGCGCCTATCACGCCATCCTGGGTAGGCCCGCCTACGGCAGGTTCATGGCTCGACCATGTTACGTCTACCTCAAGCTGAAGATGCCGGGACCCAACGGCGTTATAACCGTCACTGGGAACCGTCAGAAAGCGGAATAATGCTTCCAGAAAGGCTCGAAGAACGCCAACGAGCAAATGGCAGCAGTAGAGATGGATGAGTACCAAAAGAGCGTGGATCCGAGTGATCTGCTGAGGGCGAAGAAGCCGGCTTCCGAGTCAGCTTTCCAGTCGGCCGGGGACACAAAACCCGTGCACATCCACCCCACCGACCCCAACACAACACCGACCCACGTCTCCACTACACTCGACAGCAAATAGGAAGAAGCGCTCATCCAGTTCCTCCGTGAGAACTGGGACATCTTCACATGGAAACCATTAGACATGCCGGGTGTACCCAGGGGACTGGCTGAGCACCATTTGCGAGTCGACCCTAAAGTGAAACCTGTGAAGGAACATCTCCGTCGATCCGCCGCGGAGAAGCGAAAGGCAATTGGCGAAGAAGTGGCTCGACTCCTGGCAACAGAATTTATCCGCGAGATATACCACTCCGAGTGGCTCGCCAATGTTGTCATGGTCCCCAAGAAGGACAAGTCTCTCCGCATGTGCACCGATTTCAAGCACATCAATCGGGCCTGCCTGAAGGATCATTTTCCTCTTCCCCGCATCGATCAGATAGTCGACTCGACTGCGGGATGTGAACGTTTGTCCTTTCTAGACGCGTATTCCGGGTACCATCAGATCCGTCTGTTCGGGCCCGACGAAATCAAGACAGCTTTCATCACCCCCTTCGGGTGTTTCTGTTATGTCACCATGCCTTTCGGCCTCAAAAATGCTGGCGCTACCTTCATGCGCATGATCCAGAAGTGCTTGATAAAGAAAATCAGTCGAAACGTCGAGGCATACATGGATGACATTGTGGTCAAGTCACGGAAAGGTTCCGACCTGCTGACTGACCTCGCTGAGACATTCGCAAGCCTAAGAAGCTACGATATCAAGCTCAACCCGTCAAAGTGTACATTTGGAGTTCCTGGCGGCAAGTTGCTCCGTTTTCTCGTTTCTGAATGGGGAATCGACGCCAACCCACAGAAGGTCAGCACCATCCTCCGAATGAAACGCCCCGAGCGTATACATGACGTCCAGAAGCTTACTGGTTGCTTGGCCGCATTGAGTCGATTCATTTCTCGTCTTGGTGAGAAGGCACTACCTCTCTACTGACTCATGAAGAAATCCGACAAGTTCGAGTGGAATCCCGAAGCCGAAGCAGCATTTGAAGAGCTCAAAGCCCTGCTGTCCACCCAGCCAGTGCTCGCTGCCCCAGTCAGCGGAGAGCCTCTTCTACTGTATATTGCTGCCACTGGACAAGTCGTCAGTACTGTACTCACGGTCGAGCGAGAAGAAGAGGGCAAGGCATACAAGGTCCAACGCCCGGTCTATTATATATCCGAAGTTTTGACTCCCTCCAAGCAAAGGTATCCACATTACCAAAAGCTTGTGTACGGGATTTACTTGACTGCAAAAAAGGTTGCCCATTACTTTTCGGACCATACGATCTCAGTCGTCAGCGACGCTCCGCTGTCAGAGATCCTAAACAACCGAGACGCAACCGGTCGAGTGGCAAAATGGGCGATTGAACTTCTTCCGTTAGATATCAAGTTTGAAGCGAAGAAAGCCATCAAGTCTCAGGCTATAGCAGATTTTGTGGCCGAGTGGATAGAACAAGAGCTGCCGACTCAAGTTCAGTCGGACCATTGGACTATGTTCTTCGATGGATCCAAGATGCTGAACGGACCCGGCGCAGGCGTGGTCGTGGTTTCTCCCAGGGGCGACAAGCTCAGCTACGTCCTTCAGATCCACTTTGATTCATCAAACAACGAAGCCGAATACGAAGCGCTTTTGTATGGGTTGCGTATGGCCATCTCACTCGGCGTCCGTCGCTTGATGGTCTACGGCGACTCCGACCTGGTGGTGAACCAAGTGATGAAATAATGGGACGTCAGGAGCCCGGCAATGACCAGTTACTGATGTGCGGTGCGGAAGCTTGAAAAGAAGTTCGAAGGCTTAGAGCTCCATCATGTGCCCAGGGCCAAGAACCAACTAGCCGATGACCTCGCCAAAATTGGGTCGACTCGGAAGCCCATTCCCAAGAATGTGTTCCTAGAGCATTTGCACACCCCTTCTGTCAAAGAAGACCCCTTCACGGAAGAGCACCCGCAGCCAGTCAGCGCGTCAGATCCGACTGAAGTCGAGGTACCGGCCATGGTCGACTTGATCATGGAGGTCTTAGTGATTACGCCGGACTTGACTGTGCCATATATATCTTATCTGCTCAGGCAAGAGCTCCCAGAAGATGAGGAAGAAGCATGCCAGATCGGCCGCCGATCCAAGGCGTTCACCGTCATCCAGGGTCAACTCTACAGAGAAAGCGTCACTGGAGTCGCTCAGCGCTGCATCACTCCATAGGAAGCTCGACTGATCTTGGATGAAATCCACTCAGGAACTTGCGGCCACCACGCTTCTTCCCGGACTATAGTGGCCAAAGCATACCGAGTCGGGTTCTACTGGCCCCGCGCCAACGAGATGGCCAAGGATATTGTGGACAAATGCGCAGGTTGCCTGTTCTACTCCAACATGACCCACAAGCCAGCGTCCGCCTTGAAGACCATTCCGCTGGTTTGGCCCTTCGCTGTTTGGGGCTTGGACATGGTCGGCCCTTCCAGGACAGGGAGGAGCGTATTCACCCACCTGCTCGTGGCAGTCGACAAGTTCACCAAATGGATTGAGGCCAAGCCCATCAAGAACCTCGAGTCAAGCACCGCCATCAGCTTCATCAGAGAATTGATATTCAGATATGGGGTTCCCCACAGCATCATCACAGACAACGGCTCCAACTTTGACTCGGATGAATTCAGAGCTTTCTGTGCTTCCCAAGGAAAAAGAGTCGACTACGCCTCCATGGCACATCCGCAGTCGAATGGGCAGGCAGAAAGAGCGAATGGTTTGACTCTCCAGGGCCTAAAACCACGGCTCGTGCGTGATCTTAAGCATGCCGCTGCGGCTTGGGTAACGGAACTACTATGTCTTATGGGGTCTGAGAACAACTCCAAACCGGTCGACCAACCGTACCCCTTTCTTCATGGTCTATGGAGCTGAAGCGGTGTTACCGAGCGACTTGTTACACAACGCCCCCAGAGTGGAACTCTTCTCCGAAGCCGAGGCAGAGCAGGCTCGTCAGGATCCAGTGGACCTTTTGGAAGAGGAAAGAGAGATGGCCTTGATCCGGTCGACCATCTATCAACAAGACCTGCGTCGATTCCATGCTCGCAACGTCAGAAGCCGAGCGTTCCAGGAAGGAGACCTAGTCCTTCAAGTACATCAGAAACGTCCACACAAGCTCGCCCCGCCCTGGGAAGGTCCATTCATCATCACCAAGGTACTACACAATGGAGCATACCACCTCTACAACATAGCCAAGAAGAAAGACGAACCTCGTTCGTGGAACGCGGACCTGCTCCACCGCTTTTATAGTTGAGACACTCGACGGTCGAGTTGTAATAAAGATTTCCCAATTTGTTTCAAAGACAAGTTAGCAATGATCCTTTAATGATTGATGTTCTCTAAAAACGTTGGTCTTCAAAATCCACCAGTGGGTGCTTAGCTGCGGTCCTCCGAGCAACCTTACAAGTATAAAGTGGCTCTGCCTTCCGAGCTTCACCACAAATACAACGTAGTTTGGAATCGCCTAAGTTACAAACATCCACTTCGAGTGAAGAGCAACCCTCTCACTCGGGGGCTTAGCTGCGACCCCGTGACTCGCCTAAGTTTCAAACCCCTACTCCGAGTGAAGAGCAACCCTCTCACTCGGGGGCTTAGCTGCGGTCCTCCGAGCTACGTCGCAAGTATAATGTGGCTCTGTCTCCCGAGCTCCGCCACAAATACAACGTAGCTTGGAATCGCCTAAGTTACAAACATCCACTCCGAGTGAAGAGCAACCCTCTCA
>LR738709.1:319014546-319090554 GCA_902687465.1 Secale cereale
TAAGTTACAAACATCCACTCTGAGTGAAGGGCAACCCTCTCACTCGGAGACTTAGCTGCGACCCCGTGACTCGCCTAAGTTTCAAACCCCTACTCCCAGTGAAGAGCAACCCTCTCACTCGGGGGCTTGGCTGCGGTCCTCCGAGCTACGACACAAGTATGATGTGGCTCCGTCTTCCGAGCTCCGCCACAAATACAACGTAGCTTGGAATCGCCTAAGTTACAAACATCCACTCCGAGTGAAGGGAAACCCTCTGACAAGGATGCTCAGCTGCAGACGTCGACTCAAAGATTCAAGCAATCAAAGAAGAGCCGCAAACCGAAAGATCAAAATCAGATAAAAGCCCCGCAAGATTTGGGCAAGAGTACTTTGGCCACAAGCCCACCAGAGTTTAACGATTACAAGACCACACGGCATTCCGCGGTAAATGAGATTAAAATATCAAAGTCATTCCTCAGGGGGAGGCGGGCTTGCGGGTGCGACAAACTCGTCCAGGTCGATCCCGTCGGCGATGTGAGTGGCGGCTTCCAGGAAGGTAACGACTGGAATTGGAGCTCCTTCGTATTGGCAACCTTAAGCGCCGCAAGCCTCCTCTCCTTCACCTCCTTGCAATGCACGCGGACCAAGGACAACGCCACATCGGCTCCACCCTGGGCGGCCGACTTCTTCCACTCCTGCACTCGGTTGGGGATCTCGTTGAGTCGAGTCATCAGGGACTCGAGGTTGTTCTCCTGCACGATCCCCCTCCAGAGCGCGCTGTCGATTCGGGCCATCACCGCTTTCAGCCGTCCCAGATAATCCGTGGCCGCGGTGAGGCGGGACTCCAGCCTCAAGATGTTCATGGCTACCTCATCCTTCACGATGGAATTGGTTGGGTCCAAGCCGGGCTCGACCCGTCCAGTCTCCTCTTCAAAGTTATGACAAAACTCTGCGCCGAAAATAGCAAGTCGAGTCAGCAGACAAGATATGGGTCGACCGATCCAGCCTAAACCGGGACGAGGAGACATACCTTCGAGCATGAGGTACCATTTCTTGGTGAGGTCGCCCAGATAGGCCTCAAGATCAACCCTCTTCCGGAAAAGAGCCTCATACTTGTCATTCAAGACAGCCTTGGAGTTCTTCAGCCGAGTCACCTGCGTCGAGCGAGCCTCTCAACCTGATGATCTCCGCCTCGAGCGCACCTACAGAAGCCAACTTCTGCGCCGCCAGTTCCGCCTTTTCTTGAGCCGCCTGCTGCGTCGCCGCCAGGTCGAGATCCTTCTGCTCCAAGGCCGCTTTCAGTTGACCTACCAAAGCCATCACTGGACAGATGAACATGAAGGAACACAAGGCATATCTATCAAAAGTCAGTCGCCAAAAGGCCGATGTCGGTTACCAGCCGCATCATCCCGCGTCTTCTTCAGATGGTCCCGAGCCAACTGCAAGTCGAGATTGAGCTGGATTTGCTTCTTCTCAAGGTCTGCAAATTTGGCTCCAAACTCGCAAGATTTCTGCATCAACACGACAAAGCAAGATTCTAAGACTACAGTCGAGTTAAAACACTCAACTGCAGTCTCGGGGACTACACCCAGTGGGTGCACTAAGCGTGCCCCACTGGTTTCACTCGGCCGAGGTCATCCCGGCTCGAGCTCAAAAAAACGAAAGCAAGCACATCAAGAATTCACCCAGTGGGTGTGGTGTCATCTCACGAACAAAGCAACAGATTCTCTCGAAGCCAAAGACTATTTCAGTGAAGATAACGAACCTAGATGTTAGCCCGAAGAGCAGAACTAGCATCATAAGCGGCCATGCTGGCCTCATACGCCGCCTTCGTCCTCTCCATCATCACCCCCGCCTGGTGAACGGCTTCTTGAGCCGCTCCCACAGGATCCTCCAGGAGGCGGTAGGAGGAGAAGAGAACAGACGAAGTGGCAGGCGTAGGGTCGACGGCAGGTACGGGCGCTGGGTCTATGGCAGGAGCGGGCACTGGGTCGACGGCTGGAGTAGACGCTGGGTCGACGACTGAAGCAGGCGATGGGTCGACGGCTGTCGAAGCAAGGCGCACGGTCGACACAGGGTCAGCAAAGGAGACCGTGGCTCGGGTCGCGTCTTCCTGTTACTGGGCCTCCGAGCCAGAAAGCGCCTTCCGGCCCTTCTTCCATGTGCGTCGTCGGTCTCCCCCCAAGCGCTCCTCATCATCATCGTCATCCGGGAGCTCTATGACGAGGCGCGGCACTTCGAGTCAAGCAACAAGCAAAGTTCAGTCGACTGTCACCCACGACCGACGAAAGAAAACAAAAACAAGACACAATCCATAGAACCCGCACCTGCGCGGGATGTCGCGGCATCCGCGGTCTCCTCATCGTCTCGGCCCCGGTCGATGTCCATCGAGGTCGTGGAAGTAGCGGCACTGAAAAGTTCACTCGAAGATGGGTCGACAGAAGATGCAGTCGACCTCCAAAAAGCAGAAAGAAACAAGACCAAGCGATACTTACGTGGAGGCGATCGGTACATCCACCTTGATCCTGGGCAAGGCCTTCCGGGGCTTGGTGGTGGTAACCTTGGGCTGCTTGGGCACCTTCTCAGAAGGGTCAGGAGTGGCCGTCCGAGTGCGCTTGGGCGCCCGAGAGCCCGAAGGACCCGTCCGAGGGCGTGCGGCCCCTGGGTCGTGCTTCTCCTTGGACCGCCGCTCATCACGGGGAGGTGACTCGACCTCCTCCCCGCTGCAGTAGTCCTTGCTCTCCTCCTCCGACTTCCACTCGGCAGCGTCGCCCACGCCCTTCTCGCCCTCCTGGACCAAGTCCCCGTTGGGCAGCGAGTACATCTCGGTGTAGATCTGCAAAGGGAGAAGTTTGACCAAATATCAGTCGGATCTGTCAATACAAATCGCAAGCCAAATGGCAGAAACATCACTCGGGAGCAGAAGACTAACCTTGTCGGGAAGATGGTCAGCGTCGAATGGGATGACCCTCCCAGACCCCCTGGGATTGTCTTTGTTCCCCGTGATGCACTTCAAGCACTGCGCCACGTACTTCACATCGGCCGCCTCCGGGTGGACTCGCGACGAGTCGTCGGTGCCAGAGTACAACCACATCGGGTGGTCCCGAGCTTGGAACGGCTGGATCCTCCGCATGAGGTACACCTCAAACAGATCCATCCCCATTACACCCTCGCGGACTAACTGGACTACCCTCTCCACCAACATATCCACTTCGGCCCTCTCGCCCTTACCCACCATCATCGAAGGAGGCTGGCTGGCTCGACCCAGAGTGAACGGAGGAAGACCAGTCGACTGACCCGGGGTCGGACTATCCTTGTAATAAAACCAGGTCGACTGCCAGCCCCGAATCGACTCCGGAAAGATCATGGGGGCAAAGGTGCTCCTATTCCTAAGTTGGATTCCGAGCCCGCCGCACGCCTAGAGGACGTGCGTCTTATCGTCGCTCGGATTCGCCCTCTTGACAGTTTGCGAGCGGCAGGTAAAAATGTGTTTGAACAAACCCCAGTGCGGCCGGCAACCGAGGAAGTTCTCGCACATGGAAACGAAGGAAGAAAGGAAGGCGATGGAGTTGGGCGTGAAGTAATGCAACTGGGCGCCGAAGAAAATCAAGAACGCGCGAAAGAAAGGATGTGGAGGCATGGAAAAACCTCGGTCGACGTGGGTCGCGAGGAGGACGCATTCGTGCTCCCGCGGCCGGGGCTCGAGTTCTCCCTCTGGCACCCACCAGGAACCGCACGCGATCAGTCCTTCCTCCTCCAGCTCCTCCAGATCCTCTGCCACGACGGTGGACCGGATCCAATCCCCCTGGATCCAGCCAGCGGGGAGCCCAGACCTCGATGACGATCCTCTCCGGTCGGACCGCCTCCCCTTCCCCGTCACCGCCTTCTTCGAGCGCTCCATCGCCGCGGTTTTGTCCTTGCCCATGGCTCGCGCACCGGCGGTCGCTGTGGAGAGGGGCGAGAAGAAGCAGAGGCACAGTGAAGAAGCAGAGGCGGAAGAAGAGAGATTGGGCGCACAGTGCCCCCGCTACGGGTTCGGCGCACTCTTATAGCAGCCCGGTCGAGTGGCTGAACGGTGGCCCCAAGTAATCTTATTAAATCCCGTAACAGGCGCGAGCACGATACGTGGCAAAAAAGGTGGCGCGAGAATCGAGGCGTCTCAAGTATATCCCTCTGATTGCTGCGGCACGTTCCGCCCCGCGCACTTCCCCAAATTTCGAAAACCCGCAGAATCCGGCGACCAAAGGGCAACCAACCCCGCCGAAAACTGCACGCGCTAACGGCGCCCGATGCCTAGCACAAAGTTCTGTCGACGCAAGAAGCAACTAACACACTCGACGACTCCAGAATCGATCAAGGCGACCAAGGCAAGACCGAGGAAGACTGCCCAGTCTGCAAACTCAGAAGCAATCTACCCCAGGGACGTCGAGCCAGAACCGGAGCTTCCCTCAGCACTCTCTTGCTCAAGCCTCAATCCATTCGGGGGCTACTGACGAGGTTACAGACCTAGGGTAGGGTCACAGGTCCGACCAAGATACACCACCCAAGGTCACTACCCTAGAAGATCAAAAGACAAAAACTTATGACGATAGAGACAGTCGACTGAGAAAGTCCAAGAGGACACTCCACTCGACTGAGCCTCATCCACAAGACGACTCAACCCCACTCGACCAATCCAAGGCACTCGACCTCCGAAGGTCAAGTGTCACTTAAGACAGCAACGGTCTTGTATTTACTCGCCGTAGTAAACACCTTAATTACTCTTTACTGCGGGCGTTATCAGTAACACCTGCCTTAATGTACATTGAACCCTTGGTAACGTGGAGCATGGCTGGTGTCCTGGCACACTATATAAGCCACCACCCTCCTCCAGAACAAGGGTTTGCACCTTTGTAACCCACATATACACATATCAGTCGACCAGCCTCCGGGCACCGAGACGTAGGGCTGTTACTTCCTCCGAGAAGGGCCTGAACTCGCAAACACCTTGTGCACAACACCACCATAGCTAGGGCCTTGCCTCTCCATTCGTACCCCCTACTCGTACTGTCAGACTTAGAACCACGACACCTTCCCCCATCTATCTATAGCGGTCCACTCTCCCGCAACCCACTGTACCCTCTACTTGAACATGGTGCTTTATGCTTCATATTATTATCCAATGATGCGTTGCCATCCTATGATGTCTGAGTAGATTATCGTTGTCCTATCGGTGATTGGTGAATTGCTATGATTGATTTAATTTACTTGTGGTTATGTTGCTATCCTTTGGTGCCCATCATATGAGCGCGCACGTGGATCACACCATAGGGTTAGTTGTATGTTGATAGGACTTCGTATTGGAGGGCAAGAGTGACAGAAGCTTCAACCTAGCGTAGAAATTGATGCATACGGGATTGAAGGGGGACCAATATAACTTAATGCTATGGTTGGGTTTTACCTTAATGAACGTTAGTAGTTGCGGATGCTTGCTAATAGTTCCAATCATAAGTGCATATAATTCCAAGTAAGGGATGACATGCTAGCAGTGGCCTCTCCCACATAAAACTTGTTATCGGTCTAGTAACGTAGTCAATTTCTTAGGGGCAATTTCGCAACTCCTACCACCACTTTTCCACACTCTCTATTTTAACTTTATTGCTTCTTTATCTTAACAGCCCCTAGTTTTATTTACGCGTTCTTTATATTCTTGCAAACCTATCCCACAGAAACTACAAAGTACTTCTAGTTTCATACTTGTTTTAGGTAAAGTAAACGTCAAGCGTGCGTAGAGTTGTATCGGTGGTCGATAGAACTTGAGGGAATATTTGTTCTGCCTTTAGCTCCTCGTTGGGTTCGACACTCTTAGTTATTGAAAGAGGCTACAACTGATCCCCTACACTTGTGGGTTATCAATGGGATTCCTCAAATGCCCTAGGTCTTCGTGAGCAAGCAAGTTGGATGCACACCCACTTAGTTTCTTTTGTTGAGCTTTCATACATTTATAGCTCTAGTGCATCCGTTGCATGGCAATCCCTACTCACTCACATTGATATCTAATGATGGGCATCTCCATAGCCCATTGATACGCCTAGTTGATGTGAGACCGTCTTCCTCCTTTTGTCTTCTCCACAACCACCACTCTATTCCACATAGTGCTATGTCCATCGCTCACGCTCATATATTGCAGGGATGAACTTTCTTTGGCCATGTTATTTTGAGAACACATGATTGCTTTGTTAGTATGCTTGAAGTATTATTATTATTATGTCAATATGAACTTTTATCTTGAATCTTTCGGATCTGAACATTCATGCCACAACAAAGAGAATTACATTGAGAATTGTGTTAGTTAGCATTCCACATCAAAAATTCTATTTTTATCATTTACCTACTCGAGGACGAGCAGGAATTAAGCTTGGGGATGCTTGATACGTCTCCAATGTATCTATAATTTTTGATTGTTCCATGCTATTATATATTCTGATTTGGATGTTTAATGGGCTTTATTATACACTTTTATATTATTTTTGGGACTAACCTACTAACCCAAGGACCAGTGCAAATTGCTGTTTTTTTTGCCTATTTCAGAGTTTCGCAGAAAAGGAATATCAGACGGGGTCCAAACGGAATGAAACTTCGGGAGAGTTATTTTTGGAACCGTATCTACCCAGAAGACTTGGAGTACACGCGAGGGAACGAAGGAGGTGGCCACGAGGGTCTAGGGCCCGCCCCCTCCCCCTGGGCGCGCCCCCACCCTCGTGGGCCCCCTCTGGCTCCCCCGATGCCCTCCTTCCTCCTATATATATCCATGTACCCTGAAAACATCGATGCAACAGAGAAAACCCTAATTCCACCGCCGCAACCTTCTGTTCCCGTGAGATCCCATCTTGGGGCATGTTCCGGAGCTCCGCCGGAGGGGGGATCTAACACGGAGTGCTTCTACACCAATGCCATAGCCTCACCAATGAGTTGTGAGTAGTTTACCACAGACCTTCTGGTCCATAGTTATTAGCTAGATGGCTTCTTCTCTCTTTTTGGATCTCAATACAAAGTTCTCCTCGATCTTCGAGGAGATCTATTCGATGTAATCTTTTTACGGTGTGTTTGTCAAGATCCGATGAATTGTGGGTTTATGATCAAGATTATCTATGAACAATATTTGATTCTTTTCTGAAATCTTTTATGTATGATTATAATATCCTTGCAAGTCTCTTCGAATTATTGGTTTGGTTTGGCCTACTAGATCTATAGTTCTTGCAATGGGAGAAGTGCTTGGCTTTGGGTTCAATCTTGCAGTGTCCTTTCCCAGTGACAGCGGGGGCAGCAAGGCACGTATTGTATTGTTGCCATCGAGGATAAAAAGATGGGGTTTATATCATATTGCTTGAGTTTATCCCTCTACATCATGTCATCTTGCTTAAAGCATTACTCTGTTCTTATGAACTTAATACTCTAGATGCATGCTGGCTAGCGGTCGATGTGTGGAGTAATAGTAGTAGATGCAGAATCGTTTCGGTGATGTGATGCCTATATATAATGATCATGCCTAGATATTCTCATAACTATGCGTAGAATTCTGCTATCATGAGAGAAGCGACTAGTGAAACCTATGCCCCCGAGTCTATTCTCATCATATTAATCTTCCATCTACTTTGCTTTGTTTTATTTACTTTATGTTCTTATACCAAAAATACCAAAAATATTATACCATCCTATCTATCAGATCTCACTTTCGTTAAGTGACCGTAAAGGGATTGACAACCCCTTATCGCGTTGGCTGCGAAGTTCTTTTTTGTTTGTGCAGGTGCGAGGGACTCACGCGTGGTCTCCTACTGGATTGATACCTTAGTTCTCAAAAACTGAGGGAAATACTTACGCTACTGTGTTGCATCACCCTTTCCTCTTTGAGGAAATACAACGCAAGCTCGAGAAGTAGCAATGTTGTCTTTAGTTTGGCCGCCAACCGCTTAAAATGATTTTGGATGAATGGCTGGCTGGCCCAAGCTTGCCTGACCACCTCCTGGAAGCCTTCTATGTTCGTCCAGAATGCTTCAAAATGGAACCGTGTCCCGCGTGTTAGGTTTGCCTCGAGCACCAGGTGAAGTGGGCAGTGGTCAGATGTGCTATTGCTCAACGCTGAAAGGAAAGATGCCGGGTGTCGCGCCTCCCACTCCACTGAGACCAAGACTCTATCCAACTTCTCTGGCGTGGCCTCCATCCGTTCATTAGACCAAGTGTATCTACGGCCATTGAGATATAACTCTTTCATGTCCAGATCGGTGATGCATCGTCTGAAGAGGCCCATCATTCGGCAGTTAATCTTGTCATTGCTTTTGTACGAGGAGTCGACAATGAGGTTAAAATCGCCAGCGAGGATCCAAGGACCTGCATGTAAATCCCAGATATCTCTGAGCTCCTGCATGGAAGTCACCTTGTCCACATCCTCATGGGGTCCATAAACCCCAGTGAGCCACCAACCAACTACCTCATGCAATTGCACCCACGTTGTGATAGTATTGGCCATGATGTGCGGGTTTGTCAGCTGCACACATGCATATTTGGTGGTCAGTATAATGCCAGTGCACGTGCCTATCGCCGGTACGCAGAAGAACATGTCGAAGGCTGGCCCGAGGCATTGTCGCACAACTGTTGGGTTCATGTCCTAAATCTTAGTTTCCTGCAAACAGACCACACTCGCGCCCGAGCTCGAAATGATGTTATTTATTGCATTGCGTATCGCCGGGCTATTCATGTCGCGCAGATTCCACACCACAATCACTTGACTTGCGTCAGCCATAGAAAAGGCCTACAAGCAAGTGACCCTGAGTACACACACTAAAGTGTTGCACTCTCCACCCCCCTTCCTAATGGTAGCACATCCACCTGCCATCCAAAGAGGCCTACGATCGCCATGATGTGCGATTGTTCTAATGGTCTCGAGAAGAGCTGTAAGTATGCCTGCATGGACTCGTCACCGATCACCTCACCCTCTCTAGTAATTCCAAGCTGCACCATGAGAGTACATTGTTGGGTCTTTACTGAGGCGCCGCTAGTTAAGCGCCCATTTATCTTGAGGCTGCGCCGAACCACCAAAGGTCGTGTCCGGCATTGATGCTTGGTCCTGGTCACGGCTGGTGTTGGCAGCACCGGTGTAACCTTTTACATGTACTTCGATCGTAGCCACGCGATGGAGTTGTTGATCGATCGTGTCACTGAGCCCTGGTCTTCCTTGGACCTCAATCCCGAGAGGCTCACCAAAAAAGTATCAAGAACATTTCCCTGCCCTCGTTCCTCGCCAGTTGTGTCATGCCTAGACCAACAGCTATCCCCACAGTGGAGGGAATCGGATTGGACCTGCACTTGGTTCAAAATTTGAATTCGTCCAGCTTCGTCCGGTGACATCATGCGCTGGTCATCCTCCGAGCTTTGGCTAGGCATGATCTGCAGCCTTGGCTCTGGGCCACCTTCGTCCTTGCCCTTGTCTCCATCCATCGAGCACACCTCAGTCGTGATCTGCGCCACACCGATCATGCCCCCACCGAGGACAGGTGTCGAGAAGCCATCAACCAGTGGCTCTTCTAGAACTATCGAGGCCACCAATTCCCCACACACCCGTGTCAAAAGCGTGTTGCTGACCAGAGGCTGGGCCTCCTCTCTTTCCATGTCGGCTATCCCCTGGACCAGCACGTGATCCAGGCCCATCCTGCGCGAGGCGGGCGGTCCCATCTCCTCCTCGGCGTCTGCCGTAGCCGGCACCGTCGCCGTCGCGTCGACCGTCTCCATCCCACAGGCGGACGCAACTTGCACTCTAAAGCTCCATTGCCCGCCTGATGGCTTTCATTGTGGCGGTCGGGGCAGCAAACATTTTGTCGAACACCCTTGTCGGTGTACTAAGGTAGGGGTGCCTCAGTACCCCAACTTGTGCACGGGCAGTTGCAGCTTCCCGCGGCAAGGTTTACTGCGTGCTCGCCGGAGACCTTCCTGCTCCCTATTAAACCATTCAAAAACAAAGTATACAAGACATAAGACCGAGACCCCGGCAAGAGGAGCTTGCCGGGAAGGCCGTACCAGGCTCAAGACTGTTCCCCTAACACAAGACCCTGGCAAGAGGAGCTTGCCAGGAAGACTAGAAGACATCGCCTCGGCGCTATCCGCGCCCCGGCAAGGGGTCCCGGGAGCGGCTAGCTCCCGGGCCCGGCAAGATCGAGGTCCCCGGCAAGGTGCTTGCCGGGGAGGTTGCGCTGTGTGCCCGCGCTCCAGCTCATCGGCCCACGCGTCGCCCTGGCGCTTATCCAGGGACGCGTGGCGGATGGCTGTGCAGCCTGGGGTACACGGTGGCACTCCACGGTGATGGATCCGTCGCCGTGGCGGACGGAGACGCTAAGGCGGGAGCTTTTGGGGTCGACGGCGACGGGCATTAAATGCCCTTGTCCCCCACTGTTAAAGTAGGTATAGACCACTGTTCTGTACTGTAGCTCCACTGTTCCCGCACTGTTACAACTACCACCTCTTTTACATTTTTACCCCTTTCTCCTACGTTGACACCTGTCGGTGACCCCTTGCACTATAAAAGGAGGCCCATGCACAACGTGGAGGGGGTTCGAAACCTAGATTACTCTCACGCACGGTGTAGCTGCTTCTTCAAGCTCCCGAGCACTCAACTCAATACACAGTCAAGCAGGAGTAGGGTTTTACGCATCCGTGCGGCCCGAACCTGGGTAAAACTGCCCGCGTGTGTGCCTCGATCTGCTCTTTGTGCTCCCTCCGCCCTCGTACCGCACAGACAAGGGGCCCCGGTCCCATAGGTGTTCGTGGCGGACAGTTTCCCCCGACATCTTTGGCGCGCCAGGTAGGGGGCGTCGAGGTTGTGCGAACCTGATCCGGCGTTCGCGCGGGCGCATTCTTCATCAACCTCTCCAGCTTCATCAGCAACTTCATCAGCGACAACTCCATGGCCCCGAAGAAGAAGGCTTCGGAGGTCGGAGGCCCGTCTGCGTCTCACCCGCTGCCACCAGAGCCAACGGTGGGCGGGGGAGATGCCGTCGGAAGGGTGGTTGCCGGTGAGGACACTCACGGCGCCACCAGATCCAAGAACCGGACGGACGACCGAACCTCGGTCTCCGTGGACGCGCCGCGTCCATCGCAGCACACAACGACCCAGCAGCGCCATACCACGGGAGGTGGTATCCGCTTGCTGGGACAAGGCCAGACCGGAGGCTCGCGGGACGCCCCGGACCCCCGTCCAGGCACAAGCAAAGCGAAGGCGCCGGCGCGGGACCCCGCTCCTTCTAACGTTGTTAGAAGTCCGAGCGTATCCCGCTCCTCGCACCGCTCACCCGCGTTCCCCTCTACTCCAGCAGAAGCGCTCGCAAGGGCGCAGCTGCTCCTCGACTTTCCTCCGGCGGCCGACAAGGCCGAAGAATGGAGGGCCACCATCCGGAGCCTGATAGACTTCGCCAACAACGATTCTCCACAGCAGCCGTCGGCCTCACGGCCGCGGCAGGCTGAGAAGACGAAGGCTATCGACGACAAGACTGCCGGGGGTGCGACAAGCGTGCACTCCCCGCCGCAGAAACAGAAGACGCCGCCCCGCCGGAACAACCCCGACGACGGCTCCACAGCCTCGTCGGACCCGCGGGCCCGTCGGGACCAGCGCCAGGTCCTCGACGACCGGCGAGATGAAGACGCTCGAACCACGATCGAGCGCCGCCGAGAAGCTCGGCGACAATCCGACAAGAGAGCTGGGAACACCGTCGACGCGCACGCGCCCGGTGAACCAGGCGACTTGCCGTACGCGGCAGGTTGCCCTGCGTTCACCCGCGAGCTGCGGCGCGTCCAGTGGCCCAGCATGAAGAACTTTAAGCCCGACGTACCGGAGAAGTACGACGGCAAGACGCACCCCTCGGAATTTCTCAGCGTCTACACTATCGCAGTGCAAGCTGCCGGGGGGCGCGACGAGAAGATCTTAGCCAACTACTTCCCGCTCGTGCTGAAGCCGAACGTCCGTTCGTGGCTCATGCACTTGCCGGAAGGCTCTATCTCTTCTTGGGCCGACCTCTGCCATCAGTTTGTTGGCGCCTTCACCGGCGGCCACAAACCCCATGGCCAGGAGAGCGATCTCCATATCTTGGCCCAGAAGGAAGGCGAACCCCTGCGCAAATATATCCAACGCTTCAGCCGGGTGCAGCACAACATACCTGACGTTCACCCTGCTGCGGTTATCAGCGCGTTCCATCAGAACGTGCGTAACCGCCGCATGCGTGAGGAAATGGCAATGACCAAGATTAGGGACGTCAGCGAGCTCTACGCTCTTGCTGACAAGTGCGCACGCGCAGAAGAGGGGAGGAAACTCCCCGGGGAGGATGCTGGCGCAGGAGGAAGCGACAGCGACGACACCGCCCCGGCAAAGAAGAGCCGGCGGCGGAACAACAGAAAGAAGGGCAAAAAGGAGGTGCTTGCCGTCGAGAAGTCCGGCAAGGAGGCCCCCGCCAAGCAAGCACAGGCTGGCGGCTCCGGCAAGGAGCCTGCCCCTGCAGCGGCGGCCGACAAGCCGGGTAGCTCCGACAAGCAATACTGTAAGATACACCGCACCAAGGGTCACGATCTCTCCAACTGCAAGCGCGTCGAGTACCTCGTCGAGCAGCAAAAAGCTGAGTACGAGAGGCGCGACAAGGAGAAGGCCCAAGGTGGCGGGGAAGAGCCCAGCAAGAAGCGGCCGTTCAACGGCCGGGGAGGACGCCGCGGCAAGGCTAAGCAGCGGCAAGGAGATCGACCTCCCCGGGGCCGCGACAACGACGAAGACGACGATGAAGACATGGAGGACGACGAGAACAGCGAGCAGGAGTTCCAGAAGGCCACGGAGGTCCTGTGCGTCGACGATGGCGCCTCCCGGCACACCTCCCACCGCCAACTAAAACAGTGGGTGTGTGAGGTGAACGCAGCGGAGCCGCCTGTGGAGTCGCGCAGGCTCCTCAAATGGTCCAGCACGCCCATCGTTTTTGACCTTGAGGATCACCCTGACCGCACCACGGCGGTCGGGTGCTTGCCGATGCTGGTTTCTCCCACCATCCGCAACCTCAAGGTCACCAAAATGTTGGTTGACGGCGGGGCCGGCCTGAACTTGATCTCCTCTGCTGTGATCAAGAAACTCCAGATTCAAGACGGCGAGCTCGAAGAGACCGGTTCATTCCAAGGAATCAACCCAGGAAGGAGCAAGCCCAAGGGAAAGATCACTCTGCCAGTAACCTTTGGCGGGGAGCTCAACTTCAGAACTGAGCGCATCACCTTTGACGTTGCCGATATTCCATTGCCTTACAATGGAATACTTGGCCGTCCTGCCCTCGCCAAGTTCATGGCAGCTTCCCATTATGCCTACAACGTGCTGAAGATGCCGGGGCCGATAAGCGTCATCACTGTCCACAGCGACAAGAAGGATGCGCTTATTTGCACCGACAAGATTTACCGGGATGCAGCAGCTGCGGCCGAGAAGGATACTCTTGCCGCTGAAGCTCCCGGGGGGAAGAAGACGAAGACCAAGTCCGGCAAGTGCTCTGGGACCCACTCCGGCAACCGCACCTCTTCGGAGTGCCGCGCTGCCGTCGAGGACGTTCCATCGAGCTCCACCGGCAAGAGCAAGAAAGGAATGGCTGCTCCTCCGGCAACCAAGAAAGTGTCCGCAAAGGAGGATGGCACTGGTGGTACTTTCACCATCAGTGCAACCCTTGACAGCAAATAGGAAAGCGCGCTCGTTGCCTTCCTGCGGGCGAATGTCGATGTGTTTGCCTGGCAACCATCCGACATCCCCGGTGTTCCCAGGAAGGTAATTGAGCACAAGCTTGCTGTCTGTCCTCATGCGCGGCCCATCAAGCAGAAAGTGAGGAAGCAAGCCGTGGAGCGCCAAGAGTTCATCAACGAGGAAATCAAGAAGCTAGAAGCAGCAGGCCTAGTTAGAGGTGTGATCCATCCGACGTGGTTGGCAAACCCAGTCGTCGTGCGCAAGGCCAACGGGAAGTGGAGACTGTGTATAGACTTCACCGATGTGAATAAAGCATGTCCCAAGGATCCATTCCCTTTGCCGCGCATTGACCAGATCGTTGACTCCACTGCCGGATGTGAGCTACTCTGTTTTCTTGATGCATACTCAGGCTATCATCAGATTTTCATGGCCAAGGAAGATGAAGAGAAGACTGCGTTTATCACTCCATGTGGCACTTATTGCTTTATCCGCATGCCCTTTGGATTGAAGAATGCAGGCTCAACTTTTGCAAGGGTAGTGTACACTGCTTTTGAGCCACAGATCCACAGAAATGTAGAAGCTTACATGGATGACATCGTGGTGAAGAGCAAAAGCAAGGAAACCCTGATTCAAGACTTGGAAGAAACGTTTCAGAAGCTGCGCAGGATACAGCTCAAGTTGAACCCCGAGAAGTGCGTCTTTGGAGTCCCCTCCGGCAAGCTTCTCGGGTTCTTTGTATCACAGAGGGGGATTGAAGCCAACCCCGACAAGATCAAAGCCATTGAGCAGATAGAGGCCCCGAAGCGCGTCAAGGATGTCAGAAGGCTTGCGGGATGTGTTGCTGCCCTCAGTAGGTTCATTTCAAAGTCTGCAGAACGCGCCCTACCTTTCTTCAAAATTTTGAAGAAGGCAGGTCCCATGAAGTGGACTCCGGAAGCAGAGGCGGCGTTGCAGGATTTGAAACGGTACCTGTCCTCCACTCCTATACTTGTCGCACCTAGACCACAGGAAAAGTTGTTGCTATACTTAGCGACAACCAACCAGGTGGTTAGTGCTGCGTTGGTAGCGGAGAGGGAGTCCGACGAGGAGTCAGCACCACCGGCAAGCGAATCCAGCGACAAACAGGGGGCTGACCCGACAAGCTCTGGCCCCGACAAGGAAGACTCTGCGCAGGAACAAGGAGAGGTGCGGAAGAAGATGGTGCAGCGCCCAGTGTATTTTGTAAGTTCCCTTCTCCAGGGGGCTAGATCAAGATACTCTGGTGTGCAAAAATTGCTTTTCGGCCTCCTCATGGCCTCAAGAAAGCTGCGCCATTACTTCCAAGCCCATGAGATAACAGTGGTCACTCGCTTTCCGTTGAAGAGGATATTGCACAATCCAGAAGCAACAGGCAGGATCGTTGAGTGGGCACTGGAGCTGTCGAGCTTTGGACTCAAGTTTGAAAGTACTTCAACCATACAGAGCCGAGCTTTGGCAGAATTCATAGCTGAGTGGACCCCGACACCAGAAGAAGAAGTTCAAGAAACAAGTGTACCCGTACAAGAAGCGACAAGTGAATGGGTAATGTATTTTGACGGTGCCTTCTCGCTGCAAGGCGCCGGTGCCGGCGTGGTACTCATCGCGCCCACCGGAGAACACCTCAAATATGTTATCCAGATGCACTTTCCCAGGGAGCAAGCGACAAACAACACCGCAGAGTATGAAGGCTTGCTTGCCGGCCTCAGGATTGCGGCCGAACTTGGGATCAGAAAGCTGATTGTGCGGGGCGATTCTCAGTTGGTGGTCCGACAAGTTAACAAGAGCTATCAGAGCCCTTTGATGGAAGCATATGTCGATGAAGTGAGAAAGCTTGAAGAGCACTTTGAAGGTTTGCAGATGGAGCACGTCCCGAGAGCTCAAAATGAAATTGCAGATGGCCTTTCAAAGTGCGCCGCAATGAAGTTACTTGTGGAACCAGGGACCTTCTTACTCAAGCTGACTCAACGATCCGTTACACCATCAATTGGGCAATCCAAGAAGAGGAAGTTGGTCTCCGGCGACTACTTGCCGGCGGATCTTCCTGAAACCGCCGCCAAGGTCTCCAAGATCGACAATCAGAACGCTGAGGAACAGTTTGCTCCTGCAAGTCCTCGGGCTTGTACAGTTGAAGCAAGCGTTCCCGGCAAGCCTCGCCCCGGCGAGCTTGCCGGGGGACCGTCAGCTCCGACAGGACCAGAGGTCCTTGCCGTAGAAGCTGAGGTTCCCGCAGCGGCCCTCGAGCCTTTAGCCCTTGCCGTCGAGCCTCGGGCTCCGGCATGGGCGCAGCAGATCGTCCGTTTTCTGCAAACTGGAGAACTTCCCGACGACCCTCAAGAGATAGAGAAGATAACCAGGCAGTCAAGTATGTATCAGTTCGTGGATAACGAGCTGTACAGAAGGAGACTCAATGGTGTCAGGTTGAAGTGCATCTCCAGAGAAGATGGACGGAGGCTGTTGGCGGAAATACACGGAGGCATATGCGGCCACCACATTGGCGCAAGGGCACTTGCCGGGAAAGCTTTCCGGCAAGGGTTCTTTTGGCAAGAAGCCCTCCAAGATGCGACTGCACTAGTAACCAAGTGTGAAGCGTGCCAGTTCCATGCGAAGCAGATCCATCAGCCAGCTCAAGCTCTCCAAACAATCCCTTTGTCGTGGCCCTTCTCGGTCTGGGGGCTCGATATCCTCGGCCCTTTCCCTCGCGCTGTCGGGGGCTTTGAGTACTTGTACGTCGCAATCGACAAGTTCACAAAGTGGCCGGAAGTGGAGCCAGTGAGGAAGGTGACAGCACAGTCAGCGGTCAGGTTCTTCAGGTCGATTGTTTGCCGTTTCGGAATCCCTAACAGGATCATCACCGACAACGGCACACAATTTACTAGTCGCACCTTCATGCAGTACGTCCAAGACCTTGGCGCCAAGGTCTGTTTTGCTTCTGTTGCTCACCCGAGGAGCAACGGTCAAGCGGAAAGGGCAAATGCTGAAGTGCTGCGCGGACTCAAGACAAGGACCTTTGACAGGCTGCGCAAGTGTGGAAGAAATTGGATAGAGGAGCTCCCGGCGGCTCTTTGGTCAATCAGAACGACACCAAGTCGAGCCACCGGACAGACACCTTTTGCTCTAGTCTACGGAGCAGAAGCAGTTCTCCCCACGGAACTCGTATACGGATCTCCTCGAGTGCTCGCTTATGATGAGCTCGAGCAAGAGCAGCTGCGGCAAGATGACGCATTGCTCCTTGAGGAGGGACGTCTCCAGGCTGCGGTACGAGCTGCTCGATACCAGCAAGCTTTGCGCCGCTACCATAGCCGCAAAGTCAAGGCCAGGAGTCTCGAGGAAGGCGACCTTGTTCTTTGGCGTGTTCAGTCCGCCAAGAATTCCAACAAGTTGACGCCGAAGTGGGAAGGCCCTTATCGGGTGAGACAAGTTACGAGGCCCGACGCTGTCCGCCTCGAGACCGAAGAAGGCTTACCGGTGAGCAACTCCTGGAACATAGAGCATCTTCGCAAGTTTCACCCCTAAGGCGCGGTTGCCGTGATCCGCTCCGGCAACCACCTTTTGTACAAGCTTTGCCGCTGTTGCATGTAACCCTTTGTACAAAGCCGGGCGCAGACCCCGTGCATCAGTAAAGTTTTCGTGTTTCTCGCATCGATTGCCTTTTGCATGCCTTTCCTTGCTATTTGCATGTTCTATTTGGCGTTTCGATGCAGCACTCAAGTGTACGGTAAGCATCAGCGCGCCGAAAGGCCATATACTTGTTTCCCTCTCCCTTTTCTTTCCTCTTAAGCAGAAGGAACGATTCCTCGCGCACAAGTTTGCCGGGGGGGAAGGGGGTGGAGGAGGAACCAAGTGCTGTTCAAGAAAGAGAAGTCTTACCGAAAAGCAAGCAGTATAAGCAAGCAGCATATGAAAGATAAGTTGTTAGAATTTGACCAGTTCAAATTTTAAATTTTAAGTTGTCTTCCTTGAACGATCACATTTTTGTATGGAAAACCTGTGCGCGGAGGAACCTACCCGTAGCTTGCCGCACCCTTATCTTGCTTTCGAGTTCACTCAACGATTTAAGTGAGCTGCGACAAGTGTCGCGCCCTTGCTTCGTTTCCGAGTACGCTCAGCAAGCTAAGTGCGTTGCGACTAGCTGCGGCAAGGTTGCTTGCCGGCGAAGACCTTGCCCAGCAGGCTGCTCAGAGTCCAGCACTCAGCGCTCGCGGCAAGGGTCCCTTGCCGGCAAGCTCCCCGGGAGCGTAGGGTGAAAAACATACAAACTCAAAGATTAAAACAAGGAAGATAACATTGCACTGATTGATCAAAATAGAGTAAATATCTTACAGAAGATAACTTGTCGCAATGGACTAATAGGTTCATGACATAATGTGCAGCAACAAAAAGATAAAGATAAGTGGAGCCCTAGTCTACGCGGTCGCCCTCTTTCCTGCCAAGCTTTGCCACCTTGGCGATGATGTGGCCGACCTGCTCCTTCAGGGCCTCCGTATCTGCATCTGCCGGCAGGGTGCGAAGAACGTTCGTGAGGTTGATTCCCGGGTTGCGGTACACGATCTTCGTCAACACCCGCTCCAGAGTTCCCGCGCAGAGCCGGCGCGACTCCTCGGCCAGCTGCGCGGGGATGCGGTTCCGGAGACCTGCAAGAGCCGGAGCGACCCCTCTGAAGAAGAGGCTGAGCTTGGCGCTGTGCGGGAGATCCGGATCCGGCGAGTAGATAAGATGTTCGACCTTCAACGCCAGCAACTCCTGGTCAATATTGGACGCAGAAGAAACCAGCTCTTCGGTCCACACTTCAATAGTCTGCCGAAAGAGCTCGGATGCCTTGTTGACGCTCTCCACCAAGGTTCGCTCCTTGCGGAGCTCATCCTTCAACTTGGTCTCCTGGGCCCGGGCAGCATCGAGCGATTCCTTCAGGGTGGTGACCTTCAGCTCCAAGTCCTCAATGGAGTCCTTGGCGGCCTTCAACTCGTCGCCCCTCTTCGATAAGCTCACCTGAAGCTCTGAGTTTGTGTGAGCGTCCTTCTCGCGCTCCAAGATGAGCGCGGCAACCTTCTCGGCGCTCACCTTCATCGCTTTCTCCAACTGTTCGACCTTGGCGGCGAGCTCTTTCTTGGCGTCTTCCGCGGCAACCACGGCGGCTTTCGCCTCCTTCAGCTCCCCGCCAAGGGCAGCCTCACGAGCGGCAAGGTCTTCTTCATGAGAGTCCAGCTCAACCTTCCGCTGCGCGAGTTCTCCCTCTCGCCGGGACATCTCCACCCCGGCGAGACGCTGCTGTTCATCGGCTTCAGCCTTCTCGAGCACCCATTCTTGGTACTCGCCGGCGAGACGCTCACGCTCTTCCGCCACCTGGCGGAGGGCAGCCTGATTGGCGGCGCTGAGCTCCGCCGCACGCTTCTCCATCTCTGCCGCGGCCTTGGCGGCAAGAGCCTCCCGGGAAGCGAGCTTTGCCTGCCTGGCCCGGTAAAGGGCCAGGAGTTGATGGAGCAACCTCTCCTCCTCGGGCCCCTCACCTCCACTGGGCGCCTGGACGATCTTCAGGCCTGCGGAGGCGAGGACTTCTCCGTCGAACGCCTCGCCCTCCGCAGGAGCTCGCGACGAAGACCCCCACGGCATCTGGATGAAGACGCCATTGGGGGCCTCGAGATAGAACCTCTGCTCCTCGCCGGTGGAGGGACCGGTGGCCGGTGCAGCATCCGATGCTCCCGCCGCCCCCGGGTCGGCGGTGCGGCCACCGTCCCCCTCCCCGGCCGCTGCGTCTGCAGCCGGGGCAGTCTCTTGCGCGGCCGGCTCGGCGGCCTCGGTTGTCTCCTCGACGACAGGGGCGTCGCCGCCGCCGCCCTGCGCGCCCTCCTCCTCAAGGTCGATGACCTCCGTCTCCATGGGCGCAGGAGGAGGAAGATCTAAGAAGAAGAAAAAGAAGTTCAAGGCTCAAGCAAATATCCAAAAAAGAGGCAGGCCAAGAAAACAAGTCACGAAGCTTACCTTGACGGACGTCCTCAGCGGCGGGCTCCCTCGCCGGGGAGCTCGGCCTTGTCGGAGTGGTCACCCTCGCCGGGGAGCTTGGCCTTGGTGGGGTGGCCGCCCTCGCCGGGCTGCTCGTCCTTGGCGGGGTACTCTGCCTTGGCGGAGTACCCGCCCTTGACGGAGCACTCTCCCTTGCCGGAGAGTTCTGCCTCGGCGGGGATGGCGGGGCCTGCGGCTCCTCAGCTGTGGTCTCCGGGCGCCCTTCCCGCTGGGGCTCAACCTCTGCACAGAACAAGACAAGAGATGTCAATACATGAAGACAAAATCAAATCCTCAGGCGTTCCCCAAAGCGAAAAGAGAGAGCCCCAGACTTACGCTGGGGGCTGCGCTGCGGGCTGCGCTGGGGGCTGCTCATCGGAGCAGTGCTCGAGTCCGGCAGGCTTGGCTCCGGCACACCCCCTGTTGCCGCCGCTGCTGAGCCTTCCGCGACCTCGGCCTCGGGCGCCTTGGCCTTCTTCGCTGCGCGATGGGCCAGGGTCCTGAAATCAAAACAGTAGACAGAGTCAGCATCAACAGAAGTTCAAGACAAAAATCAAGAAGGTGTAGAATCTTGGATTCTTACTCCTGGTCCTCCTCGTCGTCCTCGCTCAGGGCGGAGAAGTCATACTCCACCGTGGGCGCATCGGCGCGAGGAGCGGAAGACGAAGACTCCCTCGCGCGCTTGGTGCTCACCGGGGCTGGGGGCTGCGAAGACCCAGCCCCTGTGGCTGCCGGCGCCCGGGGGGCGGGCGGAGCCGTTGCTCCGCTCCGAGAAGACCCCTGCCGGCTCGCTGCCGGCCTGCGGGGCGCCTCCGTCGTGGTCCGCGCACGGGCCGCCTCCGCTGCGGCTGGTGCGCCGGACGGCCTTGGCGCGGCTTGACTCCCCCGGGGAGCCGCCCGCCGAGGTGGCTGTTGCCGGGGCGCCTGCGCCCTCTCCCCCGTCACCGCCTTGCGGAGGCGCTTTGGCGGGGACTGCCTCGGGCTTGCCGGGGGCGGGGAGTCCTCCGACGAGGAGAGGTCGTCGGCGTATAACTCCGTGGATCCGCCGGAGTCTTCGGCCTCCTCCCCCTCCTCCTCCTCCTCTGCCCCGGCCGGCTCGCTGGGCCCGGCGTCCTGCGCCGCGGCCCCCTTTCCCTTGGCGCCTCTGCCCCTCGCGGCGCCTCTGCTCCCTCCGGCGGTGCCCTCCATTGCCGCGGCTTCCGCCGCGATCCCATGGATCCCGGAGTGCCTCAGTGAGGGGACCCCGGCAAGCGCGTCGGGTGGAAGATTCAGCAACCTGCGGATCTCCGCTTCCTCCGCCTGGGTGGACGCCTCCTCGGCCTCCGCCTCCTCCGGCGAGAACCCGAAAACTCCTGCCGCCGCGGCGGCGGCGGCCTCCTCAGCCCGAGAAGCTATATAGGCGATTTCCTGGTCGGTGGTGTCCTGCGTGTGCAGCTTGAGGTCCTCCTTGTTCTTCGCCACCTCTTCAAGGTTGTCGTAGAAGTTGAGGACGTCGATGGGCTTCGGAGCAATCCACGTGCGGTCCAGGCCGTGCGAGTCACACATGGGCATCATGGCGAGGATCCTATCCCGGACGGCGCTGTTGCAGAGCGGCACCACCCCCCGGGGAGTCCTGAACCACTCGGGGTGCGTCGGGTCGTACTTGAAGAGTTCCCGTACCATCCCCCGCAGCTCCAGAGTGGTGAAGTTGAAATTAAGCCCGGGGCGCAGCCTCATGATATCTGCCGGGCCGCCGTACTCCCATGCCGGCCTCTTCCGGTCTTGGAGAGGGGCGATGCGCCGGCGGAGAAAATCTGCGCCCACCTCGGCAACTGATAGATTGGCCAACCGAAGACGAAGAATCCGGACAAGGGCGATGTTGAGTTTGACATCGTCGGATTCTAGGTCACTCCAGTCCCTGCCGCGCACAATGGGCGTTGTGCGCGGCGCGGTGAAGGCTTGCGGCTGGTCTTCTACGATCCAGCACCACTCCGCTCGCCATTCCTCCCACTTGCCGCGGAGCTCCCCCGGCAAATACGCCCCTTTCTTATTCAGACGAAAGATCCAAGAAATTCCTCCGGAGAGGGGGGCATCGGCCTCGGCTCTAGGGGTGAAGAAGTGTCTAAAGAGGGCTACATTGGGGTGGACTCCTATGAAGTTTTCGCACATGTGTGCGAAAACGGCCATGGTGAGGATGGCGTTGGGGGTGAAGTCAAGCAGATGGAAGCCATATGTGTTCATGACATCACAGAAGAAGTTCGAAAAAGGAGGACAGAGACCACAATGGAAAAAGGCAGCAAAGAAGTGGTACCCGCCGGGATAACTGTCCTTGGCGGCGGCCGGGTATGCTCGCGTGCGGGGATGCGCATCGGTTCCCTTGGACCAGAACAAGTAATACTTGTTCCAGAGTTCCTGCACGCCGAGCTTCGGCGGGAAGACGACGTGCCTCTTCCGGTATGCGATGAGCTTGGCCGCTTGCTCCGACTTCTCCTTCTTGGCCTTCTCCGCTTTCGCCTTGTCGGTCTTTGGGGCCATGGCGGACGCGGTGGAAGGAGGGGGACGAAGAGCTCGGCGGCGGCGGAGGTGTGGAGGCGGAGCACAAGAAGGAATCTTTTGTAGGTGGAAGACGACGTAATGAGAGCGCAAGGAGGGGAACCGCGCCCGCTACCTCTGCTTTTATGGGGGAGTGGGGGGCGTTTCGCCCTTTCCATTAAGAGATCGTGGGCACGTCCCATCCCACGGCGCCGCAATCGACGCGTGCCGTTACCGTGGGGTGCGGCGGATATGGAAGTGGATTCGGCGCGCCGCGGGCCGCGGGTGCCCGTGCACTGTTTTGGGCCTGGCCCAACAGCGCTCGGCACCGTGTGTGGCCCAGGCCCGGGGGCTCCTGTCGGTGTACTAAGGTAGGGGTGCCTCAGTACCCCAACTTGTGCACGGGCAGTTGCAGCTTCCCGCGGCAAGGTTTACTGCGTGCTCGCCGGAGACCTTCCTGCTCCCTATTAAACCATTCAAAAACAAAGTATACAAGACATAAGACCGAGACCCCGGCAAGAGGAGCTTGCCGGGAAGGCCGTACCAGGCTCAAGACTGTTCCCCTAACACAAGACCCTGGCAAGAGGAGCTTGCCAGGAAGACTAGAAGACATCGCCTCGGCGCTATCCGCGCCCCGGCAAGGGGTCCCGGGAGCGGCTAGCTCCCGGGCCCGGCAAGATCGAGGTCCCCGGCAAGGTGCTTGCCGGGGAGGTTGCGCTGTGTGCCCGCGCTCCAGCTCATCGGCCCACGCGTCGCCCTGGCGCTTATCCAGGGACGCGTGGCGGATGGCTGTGCAGCCTGGGGTACACGGTGGCACTCCACGGTGATGGATCCGTCGCCGTGGCGGACGGAGACGCTAAGGCGGGAGCTTTTGGGGTCGACGGCGACGGGCATTAAATGCCCTTGTCCCCCACTGTTAAAGTAGGTATAGACCACTGTTCTGTACTGTAGCTCCACTGTTCCCGCACTGTTACAACTACCACCTCTTTTACATTTTTACCCCTTTCTCCTACGTTGACACCTGTCGGTGACCCCTTGCACTATAAAAGGAGGCCCATGCACAACGTGGAGGGGGTTCGAAACCTAGATTACTCTCACGCACGGTGTAGCTGCTTCTTCAAGCTCCCGAGCACTCAACTCAATACACAGTCAAGCAGGAGTAGGGTTTTACGCATCCGTGCGGCCCGAACCTGGGTAAAACTGCCCGCGTGTGTGCCTCGATCTGCTCTTTGTGCTCCCTCCGCCCTCGTACCGCACAGACAAGGGGCCCCGGTCCCATAGGTGTTCGTGGCGGACAGTTTCCCCCGACAACCCTGTTGTTTCTCTCTAGCCAAATTTCCCATCAGACAAGGATCATCATGGACTTCACTTTTTTTTGTGTTCATGGACTTCACTCCCTTTTTCTGTTCATCCAGAGTTGTGGAGACTATAGCGACATGTAATCCTTCGAGGTACCTGCCCGAGTCTATGTCGCAGGGTCCAACACCGCACAGCCGGTCCAAGTAGCAGTTGACTGTCAAATCTTTCGAGCCTCAGAGCATTCCCAGAGGAGGTGCAATGATGTCTCAAAGTTACAGACACACAACGGGCAAAAGTAATTGTTTGGCCATCCCGGGCGCTGCAACCCATCGGCACACCACAGCCTATCTAATACGAGCAGCCACCCAAAGAATTTGCGCGGGGGGTGAGGGGGAGGAGGCCCGGCAAAACATATTCAGCTCAATACTATTATGCCTGAGAGTTTATTTCTAATATGTTTTCTCTTTTGATGCCATGATGTACCATAATATGATACTAAATCCCTCTCTCGTGTCATTAGTTACAATACCACATCATATTTCTACTTACTCCTAGTTGACTTATTACACTAAAAACAATAACAATCTAATTGCTTTTAGTGGCATGTATTAAGGGCCAACTGATACACGATCGGGATCGTCCAAAACATTTAACACTCACTGAGCTCACGAGTGTTCACACATCTAGAAATTATGTGGACGGTCAGCGAATGTCATGTACTACCTTCGTCCTGGTTTATCGGTCCCCTTAGTATTTTGTGTCAAACTTTGATCATAAATTTAACTAGGAAAATAATAATGCATGTTACAAAAAATTATGTCATTGGATTCGTATTTGAACATAGTTTCCAATGATATTATTTTTGGTTATATGCATTAACATTTTATTAGTTAAATACAAAGTCGAAATTTAGCACAAAATGCGAAGGGGACCAATAAACTAGGACGGAGGTAGTACTGTAGTATTTTTTTATTCGTAAACACTGTACTTAATTAAATGGGAACATCATTGGTGCTAACCCAATTAATATCGCTTTGCTTTTAATATCTAAATTTCTGATTTGATCTAGTACACACCTAACTCGGATGTTTCCAACAATGATCCATGATTAACCACAGTTTTATTTTACATTTTGTGAATTGAGAGAAAGATTTGCCTCTTTTCACTAATTAAGAAACACTCTTAGTATGTGCAACAGAAGTGCTCTTAGTGGTAATCCATAGCTGATCACGAACACATATTGTCACACCCTGCATTTTGTAACACGTCTTTTGCATCAATAAAGCATGAAAATTTGGACCAGCAAAAAAATTTGGGCATCATTTGGCTTTTATTTGGAATTGAGTTTTTCTTTCTATGTTTTTCATGTGCTCATTAAAGTCAACTATTACCTCTTGTAGAATTCATCTCCTTACCCAAAACTTCTGCCCAATGATCATGCCAAGTGCTATATAGAAGTATAGTATTTTCTTATAAAAATAATTTGGCCAAAATGTTTTTTTTATTTAGTATTCCAAAAACCCCTGAATTGAGGATTGCAATGCAAGTACTTGATTTAGGGTGAGAAAATTATTTCAAAAAGTATATTTGAGACCTAGTAGTCATAGGACTCCCAGAAACCACAAAAGAGTAATTTTAAAAGTTATTTTCCTATTTTATTTAAAAGCTTTTTCTTACGGCCAGAAATGGTCTTTAATAGGGAAAAATTATTTAAGTATTTCAAAAATATTTGCCAAAATTCAGGGAGACTCATAGGACATATATTGTCCATATATAAGAGTTTCAACACTTGGTCATGTTCAAAATAATGGGCTAATCCCTCCAAAACCCTTTCTGAATATTTCAAGCTTTTGAAATATTTACAAAGGAAATATTCTCCAGAAATTCCAGGGAAATTCTATTATGTCATATATGACATATTTGATGATCTTGCCAAGCCCCATGCCTTGGGAAGCAAGAAAACATCCTCAAAACCCTCCAAAACCATTCTGTCCATATCTGAAGTTTGAGCAACTTTACATTGCCAAACTTGTCCAAATGTTCTCAAACTTGGTGCACATGCTAGAATGGCCTAATGAGGCATCTAGACCAAATGGCACAAGATTTGGAGTAAGGAAACTTGATCAGAATACCCCAAAACCCTTTCTATTCAAATGCAAATTTGAACAACTTTACATTACCAACTTTTTACCTGGAGCTTCAAACTTTGTGAGCATGATCATAACCCCAAATGATGACACTACACCAAGTGGTGCATAAAGGGGAGATGATTAGCTTGACTTAAACAAGATGAAGCCATTTCTGTTGATTTCTAGGGTTCACCAAAGCTACATTGGTTAGTTTCTTCAAATAAGCCTAAATTTGGTGAAACACCCTATTTCCTTATGACATTCAATCTTGTTAAGTGTCACGGCTAGTGGAAATCATTTGCTTGTCCAAAACTTGATCAAACACCTTCTGCCATTTTACCAAAACCATCATCTTGGCCTCTTTTACTATTTACTTTTGCCTCAACTTTCTACCACAGCTTCATCTAGTTACATTCTACCTCCAGTAACTCCCCCGTGTCCACAACTCCATGATTGAGGGGTGAAAACCCCAATTCACCTTGCTGGACAGCCAAATTCTACCTAGTTACCAGCTTCACTTCTCTCTCATTGATCCTCTAGAGCATCCAAGGCCTCAGCTGAGTTGTTTACATCGCCCTGGACCCCCCCAGACACGGCGGACACGCCCAGAGAGCCAATGGCATGCCATGGCATGCTATAAGCTCGCTCCAGAGCGCGCTACAGTGTGCACCCGCACTGTAGCTTCGCCCAATCGCTTGCCCCCGACCATCTCATGCTCCCCCCTCGCGCCTAACGATGCGCCTCGACGTCTGCAACCTCCCCCAGCGCTGTCCCCCTCCTCCTCCACCCTCCAGTGGCCGCCCTCGCGCGCGCGCCGGCCGCCCGCAAGCTCCACTCGTCGGGCTCACACGCGCGCGCCCTCTGGAGCATCCCCCGCTCCCCCTCTTCCTTCCCGTCGCCTTGGAATTCGTCCAGCAACACCCCAGACTCAATCCCATCGCCTCCCGTGCACTGTGGCGTTGAGCAGAAGCTCGCCGGCGCACAGGTCCACGGGACCTCGCCGCTCCCCTATAAATAGGGCCTCCGAGCCCCTCCTCTCTTCACCAACAGCCTTCCCACACTCCCAGTAGCACTCCAGCACCACCCATTCGCCCTCAGAGGGCCTCAGTGCTCGGGATCGACCGGAGCTCCGCCGCGTCGGGCGACCGGAGATCTCGCAGTACAGCCCCTCTCAGCCCCAACTCTTGCTCGATCTGACACCGCCGTACCTCACTGACCCATTCCCCTCCTTCTCCCACTCCTATTGCAGCCCGGAGCGAGCTAGCCAGCAACCTCCCGATGCTCCTCCGCCGTCCCACCTCGCCGCCAACGAACCAGGCCTCTCCGGCGGGCCGCACCACCACCACTAGAACGGCGACTCACTGCTGAGCCCGTTCCTACCCTCAGCTTGCCCCGCCGTGCCCGGAATCGCTGCCGGTGAGCTCGCCGTCGCTCTGGCCGTGAGGTTGAAGATGACAGGCGGGCCCCGCCTATCATCCTCACCGCTCTCTCTCTCCCCTCGCAGCCACTGACCGCCGGGCCCCGCCCGTCAGGTTTGAAAACCCTGACGCGCGCGTGCTGGCGCCCGTGCGGTGGGCTATTAGCCCTGGGCCGTGCACTGTGGCCGTTCAGGCCCAGTGGCACAGTGCCTTTGCTCTTTTTCTTTTTTGTGAATATTTCAAATAATTTCACAGAAATAAATATATGTCCAAATGAATTAATTCCAACTCCTAAAATCTTGTAAAATTCCAACCTATTTAATGGTGTCACTTTCACACATATCCATGAACCTTTTCTGTTCTGTTTAAATTTAAATTCATATTTGAACAAAAAAACTTCTGTTCAAATATTCCTAGACTCCATTCTGCCACTCCAAAACTCAAACTAAGAATTTTTGCCATCTTAGTTTTCCCTCTAGTATTTAACAAAAATAAGTTGACATTTTTCTGAGCACTTTGATTTTTCTGTTTTTATTATGGTCTTATTTTCCCGTTGTTATTTTGCGATGTTTAGATACCGTATTTGACGAGGTTGCTGAGGAAGAAGGTGGAGAAGGATTTGAAGACTTTGAAGACCAAGCCAATCCAGGCAAGCAGCTCTTTGACCATGATACACTTGTGTTCTTCGGAACCCGTTTGTTTTCGAATGCATGATGATAAAAGTTATGGTGGTGACCTAGTTTGAAACCACCACATGATGCATGCTTTGCTCTTGATCTTGCTATGTGCTAGATGTCATGCAAATGGTTAGTAGTGATGCTTAGTGATGCATGTGAGTCATGAAACCTTCGTGGTTGAAATCTTTTCATAAACCCCATCGGGTGCCCCTAATGCCCGAGGGTGATGTTGAGTTAGGTCATCACTTGAGGAAGAAGTGATGTGCCGGTAAAGATTTTGTGCATGGGTGAAATGATGGATTAGATTTATGTGTGACTACCGTCCCAACCATATATTTGCAACCACTCTACCCCTTATGGGACGGGACGTTATTGATTACTTAGGCCGATACTAGCATGGTGCCCGCATTACTAGTGACGGGAAGACTTGAGGTCTTTCCCGGGACAGGGTCGTACTTGGATAGACGACCATGACTGTTTTCACAGGGCACCGGACACACCGTTGGTCCCTTCTTGTACGCGTGACATTGAAAATAGGGCAAGTCCCATGATCTATTGTTTGTACTCGAGGGCTGTGCACCAACGAGTGGACTCTATGTTAGTGTCGTCTCAGGAAAGATAATGACCGGGTGCTTCCCCCAAGTACTTGAGGTACTGCGGGATCGTGGATGACACGAAAGCTTCCCGGATCTTGTGGGTAAAGTGCGCAACCTCTGCAGAGTGTAAAACTATTCGAATAGCCGTGTCCACGGTCATGAACAGTTGGGTGGTGCTACTTAAACTATGTCCAGAATTTTACTACATCGGTGAAAGTATGGGTGTGATGAGTCAAGGTGGTGACTTGACTCGTTGAGTTGAATCATATTCATGTTGATATCGGTAACCTGTTCTCGAGGTTACGTGAAGTCATTGATGCATATACTTGATGGTAGAATATTTATCCTAGCTTGTTGCTAGATCGCTCATTGTTGTTCAATTGCATTGTTACTTTAAACCAAATCATGGGTTGCTTGCGAGTACAATCAAAGTACTCATTGGCTTGCCACTGGTTATTTAATTGGCCAGTGATACATCCAAAACGTATCTATAATTTCTGTTTGCTCCATGCCACTTTTGGGTGATATTGCTATGATATTCATACACTTCCATACACTTTTGATCATATTTGGATTAACTTACTAATCCAGTGCACCCCAGTGCCAGTTTCTGTTTTCGGCTGTTTTTGTATTTCAGGTTTTCACGTTTCGAGAACTGCCCAGAAAAATTATATAAAAAATCAGCGAACCGGAAACAACACTGCGTCCGAAGGGCAGCCTGGGGGGGCCACAGGGGCTCCAGGCGCCCTGTGGGCGCCCCCCTGGGCCGCGCCGGGGGGCGCCTGGGCCCCCCGAGGCTCCCCCGGTGCCCTACTTTGGCATATATTTAAAGGGTCCTCCGTAACCCTCAGAACATGACTTCTTTTCGCGATCCCATCTCTGTTCCGCCGCCGCCGCCGCTTCCAAGATAGGGAGCACCAGGAGAACTCTTCCCGGCACCCTGCCGGAGGGGAGGATCACCACCGGGAGCTTCTCCACCACCATGGACGCCTCCCGGATGACTCGTGAGTAGTCTCCCTTGGACCATGAGTCCATGACCAGTAGCTATGTGATGTTCTCCTCCCGTTCTTGTGCTTCACTAATTAGTCTTCGTGAGCTGCCCTACATGATCGAGGCACCTATGTAATCCTTATGCTGTTGCTATGTTGAGTTTGCTGGGATCCGATGGATTATGAGATTATGTTCAGATTGATCTTGAGTAATATATTTGATTCACCTCTTTTATATTTTAGTTCATAAGTAATTCTTGCATGTTCTCCGTTGTTATTTATTGCTTTGGCCGAGTAGTAAGTAGTGACTCCAAGAGGGAACGTTATGCTCGATTGTGGGTTCATGCCCCTCGATGACTAGCTTGAGTGACAGAAACATGAATCTAGGGGATGTGTTGTTGCCACAAGGGGGAAAACAACGGTGCTTGTGCCCGCGGGTGCAAGGATTGTTTACTTTACGCAAAGTTCTTTTAATGCAGTTGTCTGTTGCATTGAGTTTACACTATGGGTGGGACTCGCAACTTAATACCAGCGAGATGTTCTGGATAGATATCTCAAGGTGGATGATTAGTAGTAGATATTGATGGATTTCGGTCTACTTACTTTGGCGTACCGCCCATGCTTTGAACGTCAACCTTTCTTGCAATGTAATCAGCATTGGTTTGCGTTCGTGGTCCTGTCAATTGCCCAGCTGTAATTTGTTTACCTCACATAGCTGTTTTATCGTCTTTTGGGAGAGAGACATCACTAGTGAACATCATGAGACTCCGGTCCATATTACCATCATTGATCACATTCACTATTTACTTTTCGCTATTTACTTACTATTGCAAAACACTATCTATCACTACTATCATATTGCTTTTAACCCTTTGTGAACTACAAGGCCGGAGAGATTGACAACCTCTCTGTACTCGTTGGGAGCAAAGTTATTTGTATCTGTGTGCAGGTCCACGTTGATTGCTAATTGCGCCGTTAGCAATTGACACCTACTTGTTGAACCTAGGAGTCTCTGGGGATTCGATCCTTGGCATCTTTGCTAGGGGAAAACACTTCTACTTACTACATCTTACACCTTCCACTTGGGGTAACCAACGAGGGGTTCGAGGCCCATCAAGGAGTATTTTCTGGCGCCGTTGCCGGGGACTCCACTCTTCAGGATAGGGGAGTTGCATGCTATCTTTTACCTTTGCTTTTTAGTCTTGTTAGTTTACCTTTCAGTTTTTGCTTTAGTTCTTTTTATCGAAAATCACAAAAATAGTTATCTTGCTTGCTTGCTACTATGGGTTCCACCGAGAACACCAAGTTGTGTGACTTCACTAGTCACAACAACGATGACTTTATCAGCACACCTATTACTACACCTGCCACTTCAGCACCTTCATATGAAATTAAACCTGCTTTACTGAACTTAGTCATGAAAGAACAATTCTCCGGTGCTGGAGATGATGCTTCTTTACACTTGAACAACTTTGTAGAACTTTGTGATTTGCAAAAGTACCAAGAAATAGATGGTAATATTGTTAAGCTTAAGCTTTTTCCTTTCTCCTTGAGAGGAGGAGCTAAAATTTGGTTTCAGTCTTTGCCTAGGAATATCATAGATTCATGGGACAAGTGCAAAGATGCTTTTATCGGAAAATACTATCCACCTGCTAAAATTATCCAACTTAGAAGTAACATCATGAATTTTAAACAATTGGATAATGAACACGTTGCCCAAGCTTGGGAACGTATGAAATCTCTTATCAAGAACTGCCCTACTCACGGTTTGACTACTTGGATGGTTATCCAAACTTTTTATGCAGGCTTGAACTTTACCTCGCGGAACTTGTTAGATTCGGCCACGGGAGGAACTTTTATGTCAACTACACTTGGTGCTGCCACAAAGCTTCTCGATGAGATAATGACTAACTATTCCCAATGGCACACCGAACGCGCTCCAACAGGTAGGAAGGTAAACTCTGTCGAGGAGATTTCCTCCCTTAATGAAAAAGTTGACTTGATCATGTCTCTACTTTCGAAGCAATCTACTATTGATCATCGTGATGTTCCTTTAAATCCTTTGATTGCTCAAGAACAAGTAGATGTTAACTTTATCTCTAGAAACAATTTCAACAACAATGCTTATAGGAGTAACTTTGGTAACAATCCTAGACCGTTCCCCTCTAACTCTTATGGGAACAACAATGCTTATCCTAGTACCAAGAACTCCAATACTGAACTAGAGACCATGCTTAGAGATTTCATCACTACCCAAAAAGCTTTTAATAAGAATGTAGAAGAGAAACTACATAAACTAGATGATCTTTCTTTTAAGGTAGACCACTTAGCCAATGAGGTAAGATTGCTAAAAATTGAAACTTCTCCTCTTAAGGAGAGGGAAGTCATCCCTATTAATGCTACTCAAGTACAAATTAACGAAAATATTAGGATGATGGCTAAGCTAAAAGAAAGATGGGCTAGAGAAAGGGAGGAAGAGGAAAGAATTAAGAGCCTTCCTACCCACCACACTTTTGCTACTATCCAAGTTATTGAGGATGTTCACACTCTTAGCACCCAATGTACCCCTGGTCCCAATGGACCTATTAATGGTGATGCTATGACTATAGAAGCTACCAAACAAGTGAACCTTAAGGACAACACTACCACTTTACTTGATGCTCGTGACCTTGATTTTGATAATTGCACTCTTACCGAAGTTATTGACTTCCTTCACAAGATGTCTAGAGATCCCCGCACTAGCACGCTTAACCTTGCCTTCACGGAGCATATCACTAATGCTCTCATCAAAGCTAGGGAGGAGAAACTTAGAGTAGAAGCCTCCGTACCTAGAAAGCTAGAAGATGGTTGGGATCCTATGATAAAAATTTATTTGAATGACTTCTCTTGTTATGCATTATGTGATGTTGGTGCTAGTACCTCTGTTATGCCCAAAAGGATATATGATATGCTTAAATTGAAACCTTATGATTCTTGTTCTTTTGGTGTTCGTCTCGTTGATTCTTCCATAAAGAAACCTTTGGGGAGGATCGACGATGTTCTTATTTTTGTCAATGATAATTATGTACCCGTTGATTTCACTATTATGGATATTGAATGTGATCCTTCATGTCCAATTATTTTGGGACGTCCCTTTTTGTGCACCGTTGGTGCAGTCATTGACATGAAAGAGGGTAATATAAAATTTCAGTTTCCTCTCAAGAAAGGGATGGAACACTTCCCTCGTAAGAAGGTCAAGTTACCTTTTGAGTCCGTTGTACGGGCTAGTTATTCTTTTACTCTTGATAAAACTTGATCTATGCATTATGCCTAGCTTAAAGGCATAAAAGAAAGCGCTTTTGGGAGGCAGCCCACATGAATAAAAATTTTGTTTTTGTTGTGTCTTGATGTTGTTTACTGCTGTAGCATCATCATAGTATCTTTGCTTTTCATATATGTGCCAAGTATAGCCTCTGATTGCTAGAAAGTTCAAAAGTTGTGAGGTGCTGTCCAGGAAACAGATTCTGTCCTTGGATAGAAAAATTCGTATAAAATCATCAGATCATCTTTTTGGTCTGAATTGTTTCGACAACGTTCTCTATATAATTGTCTTTCGTGCGTCAGTTCTGAGTTTTTTTATTTGAGTTGCAGAAGTATCCCGAACAGGTCAATTACTGCCTGCTGTTCTGTTTTTCACAGATTCTGTCCTGTTTTGCCTTACCTTCACTTTGCAAATTAAGAACTTGCTTTTTCTTTGCAAAAACCTTTTGGCAATCTTGAGAAACAGTAGAACTTCAAGAATATCCTTATTTCCAGCAAGGTATAATTATTTTATTAAGGGTACTAACCTCGCTAATCAGATTATGATGAGTTGTGTATGAAGGGAGTTTTCAAGTGTGCGAGGGAACATGATAAAAAGATTCAAGAGTGTCAAGCGCTCAAGCTTGGGGATGCCCCCGTGCACCCCCAAGAAATATTCAAGGAGACTCAAGCGTCTAAGCTTGGGGATGCCCCCCGTGCATCCCCTTCTCCATCAACATTATAGGTTCGTCTTTCGTTTCGCTATATTTTTATCACTTCATATGTTATGTGCTATGCTTGGAGCATCTTGCTTTTAGTTTTCTTTTTAGTTTTTCATAACGAGTCGGAACCCAGCATTCCTTTATGTTGGAGAGAAACACGCTCCACCTCTACCTAGAACATTACATAGAATTTTCATGTCTATCTATGTTGTGTGTGTTCTTTGTCTTTTAATAGCTACTATCGTACTCTGCTCTTAGTATTCATGCTTATCTTTTCAAGAGCTTTCATTTAGTT
This sequence comes from Secale cereale, assembly GCA_902687465.1. Classification (NCBI taxonomy): domain Eukaryota; kingdom Viridiplantae; phylum Streptophyta; class Magnoliopsida; order Poales; family Poaceae; genus Secale; species Secale cereale. The sequence continues at coordinate 319,048,173 of LR738709.1, forward strand.
GGTTGCTTGAACTCTCTTTAATTACCATGCTCACCTTATTAAGAGAGTTTGCTTCCGTTGCTTGGGTTAATGTGTCTATGATAAAGATGCTACTTTCATGATGGTGCTTAGTAGTTCAGGTTTTCTTATGGTTAATCTCAAATAGCTGGGGGGGTTCCCAATGTGTTACTGGAATACCAACTTGGTTTGTTTGCCTATGATGTGGTATTGTTTAGTAATATCTTCCTTCGAGAATTTATTTTGATTGACTTGGCGTATGCTCACGCATATTCAAGACTGTAAAGAAAGTCTGTCAAGCCTTGATGATCTTTTTGTTTCTAAGTAGCGATATAGCTACCATGCCTGATTCAATATTGCTTTGTCGCTCTGCATGATTATGACCGTCATTGCTCTCTTAGTTGGTCACTCCCAGTCTTTTGCTAACCGCCACCTGTACTAAGCAAACTAACCATGCAATACATAGCTCATGGGAAAGTAGCCTAAAAACTATTGTGGTAAAGAATATGTTGCTTATGTATCTTACTTCTTATGAGTTGCTTGCTGAGCGGTAACCATGTTTCTGGGGACGCCATCAACTGTCACACTTTTGTTGAATATCATGTGAGTTGCTATGCATGTTCGTCTTGTCTGAAGTAAGGGTGATTTACCGTGGGTTGAACTAATATGCATATTGTTAGAGAAGAACATTGGGCCGCCAACCAAAGCCATGCATCATGGTGGAAGTTTTAGCTTGGACCTTAATCCTCAATCTCTCATGAGAATATGCTTATGCATTAAAGAGGAGTCCATCATCTATTTTCTATGTTATCCCGGTATGGATGTCCTCAAGTTGAGATTTATCAAAAACGAGAAATCAAATGTGATCTATCTCCTTGGACCTTTGTACAGGTGGCATAGAGGTACCCCATTGTGACACATGGTTAAAACATATGCAATGCAATGATAACCCATGGGGATCCGAACTAATTAGGACAAGGAGCGAGCACTATTGGTATTCGATGCATGAGGCTTGCAACTTATAAGATGTTTTATACATGACACATATGAAGTACTACTACCGTTGACACAATTGCTTCCATGTTTTCAAAATAAAAAGCTCTAGCACTTAACCTTTCTTTTACCTTTATGTTGAAGCACCAACTACTGAGAGCATGATTGTCATTCTGAGTGTAATGTGCATTGTCCCAAAGTAGCATTGTCTTTTGCATGATTGTGATATCGTTTATTCTGAAATGATTGTATCTAGTCATCACTTAAACCTTGAAGGTGCCCTTGCATTTATGTTTTGCATCACTAAAGGGGGCAAGCTAGATATCACTTTATCATATTTGCACATCATGTTCATTGCAAATCTTTTTGATGTTTCAGTTTCATGTTGTAAAACTTTCAGTCATTTGTGATTTTCTCTTGAGACAACTTAATTACTTTAGAATCATTGTCTTAGTAAGCTTCTGTCATATGACTATGAGAAAGTCCTATATGGTTAATAGCATGTCACCACAGAAATTATTCTTGTTATCATTTACCTACTCGAGGACGAGCAGGAATTAAGCCTGGGGATGTTGATACGTCCAAAACGTATCTATAATTTCTGCTTGCTCCATGCCACTTTTGGGTGATATTGCTATGATATTCATACACTTCCATACACTTTTGATCATATTTGGACTAACTTACTAATCCAGTGCACCCCAGTGCCAGTTTCTGTTTTCGGCTGTTTTTGTATTTCAGGTTTTCACGTTTCGAGAACTGCCCAGAAAAATCCAGATAAATTATATAAAAAATCAGCGAACCGGAAACAACACTGCGTCCGAAGGGCAGCCTGGGGGGGCACAGGGGCTCCAGGCGCCCTGTGGGCGCCCCCCCCTGGGTCGCGCCGGGGGGGCGCCTGGGCCTCCCGAGGCTCCCCCGGTGCCCTACTTTGGCATATATTTAAAGGGTCCTCCGTAACCCTCAGAACAGGACTTCTTTTCGCGATCCCATCTCTGTTCCGCCGCCGCCGCCGCTTCCAAGATCGGGAGCACCAGGAGAACTCTTCCCGGCACCCTGCCGGTGGGGAGGATCACCACCGGGAGCTTCTCCACCACCATGGACGCCTCCCGGATGACTCGTGAGTAGTCTCCCTTGGACCATGAGTCCATGACCAGTAGCTATGTGATGTTCTCCTCCCGTTCTTGTGCTTCACTAATTAGTCCTCGTGAGCTGCCCTACATGATCGAGGCACCTATGTAATCCTTATGCTGTTGCTATGTTGAGTTTGCTGGGATCCGATGGATTATGAGATTATGTTCAGATTGATCTTGAGTAATATATTTGATTCACCTCTTTTATATTTTAGTTCATAAGTAATTCTTGCATGTTCTCCGTTGTTATTTATTGCTTTGGCCGAGTAGTAAGTAGTGACTCCAAGAGGGAACGTTATGCTCGATTGTGGGTTCATGCCCCTCGATGACTAGCTTGAGTGACAGAAACATGAGTCTAGGGGATGTGCTGTTGTCACAAGGGGGAAAACAACGGTGCTTGTGCCCGCGGGTGCAAGGATTGTTTACTTTACGCAAAGTTCTTTTAATGCAGTTGTCTGTTGCATTGAGTTTACACTATGGGTGGGACTCGCAACTTAATACCAGCGAGATGTTCTGGATAGATATCTCAAGGTGGATGATTAGTAGTAGATATTGATGGATTTCGGTCTACTTACTTTGGCGTACCGCCCATGCTTTGAACGTCAACCTTTCTTGCAATGTAATCAGCATTGGTTTGCGTTCGTGGTCCTGTCAATTGCCCAGCTGTAATTTGTTTACATCACATAGCTGTTTTATCGTCTTTTGGGAGAGAGACATCACTAGTGAACATCATGAGACTCCGGTCCATATTACCATCATTGATCACATTCACTATTTACTTTTCGCTATTTACTTACTATTGCAAAACACTATCTATCACTACTATCATATTGCTTTTAACCCTTTGTGAACTACAAGGCCGGAGAGATTGACAACCTCTCTGTACTCATTGGGAGCAAAGTTATTTGTATCTGTGTGCAGGTCCACGTTGATTGCTAATTGCGCCGTTAGCAATTGACACCTACTTGTTGAACCTAGGAGTCTCTGGGGATTCGATCCTTGGCATCTTTGCTAGGGGAAAACACTTCTACTTACTGCATCTTACACCTTCCACTTGGGGTAACCAACGAGGGGTTCGAGGCCCATCAGCCAGGCATGGAGGAACAGGAATATGAAGAAGAGTTCTATGGAGACGAACATGCGAACTAGGACGCTATCCGAGTCAGAATGCCTGTAGGGTTAAGGCAGATGGCATGGGTTCTACTTATCGTCGAAGATTTCCGCTATTTGAGTTATTTGCTATTCAGCCCGTGAGGCTTTATCTATGTAAGACTTGGCCATAATGGCCTTAATTTGTGTAAGACGGTATGTATGGATGTAAGACTCTTGTTATTCAGCTTCTGTGTGTTCAGTGAGCATTGATCTCTGGGATCACTGTACACGTGCATTCGGTGATCTCGACTTCTAAGTCGGGGTCCCCACAGAGCTGGTATCAGAGCCATCCTGACTGTAGGAAGCCTTAGTTAGCATGGGCGTTAGTTAGTTGAGACCCCTTTTCAAAAACCTTCTGAACCTCTCTTCTTTTCTAAACCTTACCAACCTAAGATATCATCAGCTTATTAACCTCTCCTATTCCACCTTTGTAGATGGCCGCTGTACCTGAAGAGCACCTGACCACTGGGTTTCCCTTGCTTCTCGAGGATAGCCTCCAGGAGTGCCAGTTCTACCGAGCACCCATCCTCACCTACCTTGAGCATTGGGTTAGCGACACTGAGGTGGAATACCATGTGGAAGTGATCGTGAAGGCAAACGATCCTCCCACAAGTTGGTTCTTCGAGGGACCCCAGATGGCAACACTACCTCTCGCTGTCGAGGCTGTTGCACTCAAGGCACTAACCCGTCTCCGCGAGCTTCTTCCGGAGATGGCAGCCAAGATGACAACCCGCTTCTTGCCTTACCGGAAGAAGGAGAAGATGAAAGCAGCGCACTAGCCCCTCCACTGAAGGAAGGACTCTCGCTTCGATTCCAGACCTACTTCAGTCTATGTGCCGACAGCTTGGCACAAGACTTGGCCTCAGAATCGATGAAGCTCCGAGAAGAACTTCACAAGACCAAGGCACTTCTTCGTCGAGCACAAGAGAAGACAGATATGATCAAGAAGGAAGGTGCGCCTCCAGGACAGTCCGCTATCGCATACCGAGGCGGAAGGCCCTCCGGAGATGTATCTTCCAAGGATGAAGAACCACCTCGGCAACGCCGGATGACGGCAAGGGAATATCGCAAGCTTTTCCCTGCACCACCGACTAAGCACCGTCGTATTCAACTCCTCCACTCCCCCACACCCTCAAGTGACAAGGGGGCCCAAACAGATGAAGACAAGGAGGAAGACCCAGAAGAGCCAGAATACGCGACCGAGCATTCCGCCGCTTAGGCATTATTAGCTACTCGGATATGCCAGTTCGTGACCTCTACGGTAGGATAGGTCGTGTAACCCCTATGCGCAGTCGAGTCCTTGTATGGTTCATATGAAACCATCTAGTGTTTGCTTTTGTTGTGCTTGGCTGCATGTCGTATTCTCCCTTCGGGAATATGTAAACGACTGCATCACCCATTTGGATTTTAATGAATGTGTTTTGGCCTTTCGGCCCTTGCATGATTTGATTAGTGTCACACCCACCCCCTTACTAGGCACCCATCTATATTGCTTTCCCTCTTCCGAGTCATGAGACCTTTTACCGCTCCAACAGGATGCCTGTTGTAACTCGTACTGGTACCTCTACCCAGCAGCCTGAAGCCGGAGCATCCGCTCAGTCAGAGGCAGGCCACGTCCAAACCAACGACCAAGCTCCACCACCACCTCCTCCTCCGAACATGGACATGGCTCAGCTTCTCCAAGCTTTCCGAGAGGAACACCAAGCCAACACCACAACCCTTCAGTTGATTGCTCAAGCTGTCACCAACAACCGCCAGCCGGCGGAGAATGGCAATGGACGTTCCACGTTGGCAGAGTTCAAGAAGCATGCACCGCCAACTTTCATCGAGACTGCTGAACCCCTGGATGCAGACGACTGGGTCCGCACCATTGAGGACTTGCTGGAACTAGTCGGATGCACCGAAGACCGCGAGAAGGTGGCTTATGCAGCCCACTGCCTCGGGGGGACTGCTAGAGCTTGGTGGGATGGATTCAAGGTCATGCATGCTGGACAAGACATCACTTGGGACAACTTCAAGGCAAAATTCCGCAAGGCCCACATTCCTTCCGGGATCATGGCTATCAAAAAGCATGAATTCCGAGCCCTGAAGCAAGGAAGTGGCACTGTCAAGGAGTACATACAGCAGTTCAGTGTTCTGTCAAGGTATGCCCCTAAAGATGTCAGCACTGATGCTGCAAAAAGGGAGCGCTTCATGGAAGGCCTCAATCAGACTCTGCAATACTCGCTTGTCGTGTGCGACTGCCCAACCTTCCCTGACCTGGTGAACAAAGCACTCATGCTTGAAGACAAGCGGCGTGCTCTGGAAGACACTCGCAAGCACAAGATGGTCAGCAAGGGAAGTTCCAGCAACCAGAAGCCTCGTCCGTGGCAGTCAGCCCCGGCCAAGCCAACCTATCAGCAACCAAGAGCTCCTGCACCTCGCACCAACTATCAGCCTCAGCAGTATGCCAACCCAAGGCCAGCTTTCAACCCCAATAACAGTGGTGGCAACAAGATCAACAATCCAAACCAAGTCACTTGCTTTGGATGTGGTCAGTCAGGACACATCTCAAGGGTGTGCCCCAAAAAGAAGCCTGATGCCCCGCGCCCCAATGCGCAGAACCCAGGACAAGGCCGCGGGATGCCACCAAGGAACCCAGCTCCTCGCAACCCGCCTAACCATGGGAAGGGGCGTGTGAATCACGTCACTGCTGAAGAAGCCCAGGAAGACCTGGACGTCGTGCTGGGTACGTTCCTTGTCAACTCAGCACCTGCAACTGTCTTGTTTGATTCTGGAGCCACGCATTCATTTGTCACTCAAAGATTTGCATTAAAAAGTGGCATGACCCCTACACCCCTGAATAACCCCATGGTGGTACAAACCCCCAGAGCAGAGATGAGAGCCAAGATAGGTTGTAAGGGAGTCAGTATTACCATTAACGGTGTAGATTTCCTAGCATACCTCATCGTCCTGAGATCACAAGGCTTGGATGTGATCCTAGGCATGAATTGGCTCAGCAAGCACCAAGGCTTGTTAGACTGTGCCAATCGGACAGTCACTGTGACCAATGACCAAGGAGTCGAAGTCAAGTTTGCTTCCAACTCCTCTTTCGCCCAAGCCGCTCAAGTCAACTATCTGTTTGAAGTTGGGCTAGAGCAAGTACCGGTGGTATGCGAGTATCCTGATGTCTTTCCGGATGAACTACCGGGAATGCCCCCTGACCGTGACATTGAGTTCATCATCGAGCTCGTGCCCGGGGCGGGACCCATCTATAAGAAGCCTTATAGAATGGGGACGGAAGAATTAGCCGAGTTGAAGAAGCAGCTGGAAGAGCAGCTGCGGAAGGGATTTATCCGCCCAAGTGCCTCCCCTTGGGGATCACCTGTTCTGTTTGTGGCAAAGAGGGACGGTACCATCCGCTTATGCATTGACTATCGTTCCCTCAATGAAGTTACAATCAAGAACAAATATCCACTTCCCAAGATTGAAGATCTGTTTGATCAGCTCAGCGGAGCCAAGGTGTTCTCCAAGATCGACCTCAGATCTGGGTACTACCAGCTAAAGATCAGACCCCAAGATATTCCGAAGACGACATTTGTAACCCGATATGGCCTATACGAGTGCACGGTCATGTCCTTTGGGTTAACCAATGCCCCAGCTTACTTCATGTATCTCATGAATAAAGTCTTCATGGAATATTTGGACAAGTTCGTTGTTGTCTTCATCGATGACATTCTTGTCTTCTCGAAGACGGAGGAAGAACACGAGCAACATTTGAGGATGGTCCTGGACAAGCTTCGGGAGCACCAACTATATGCCAAATTCAGCAAGTGTGAGTTCTGGCTGCATAAAGTTGGATTCTTAGGTCATGTCTTGACCGAAGAAGGATTGTCAGTTGATCCTGCGAAGATCGAAGCTGTGACCCAATGGCAATCTCCAACGACCGTCAAGGAATTCAGAAGCTTCCTCGGACTTGCGGGCTATTACCGCAAATTCGTGGAAGGATTCTCTAGCATTGCCTGGCCAATGACTCAGCTCGTCAAGAAGGACAAGAAATTCGAGTGGACGCCAAAATGCGAAGAGAGCTTCCAAGAGCTCAAGAAGAGATTGACCACCGCCCCAGTTCTAGCAACACCTGATATTCACAAGGAGTTCGTGATATATTGTGATGCCTCTCGAACCGGATTGGGAAGCGTTCTGATGCAAGAAGGCCGAGTCATAGCTTACCTCTCCAGGCAGCTACGACCTCATGAAGAGAACTATGCTACTCATGATCTTGAGTTAGCAGCAGTGGTTCATGCCTTGAAGACATGGCGGCATTACCTCCTAGGGAAACGGTGTGAGATATACACAGACCACAAAAGTCTGAAGTGCATTTTCACCCAAAAGGAATTGAACATGAGGCAGCGAAGATGGTTGGAACTCATCAAAGACTATAACCTATGTGTTCAATATCACCCCGGGAAGGCTAACGTGGTGGCCGATGCCTTAAGCAGGAAGGCTTGCTCTTTGAATGTCATTATTTAAGAGAGGCAGCCAGCCTTGTTTAAGGAACTCGAGCAGTTCAGCTTGGAATTGGTCACCCCTGGATTTCTGGATCATTTGGAAGTCAGACCGACCCTGATGGATGAAATCAAGAAGGCGCAAGGTGGACATGCAAGCATTGAAGGCATCAAGAAGAAGATGAAGCTAGGCAAGGCCCCAGGATTCTCTGAAGACGAGCACGGGAGTGTTTGGTACAAAGGCCGCATCTGCGTACCAAACAAGATGGAGCTGAAGAACCTGATCCTGCAAGAAGCCCACGACACTCCGTATTCCATCCACCCCGGAGGAACCAAGATGTAACAAGACTTGAAGGAAAGATTCTGGTGGCACGAGATGAAAAGAGAGATTGCAACCTATGTTGCAAAGTGTGATGTGTGCCAAAGGGTCAAGGATGAATATCAGCGACCCGCTGGACTGCTTCAACCACTCAAGGTTCCTGAGTGGAAGTGGGATAAGGTCGGAATGGACTTCATCACTGGATTACCAAGGTCAAATAGAGGACATGACTCTATCTGGGTCATAGTCGATCATTTGACCAAGGTGGCCCATTTCATTCCTGTCAAGACCACTTATGATGGCAACCGGCTGGCAGCTCTCTACATCGACCGAATCGTAAGCCTTCACGGCGTTCCCAATGAGATTGTGTCAGATCAAGGAACCCAGTTCACCTCAAGGTTCTGGAAGAAGTTCTAAGAAGCCTTGGGAACCAAGTTATCTTTCAGCACGACTTTTCACCCACAGACCGGAGGTCAGACAGAACGAGTAAATCAAATTCTTGAAGACATGCTCCGAGCCAGTGTCTTGGCATATCTCCCTTTTGCCGAGTTCTCCTATAACAACAGTTATCAGTCGAGCCTTCAGATGGCACCATTTGAGGTGTTGTACGGACGCAGATGTCGCACACCCCTCAACTGGTCAGAGACTGGAGAAGGGCTAGTCTTTGGACCGGATATTCTCCGCGAAGCAGAAGAGCAAGTCCAACTGGTCAGAGAATGTTTGAAGGCAGCCAAGTCAAGGCAAAAGAGCTATGCTGACACTCACCGTCGGGACATGAGTTTTCATGTCAGGGACCATGTGTACCTACGAGTAACTCCTTTGAAGGGAACCAAACGTTTCCACGTCAAGGGGAAGCTCGCACCAAGGTTCATTGGACCCTTTGAGATCACTGCACGACGAGGAGAAGTGGCTTACCAGTTGGAACTACCACCTGAGCTATTCGATGTGCACAACGTATTCCACGTGTCACAACTCTGAAAATGTCTCCAAGTTCCGAACAAGCCGGATCTCTACAAGGATGTTGATCACCAAGCCAATGATCTGCAGCCTGATTTGACCTACCGCGAGAAGCCCATTCGCATTCTGGATGAAGTAGAACGACGGACGTGAAGCCGCACCATCAAGTACTTCAAGTTCCAGTGGAGCAACCACACGGAAGCAGAAGCAACCTGGGAACATGAAGACTATCTTAGATCCGAGTTTCCCGATCTCTTTTAAGACCTAGTTTAGGAATCTCGGGGACGAGATTCTTGTAAGGGGGGTAGGTCTGTCACACCCTGCATTTTGTAACATGTCATTTGCATCAATAAAGCATGAAAATTTGGACCAACAAAAAATTTTGGGCATCATTTGGCTTTTATTTGGAATTGACTTTTTCTTCCTATGTTTTTCATGTGCTCATTAAAGTCAACTATTACTTCTTGTAGAATTCATCTCCTTACCCAAAACTTCTGCCCAATGATCATCCCAAGTGATATATAGCAGTATAGTATTTTCTTATAAAAATAATTTGGCCAAAATGTATTTTTTTAAATTTAGTATTCCAAAAACCCCTGAATTGAGGATTGCACTGCAAGTACTTGATTTAGGGTGAGAAAATTATTTCAAAAAGTATATTTGAGACCTAGTAGTCATAGGACTCCCAGAAACCACAAAAGAGTAATTTTAAAAGTTATTTTCCTATTTTATTTAAAAGCTTTTTCTTAAGGCCAGAAATGGTCTTTAATAGGGAAAAATTATTTAAGTATTTCAAAAATATTTGCCAAAATTCAGGGAGACTCATAGGACATATATTGTCCATATATAAGAGTTTCAACACTTGGTCATGTTCAAAATAATGGGCTAATCCCTCCAAAACCCTTTCTGGATATTTCAAGCTTTTGAAATATTTACAAAGGAAATATTCTCCAGAAATTCCAGGGAAATTCTATTATGTCATATATGACATATTTGATGATCTTGCCAAGCCCCATGCCTTGGGAAGCAAGAAAACATCCTCAAAACCATTCAAAACCATTCTGTCCATATCTGAAGTTTGAGCAACTTTACATTGCCAAACTTGTCCAAATGTTCTCAAACTTGGTGCACATGCTAGAATGGCCTAATGAGGCATCTAGACCAAATGGCACAAGATTTGGAGTAAGGCAACTTGATCAGAATACCCCAAAACCCTTTCTGTTCAAATGCAAATTTGAACAACTTTACATTACCAACTTTTTACCTGGAGCTTCAAACTTTGTGGGCATGATCATAACCACAAATGATGAAACTACACCAAGTGGTGCATCAAGGGGAGATGATTAGCTTGACTTAAACAAGATGAAGCCATTTCTGTTGATTTCTAGGGTTCACCAAAGTTACATTGGCTAGTTTCTTCAAATAAGCCGAAATTTGGTGAAACACCCTATGTCCTTATGACATTCAATCCTGTTAAGTGTCATGGCTAGTGGAAATCATTTGCTTGTCCAAAACTTGATCAAACACCTTCTGCCATTTTACCAAAACCATCATCTTGGCCTCTTTTACTATTTACTTTTGCCTCAACTTTCTACCACAGCTTCATCTAGTTACATTCTACCTCCAGTAACTCCCCCATGTCCACACCTCCATGATTGAGGGGTGAAAACCCCAATTCACCTTGCTGGACAGCCAAATTCTACCTAGTTACCAGCTTCACTTCTCTCTCATTGATCCTCCAGAGCATCCAAGGCCTCAGCTGAGTTGTTTACATCGCCCTGGACCCCCCAGACACGGCGGACACGCCCAGAGAGCCAATGGCATGCCATGGCATGCGATAAGCTCGCTCCAGAGCGCGCTACAGTGCGCACCCGCACTGTAGCTTAGCCCAATCGCTTGCCCCCGACCACCTCGTGCTCCCCCCTCGCGCCTAACGATGCGCCTCGACGTCTGCGACCTCCCCCGGCGTTGTCCCCCTTCTCCTCCGCCCTCCAGTGGCCGCCCTCGCACGCGCGCCGGCCGCCCGCAAGCTCCACTCGTCGGGCTCACACGCGCGCGCCCTCTGGAGCATCCCCCGCTCCCCCTCTTCCTTCCCTCCGCTCTGGAATTCGTCCAGCAACACCCCAGACTCAATCCCATCGCCTCCTGTGCACTGTGGCGTCGAGCAGAAGCTCGCCGGCGCACAGGTCCACGGGACCTCGCCGCTCCCCTATAAATAGGGCCTCCGAGCCCCTCCTCTCTTCACCAACAGCCTTCCCACACTCCCAGTAGCACTCTAGCACCACCCATTCGCCCTCAGAGGGCCTTAGTGCTCGGGACCGACCGGAGCTCCGCCGCGTCGGGCGACCGGAGATCTCGCAGTACAGCCCCTCTCAGCCCCAACTCTTGCTCAATCTAACACCGTCGTACCTCACTGACCCGTTCCCCTCATTCACCCACTCCTATTGCAGCCCGGAGCGAGCTAGCCAGCAACCTCCCGACGCTCCTTCGCCGTCCCACCTCGCCGCCGACGAACCAGGCCTCTCCGGCGGGCCGCACCACCACCAGTGGAACGACGACTCACTGCTGAGCCCGTTCCTACCCTCAGCTTGCCCCGCCGTGCCCGGAATCGCCGCCGGTGAGCTCGCCGTCGCTCTGGCCGTGAGGTTGAAGATGACAGGTGGGCCCCGCCTGTCATCCTCACCACTCTCTCTCTCCCCTCGCAGCCACTGACCGCCGGGCCCCGCCCGTCAGGTTTGAAAACCCTGACGCGCGCGCGCTGGCACCCGTGCGGTGGGCTATTAGCCATGGGTCGTGCACTGTGGCCGTTCTGGCCCAGTGGCACAGTGCCTTTTCTCTTTTTCTGTTCTGTGAATATTTCAAATAATTTCACAAAATAAATATATGTCCAAATGAATTAATTCCAACTCCTAAAATCTTGTAAAATTCCAACCTATTTAATGGTGTCACTTTCACGCATATCCATGAACCTTTTCTGTTCTGTTTAAATTCAAATTCATATTTGAACAAAAAAACTTATGTTCAAATATTCCTAGACTCCATTCTGCCACTCCAAAACTCAAACTAAGAATTTTTGCCATCTTAGTTTTCCCTCTAGTATTTAACAAAAATAAGTTGACATTTTTCTGAGCACTTTGATTTTTCTGTTTTTATTATGGTCTTATTTTTTTGTTATTTTGCGACGTTTAGATACCGTATTTGACGAGGTTGCCGAGGAAGAAGGTGGAGAAGGATTTGAAGACTTTGAAGACCAAGCCAATCCAGGCAAGAAGCCCTTTGACCATGATACACTTGTGTTCTTCGGAACCCGTTTGTTTCCGAATGCATGATGCTAAAAGTTATGGTGGTGACCTAGTTTGAAACCACCACATGATGCATGCTTTGCTCTTGATCTTGCTATGTGCTAGATGTCATGCAAATGGTTAGTAGTGATGCTTAGTGATGCATGTGAGTCATGAAACCTTCGTGGTTGAAATATTTTCATAAACCCCATCGGGTGCCCCTAATGCCCGAGGGTGATGTTGAGTTAGGTCATCACTTGAGGAAGAAGTGATGTGCCGGTAAAGATTTTGTGCATGGGTGAAATGATGGATTAGATTTATGTGTGACTACCGTCCCAACCATATATGTGCAACCACTCTAACCCTTATGGGACGGGGCGTTATTGATTACTTAGGCCGATACTAGCATGGTGCCCGCATTACTAGTGACGGGAAGACTTGAGGTCTTTCCCGGGACGGGGTCGTATTTGGATAGACGACCATGATTGTTTTCACAGGGCACCGGACACACCGTTGGTCCCTTCTTGTACGCGTGACATTGAAAATAGGGCAAGTCCCATGATCTATTGTTTGTACTCGAGGGCTGTGCACCAACGAGTGGACTCTATGTTAGTGTCGTCTAAGGAAAGATAATGACCGGGTGCTTCCCCCGAGTACTTGAGGTACTGCGGGATCGTGGATGACACGAAAGCTTCCCGGATCTTGTGGGTAAAGTGCGCAACCTCTGCAGAGTGTAAAACTATTCGAATAGCCGTGTCCACGGTCATGGACAGTTGGGTGGTGCTACTTAAACTATGTCCAGAATTTTACTACATCGGTGAAAGTATGTGTGTGATGAGTCAAGGTGGTGACTTGACTCGTTGAGTTGAATCATATTCATGTTGATATCGGTAACCTGTTCTCGAGGTTACGTGAAGTCATTGATGCATATACTTGATGGTAGAATATTTATTCTAGCTTGTAGCTAGATCGCTCATTGTTGTTGAAAGTGCAACTAATCCCCGGGTGGTTTTGGTAATTAATAACAACATATATATCATTGAACTAATATTTACTTGAGAATCATTTCAGAAAAGTTCGATGATATGGGTATGGAAATGTCTGAAGAAGTGGACCCCTCAAAATGCTAAGACAAGCATTGGCAAAAGCTCAAGACTCTATTTTTGGTTTAGTGATCAAAGATCACATTGAGTCCATAGGAAAAGCCAATACTATTAAAAGGGGATGAGGTTGTGTTAATGATCTAGTTGCTCAAGTGCTTGGTGATCTAGCTCCCTCAACTATCAGCACTCTTCACTATTCAACACACTCATAAGTAATCTCGGACAAACCGATTCTGCAAACTCAGTCCCACCGAGATGAACCACCTTAGTTATTCCTCCAAACCCTAAATTCTCGGTCCATCCGATTCTGAGTTTCGGTCTCACCGAAAATGGACTGCCAACCTTCTGTAACCAATTGACATCATTTCGGAATATCCGAGTTGTTACTTTCGGTCACACCGAGATGGCAAGCTCCAACCTTTGACTCACTTCGGACACACCGAGATGGTATTTTCGGTCCCACCGAAAATCCCAACGTTCACTATATTTGAACTTTCGGTCTGACCGAGTTTTCACTTCGGTCTCACCGAGATTGGTCAAATGTGTGTGTAACGGTTGGATTTTGTGTGGAGGCTATATATACCCCTCCACCCCCTCTTCATTCGTGAGGAGAGCCATCAGAAAGTACCACCACTTCTACCATACACTTTCTGAGAAGTGAACCACCTACCCTTGTGTTGAGATCAAGCCATTCCATTCCTACCATATGAAACTTGATTTCTAGCCTTCCCAAGTTGCTTTCCACTCAAACCTTTCTTCCACCACAGCCATATCAGTGAGGAGAGTTGAGTGTTGGGGAGATTATCATTTGAAGCACAAGAGCAAGGAGTTCATCATCATCAACACCGTCTATTACCTTTTTGGGGGGTGGTGCCTCCTAGATTGGTTAGGTGTCGCTTGGGAGCCTCCGTCTTCGAGATGTGGAGTTGAACCAAGAAGTTTGTAAGGGCAAGGAGATCGCCTACTTCGTGAAGATCTACCCCGAGTAAGGCTAGTCCTCCGTGGGCGTAGGCCGTGATGGAATAGACAAGGTTGCTTCTTCGTGGACCCTTCGTGGGTGGAGCCCTCCGTGGACTCGCGCAGCCGTTACCCTCCGTGGGTTGAAGTCTCCATCAACGTGGATGTACGATAGCACCACCTATCGGAACCACGACAAAAATCTTCGTGTCACCAAACTGCGTTTGATCTTCTCCACCTCTCTTTTACATGTGCAATTTACTTTCCGCTGCTTATACTCTAGAATTGCATGTGTAGGGTGATACTTGAATTGATCTTAATTGTGAAACTGCCAAAAACATTGCATGATCTAAAGGCAGATTTTTTATATTGTCAAGTAGTCTAATCACCCCCCTCTAGACCTACTTTCGATCCTACAAGTGGTATCAGAGCTTTGGTCTCCATTGTTTTGGTTTCCATTGCATTGGACTCCATAAGCTTGGTTTCACAACCTAGGAGAGTATGGCGTCTAGTGAGGGTAATTATCGTAGAGGTCCTTACTTTGATGGTACAAATTTTGCTAGTTGGAAGCATAAAATGAAAATGCATATTCTTGGTCATAACCCAGCCACATGGGGCATTATTTGTGTTGGCATGCAAGGTGATTTCTTTGAAGAAGGAAAAGTTCCGGATCGCGAAGCTACACCCGAAGAGTTGCGGATGTTGCAAAACAATGCTCAAGCTTGTGACATTCTCTTCAATGCTTTGTGTCCCGAAGAGTTCAACAAAATCAGCCGTCTTGAGAATGCTAAAGAGATTTGGGATACTTTGGTTGAAATGCACGAAGGTACTGAATCTGTGAAGGAATCAAAGCTAGATATTCTTCAAGGTCAACTTGACAAGTTCAAGATGAAGGATGGTGAAGGAGTCGCTGAAATGTACTCCAGGCTTGCTCTCATCACAAATGAGATTGCCGGCTTAGGAAGCGAAGAAATGACCGACCGATTCATCATTAAGAAGATTCTCAGAGCTTTGATGGAAAGTATGACACCGTGTGCACTTTGATCCAAATGATGCCAAACTACAAGACTCTCAAGCCAACTGAAGTCATTGGAAGAATTGTTGCTCATGAGATGACACTTAAGAATAAGGAAGAGCTTCACAACAAGTCAAGTGGTGCTTACAAAGCTACAAGTGATGCTCCTACTACCTCAAGTGACAATCTAATTTCCAATGAAGAGATAAGCCTAATGGTCAAGAACTTCAACAAGTTCTACAAGAATAGAGGCAAAGAAAGAAGCTCAAAGTCTAGATCATATGATGAAAAGAGATCTTCTAGTCGTGATCGAAACTGCTACAATTGTGGAAGACCCGGACACTTCTCAAATGAGTGTACGGCTCCCCACAAAAGAAGAGAAGAATCTCCAAGAAGAAGAGCAAGAGATGAGTCACCTCGGAGAGAGAGAAGGAGCAGAGATGATCGTTATGAACGAAGACCCTCTCGGAGAAGCAAGGATTCGGAGAGGAAAGACAAGTCATCAAGGAGCTACACAATAAGAAGACATCAAGCTCATATTGGTGAATGGGTCTCCGGCTCCGACTCTGACAATCAATCCGATGGAAGCTATCACTCCGACTCCGACTATAGTCAAGATGAAGGTGTTGCCGGACTTGCACTCGTATCCTCCAACTCCAACTCCTACGACTTATTTGATTCACCAAATGAGGGAATTGGAAGATGCTTCATGGCTAAAGGTCCCAAGGTAACACACCCTGAATTCATTGACTTTGATAGTGATGAGGATGACTTGCTTGGTGAAGATGAGCTCTTGCATGATAAATCTAGTGAGCTTAGTAATGATGAAAATGCTAGTTGTCTTTATAGTCGAGAAGAGTCGAATGACAATGCTATGAAGGAGATTGAGCGTCTAACTAAAGAACTAAACACTCTTAAGTTAGCTCATGAAACAACTCAAGAAGATCATAGAGAGCTCCTGAGATCTCATGAGAAGCTACGCTTCGAGAAGCTCACTCTAGAGCAAGAACATGAGTTTCTGAAAGCGATCAATGACGATCTTCGAAAGAAGAGTTCTTCATATCTTGCCAAACGACTTCTCTTGTCTAATTTCTTGCCACCTATTAAGACTAAGCATGACAAGCATAAGAAAAATTCTTCCTCTAGTAGTAACAATAACAATGTTAAATCCAATATTGTTACTTCTAGTAGTTCTCTTGATTCCACTAACAATGTTTCAAGCCAAGTTACACTTGAGCAAGAAAATAACTTATTGAAGGAAATCATAGAGAAAGGTGTCTACAAGAGTCTTGCCGGAAGCAAGAACTTTGAGGAGATTGTTCGCAAACAAGGAAGACACCGGAAGAATCAAGGGATTGGTTTTGAGCGAAAGTTCAACGCCGAAGGTGTTGAGTGGGAAGAAGGTCAATACCCTACTCCACAGTTTGTTTCACAAAAGGAGAAGTATGATCCTACTTCTTCCAATGTGGAACAAGCTCAAGATGATCTTCCACCACAAGACCACAAGCTAAAGGCCAAGGACAAGCTTCAAGAGGAGATTGATGCATTCATTGAAGCACCTCAAGCCATGGTCAAGTGGGTTCCCAAGGACACATCAAGTTCTACTTCGTCAAGCTCAACTACAACACCAAGGATTCCCATCAAGATGATGTGGATCCCAAAGAAGAAGAACTAGTAGGTTCTCGAGGGTGACTCCGCCAACAAACTTCACTCATATTCATTTTGGCAAGAACTTGTGCAATCAACTTCCACATCATGCACTTGTTCATGGAGTCACAAACCCTCTTGTTGGTAAGTCAAGGGACAAGGTAATCATTGCTTTCATGGACATCATCTTTTGTGTACTTCACTCTATGTCTATGGATATTCTTGTTTGTTCCTTGTGGGACTAACCCATGTAGGTATTGAAAGTGCCCTAATCCAAAGGATTGCTCCCAACTTTTGATGATCTGCATCAACATTGAGCATCCACATCTTCAACATCTACATGAAGTCTTCTACGACAACCCAAGGTTAGTTTGACCCTTTAAAAGGGGTTCTCACATCTAGGGGGAGCTTTGCTCTAAAAATTGAGCTAAAGCATCTCCAAGTGATGTGAACACATAAATGCTTTATGTAAAAGTGGTAACCCCACTTGTGCTTAAACGATGAGTATGACCTATGATCAAATGTTCTCATTTGGCTCCTAAGTCAATATACTCATATATAGATGACCTAGTCATCGACAAATTGTGTGCTAGTAGCTAGAGTGATTGGTTGTGCATGTTTGACACATATTTGAGTTGCTATCTTATTGTGTGAGCATGTTGAATGCATGATTTTATCCATTCAAGGACATCCATTTGTTGTTTTGATTGTTTTGTTTTCTCTTTCTGGCCAAATGGATGGACAAGAATGCCTAAGCACCTTCCCTAGCTATCTATGCTTTCTTGTCTCAAATTCTATTCATGCTCATATCACAACTTTGAACAAGTCTTTCTCGGACAGTCCGAGTGAGGAGCACTCGGAACCACCGATTCGTCTAAGGCTGACTTCCAAAACCTTCTAAGTCCATTTCGGTCTGACCGGCTTCTCAATCTCGGTCCAACCGAAACGCTTAGACTGATCTAGGTTTCATCTCGGTGAAACCGAGTTCAAACTCTCGGTCTGACCGATATGCGTAACTGCACAGCAGTTATACATCTCGGTGACACCGAGTTTTTCAACTCGGTCCCACCGACAGCATGGGGTTATATATACCTGAGGGCTGCGCGCGATTCAATTCTTCAAACCGTTCGCCCCCAATACCCCTGCTGCCGCCGCCCTGGTCTACGGATCGTTGCCGTCGTTGCCTGTGCGCCCTCGCCGCAGGTCTCCGCCGCCGTCAACGGTAATCATCTCCACCGTTGCCGCCGTAGAGGGACACCACCAAGTTAGGGTGTGTCCCGATCCCTTTTCGTGCTCCCCTTCCGATTCTTGCACGATAGGCTTGCCATGATTCAATCCACGTTTGAGATATTCCCTATACATTAGTTCAGATCTTCTAGTTTCGAGGAAAATTCTTAGGTTTAGGTTTCCACGGAATGCATCTCGGTGAAGCCGATTTTTGAAACTCGGAATGACCGATTTGGCCTCTGGCCATTGCACTTCATCATTCGGTTTAACCGAGTTGTGCAAATCGGAATGACCGAAGCGTAGTTTTAGTGAAACCCTAAGTTATCGGTAGGACCGAAACCCATTTCGGTCTGACCGAAAGTGGTGTGTAGGTTTCTGTTGAGCACTTCGGTTGCACCGAAACTTGAAATCGGTTTGGCCGAAATACATTCTGTGAAAACTCAAAACTAAGTTTTGAACTCATTTTTTTTGCAAAAACCTCTGCAGTTGTGATAACTCTTCTACTCTGCCTATACCTTATCTTTTCACAGGTTTTTCAGCCATGTCAGATGTCAGTGACAGCCAGAACAGGTCTGAATCACCGTTTGCTGAAATTCCAGAGGCAGATACAAGTCCTGCTAGCAGCTCCAGTGATGATGGTGAGAGGAGCACCCCTAGTGGTTTGCCTCCTGCAGCCACCAGAACCAGGAAGAAGAGAACTTCTGATGATGAGGACTCTGACTTTGTTGCTGAGGAAGTTACCTCCAAGCCAAAGAGGAATGTGGTTGCCAAAGAGCATCAAGGGCAGCAGTCAAGGAAAGACACAAGCAAAGTGAAGCAGTCAGCAGTTGCAAAGAAGCTCAACTTGGAAGAGCCTGCTCCAAGCAAGGTGAAGAAGACTTCCAAAAGGAAGAGGGTAGTATATGCTGAACCTCAAGATGATGCTGCAGAAGAAGAAGAAGAAGAAGCACCCCAGCCTCCTCCTCAGAAAGCTAAGTTCATGGGTGATGCTATTCGGGCTCAAGCCTCCTCTAAGCCCAAGAAGCCTGCTCAAGCCAAGGCAGCTCCAGCCAAGCCCAAGAGAACAACCAGAAGCATTCCAGCTTTTGAGAAGAACAAAGGTGAGATGCCACCGTCTGAATCAGATGAAGAGCATGTGTTGCTTAAGCTCCGTCCCAAGTTGCCACTCCACAATGATGCTCATCCTCAAGCTGAGGACATGAAGGCAAGGAAGGACAAAGGTCTCAGGCTATGGAGACAGTCTGATCCATATGCTATAAGGAGAAGGACTGATGTGGACCCCAGATTCCACACCAGAGAGCAGCAGGATTTCTATGAGACCGTGCTGATGGATAAGAAGCCCATTGTTGCTGACACCAGGTATGTTGACTGGAAGTATATTGACAGTGAAGAGCACCGGGACTTCTTTCCCCATGTGCATGAGAGCTTTACTGCATGTGGAGTTGCTGATTTTGTGGGTCAAGAGCTGACAGCTTGGAATGACGAGATGATCATGCAGTTCTATGCCACAGCCCACTTCTATCCTGATGGCAAGATCACCTGGATGACTGAAGGTCAAAGGTTTTCTTCGACTGTTGAAGAATGGGCAGAACTTCTGAACACTCCAGTGCAGAGAGAGGACGACATTGATGTCTATGGGATTCCTAAGAAGAGTCATGATTCCATGAAGAACATGTACAAGGAGATCCCGGCTGCTGATTTGGAAGGATGGAAGCTTGGCTCAGTGTACTATCTCCAGGCAGGTCTGACCACCACTAACACTATTCTGAGGCATACATTGATGCCTAAGTCTGGAGACCACCGGATGATTCGAGGCTATTCTATCAACATGCTGCACATTCTCGATGAGAAGGCACCTTTTAAGGTGATGGACTTGATGGTAGAGACCATTAAGAGGACTGCAGCTGACCAGAAGAGGTCGTGTGGGTTTGCTCCGCAGATTCAGATGCTCATCAACGCCAAGTTTGGCACGGGCAAATTCATGTTGGATAGGAAGCACTTGCCACTGCAGCCAGAGCATGAGGACAACGTAGTTGTGATGGATGAAGAGGATCCTACCTCAGTTGAAGGACAGGCCAAAATCGAAGCTGCGAAGAAGGCTAAAGCTGACAAAGAGGCAGCAGCAGCAGCAGCTAAGCCAAAGAGCTTTGGAGAACAAATTCTTGAAGCTACCCAGAGGATTGAACAACGCCTGGCCAGCATTCAGCAATCTCAGGAGAGCCTAGAGAGGATTGTCGAGGACAAGATCCATGCTCTGGATGTGAAGCTGACTGAGATTCAGGTGTCTGTCAACAAGCTTGAGGCAGACATGGAGGAGACAAGGCAGGAGAGAGCAGAGCTTATGCAGGATGATCTAGTCCAGGACTCTCATCGCCAGACTGCTCAGGTTCCCAGAGGATCCAGATCTGCAGCTATCCCAGTGACAGACTCCAGGGCTACCACTTCAGCACCAGCTACAGCTCCAGCAGTTGCTCCAGCTCCAGCATCCACTCCTCCACCGCAGACATCAGCAGAAGTCTTCACCGATGCAGCTATCTCTACACCGACATCTACCCAGACGGGAGCCGCCAGCAGAGCCCGCAGTGACGTTTAGCTCTATACCTTTTCGAACTTTTTGGTAACTTGTTGCCAAAGGGGGAGAAATTGTTATAGATCATAGGGCTTCGAGAGAGAGAGTGCTCTTTCGTCTTTCGTTCTTTTGCCGGTTTTCTTTGAGATACAGTGATTTCTTTTGGTTCCTGAAACTTTAAGTGTGCTTGCTACCACGTTTGATGCTATCTTAATGAGTGCTTAGTCATACTATGCCTTAATGTGTGCTTATTGCTTATCATATGCTATTCCTTATTGTATGGCTATTTACTCTTGTCTTGGTGATTGAGTGCATGTTATTCATTCTTATCATTTTGTGCGCTCCACCAAGATGTATGTGACATGGAAGAGTGACCCATAATCCTAATCGATTGTGCATTTGCATTCAAACGCAAATTTTAAATAATGCACAAATTTAGGGGGAGCTCTTGTTTATCACATACTTCTCAAAGCGACGATATCATTCATTGATTATATCTTTTGTCGAAGCTTTGATCTATATGTTGTCATCAATTACCAAAAAGGGGGAGATTGAAAGTGCAACTAATCCCCGGGTGGTTTTGGTAATTAATAACAACATATATATCATTGAACTAATATTTACTTGAGAATCATTTCAGAAAAGTTCGATGATATGGGTATGGAAATGTCTGAAGAAGTGGACCCCTCAAAATGCTAAGATAAGCATTGGCAAAAGCTCAAGACTCTATTTTTGGTTTAGTGATCAAAGATCACATTGAGTCCATAGGAAAAGCCAATACTATTAAAAGGGGATGAGGTTGTGTTAATGATCTGGTTGCTCAAGTGCTTGGTGATCTAGCTCCCTCAACTATCAGCACTCTTCACTACTTAACACACTCATAAGTAATCTCGGACAAACCGATTCTGCAAACTCAGTCCCACCGAGATGAACCACCTCAGTTATTCTTCCAAACCCTAATTTCTCGGTCCATCCGATTTTGAGTTTCGGTCTCACCGAAAATGGACTGCCAACCTTCTGTAACCAATTGACATCACTTCGGAATATCCGAGTTGTTACTTTCGGTCTCACCGAGATGGCAAGCTCCAACCTTTGACTCACTTCGGACTCACCGAGATGGTATTTTCGGTCCCACCGAAAATCCCAACGTTCACTATATTTGAACTTTCGGTCTGACCGAGTTTTAACTTCGGTCTCACCGAGATTGGTCAAATGTGTGTGTAACGGTTGGATTTTATGTGGAGGCTATATATACCCCTCCACCCCCTCTTCATTCGTGGAGAGAGCCATCAGAAAGTCTACCACTCCTACCATACACTTTCTGAGAAGTGAACCACCTACCCTTGTGTTGAGATCAAGCCATTCCATTCCTACCATATGAAACTTGATTTCTAGCCTTCCCAAGTTGCTTTCCACTCAAACCTTTATTCCACCACAGCCATATCAGTGAGGAGAGTTGAGTGTTGGGGAGATTATCATTTGAAGCACAAGAGCAAGGAGTTCATCATCATCAACACCGTCTATTACCTTTTGGAGGGTGGTGCCTCCTAGATTGGTTAGGTGTCGCTTGGGAGCCTCCGTCTTCGAGATGTGGAGTTGAACCAAGAAGTTTGTAAGGGCAAGGAGATCGCCTACTTCGTGAAGATCTACCCGAGTAAGGCTAGTCCTCCGTGGGCGTAGGCCATGATGGAATAGACAAGGTTGCTTCTTCGTGGACCCTTCGTGGGTGGAGCCCTCCGTGGACTCGCGCAGCCGTTACCCTCCGTGGGTTGAAGTCTCCATCAACGTGGATGTACGATAGCACCACCTATCGGAACCACGACAAAAATCTTCGTGTCACCAAACTGCGTTTGATCTTCTCCACCTCTCTTTTACATGTGCAATTTACTTTCCGCTGCTTATACTCTAGAATTGCATGTGTAGGGTGATACTTGAATTGATCTTAATTGTGAAACTGCCAAAAACATTGCATGATCTAAAGGCAGATTTTTTATATTGTCAAGTAGTCTAATCACCCCCCTCTAGACCTACTTTCGATCCTACAGTTGTTCAATTGCATTGTTACTTTAAACCAAATCATGGGTTGCTTGCGAGTACATTCAAAGTACTCATTGGCTTGCCACTGGTTATTTAATTGGCCAGGCATGGAGGAACAGGAATATGAAGAAGAGTTCTATGGAGACAAACATGCGAACTAGGACACTATCTCAGTCAGAATGCCTGTAGGGTTAAGACAGATGGCATGGGTTCTACTTATCATCGAAGACTTCCGCTATTTGAGTTATTTGCTATTCAGCCCGTGAGGCTTTATCTATGTAAGACTTGGCCATAATGGCCTTAATTTGTGTAAGACGGTATGTATGGATGTAAGACTCTTGTTATTCAGCTTCTGTGTGTTCAGTGAGCATTGATCTCTGGGATCACTGTACACGTGCATTCGGTGATCTCGACTTCTAAGTCGGGGTCCCCACACATATGCTTTCGGGTGAATAGTAAAAGTGAAAGAAATACTCTCATGGCGATTTCACGTCGAAGATTGGCTCCCAAATATATTTTTACATATCAAAGATTAATAAGTTTTTTTAAGGGCGTGCAAAATCTCATGGCGATTTGACATGGAGCAGCTCTAGATAGGAAAAAAAACATTGCTTCAGAAAAAATCGTCCACTCCTCCATGGATGCCCGGCCGCCTTGGAATCACACCCTTAGATGTTTAGATTCTTTTAATTTGCTATGTTATCGTCTCTTTTGATTTTCCTCTTCATCCTAGGGAGCAGATGCTCCGGCGTGAAATACTCTCACGGCATGATTGAGCGCCAATGCTTTGCAATGCTTCAACCGGTAGCCTCTTCCTTTATCTTCGTTAAGATTGTTGCCATAGATTAAACATTTTGTCACTTTGTCTAGTGTATTGCTGCCTTCGCTATAGAGCCATGGTACACACTCCCGCCTACTCGTCACTGGCCACATTGCTATAAGTACCCCCTATCAACTATTGATTGTTGAACAACAACATTGGTGATAACCATGGGAAATCCTTGCTGTCTGAAAAGTCATTAACCCATGAGGCTAGATGGACCCGCCTAAAGCAAGTTCCGCCTAATACCGAAGGTCACGCATGCTAAGGCACTCCTTAAAGGAGCCACAAAGTCGCCATGGATCCTCGACAACCCTCATAGACACAATGTAGCCAAAACCATTGGCTACATCAAGTGCATGAGTGCAGCCAAACGGTTTGGCACGAGTACAAGTCGACTTTCTAAAGTGGGTGGGACTTGCTCCAAACCGTTTGGAGCTACTCACACAATTACAGTGTATAATTATAGTTCAATGGTTTTTGAAAATTCAATTTGCCCGGACTCATCTACAGGTAATGAACAGTAAAAACCAGAAAATTACGAAAAGCTAAATTTTTAGGGTGCAAGATGCTCAAATGCGTGGTGTTTGTGCGAAATTTCAGCTTGTTTGGGCATTCAAGGAGCTAGTAAAAAAATGCAAGCATGAACAGTGTTTTCAAAAGTTTCTCAGAAATCCAAATTTGTCATTTTCGCTCCGAACATCAAAACAAGCTGAAATTTGGCATGAACATCACGCATTTAAGGCCAACTCCAACGCACGATCCCAAACGGACGTCAATTTTGCCCGGATTCCGTCCGTTTAGGGTGGCAATGGGTGACAAAACGGACATGCATGTCCGGGTTTAGTTGGAGGCGCCCAACGCGCCGACCGTCCCCAAAACGATCGTCTCGGCCGCGCGCCTCACCCGCCTGCGAGCTCGCGCTCTCGCTCCGTCGGTGCAGCCGTCGCTGCTGAGCTCGCCCACGCCTGCCCGCCCTCGCGGCCGCTCACCCTCGCCCGCTCGCCGTCGCCGTCCCGCCGCGACCTACCGAGCTCGCCCGCTTCGCCCCGCAACTGCCTGTGCCCCTGCCGCGGCCTGCCGGCCGGCGTGCGCCGCACCGCGGCCACTCGCGCCCGCCCGCACCCACTGCTCCGCACCCCACCCCGTACCGCGTGTTCCCTCGTCACGGCCTTCCGGCCGGCGTGCGCCGCTCGCGCCCGCCCGCCGCGCCACCGCGTCCTGCCCGCCCTCGCCCGCGCCACCGCATCCTGCCCGCCCCACACGCCGCTCCCCGCCGTCCGCCGCGGCATGCGTATGCGGGCCGGCCTTGCGCGGTTAGTGGTGTGGTGGGTGAAAAGAAGGAGAGATGGGTGGGTGGTGGGTCTCTTTTTGTTTCTATGACAGATGGGGCCATTATCTGCATTCGCAGATGTAGCCGGACGCACGGGCGAGGAAAACGTCCGGATTCGGTCTTCTTTGACCCCAAAACCGGACCAAGTTTGGGCCGGGGATGGGTCCAAAATGGACAGAAAACGGACAAAGTCTATTTGCGCTCGTGCGTTGTGCCACCTGGTATGTCTATTTTACCTCAAAGGAACGCACCTGAATAGAATGAGGTCGCGCGCTGGAGTTGGCCTAAGCATCTCACACCACAAAAACGATAACTTAAAAAAATACTATGCTATTTGTTTTGACTTCACATGCAGATGTAGATGAGTTGCAGAATAGTTGGATATATACAAAAAGTAGAGTACTTGTACTACCACTCCTTTCAAATCAAAGGGAAAAAAACATCCGAGCATGGCCAAAATTAAGCGCTACTGTTGGAGCAGCTAAACTGTGGGATAAGAAAATATTGTCGTTGCAGGGATAAACAGAGAGCGATGAATAAATCAAAGACGACATCCCTAAGAGCAACTCCAATGAGGTGACCCATTTCGTCTGTTGGCGTCCGTTTAAGTCGGCACGGACAGAAAAGTCAACCCTCCGTGCAGACCCAAACGGACGCGCGTCCGCTTTTCATCCGTCTGCCAACCCATTCCCGCCTCATTTTTTAGCCGGATTTGCGTCGGCGTGAACACGAGATGGACGCACGCGCTCGCCATCTCCTGCCTCGGCTCGCTAGTCGGTGGCACATTGACATCCCCCATCCAACATCAACCCTCGCCCGCCTCCTTCGTCGTCGTCGACACCGCCGCTCATTTTTTCCGGCGACACTGCCAGTTGTCGGCACCGCAACATCCGTCCAGCAACACCGCCACTCCCACGTCGCCCGCCACTGCCGTCTTGCCGACGGGGAGCCGACTGCATCCCACCACACAGCCGCGACCGCGACCAAGAAGCCGGCAGCTGATAGATCCTCATCGGCACGCTCGTCGGACGCCGGCAGGGCAGCAAGCTGGTCCGTGTGTGCCGCGACTCCCTTCGCCGGTTGTATCCTTTGTCGATGCCCGCAAACTGTTCGAAAGTTTGCCAAGGTACAAAATGGACTCCACCAACGAGTTCTTTTTTCATATTTTTCTTTGCGACTCCGACGACTCGTCGTCCGATGATGAGGAGGAGATATTGTCTGCTGTGGTTGTCCATCACCGCCTCAACAGCCAGCAGCCATTGTTCCGTGGCTCCATTTCGAGCCACCTTCCGGCGTTAAATCGCAACCGAGAGAGCGGGCATTTCCTTCTTTGAAATAACTACTTTGATACAACAAATCCGTTGTTCAAACATAAAAAAATTCACCGTTGTTTCCGTATGAGAAAGCATATTTTCAACCATATTAGAGAGGGGGTCGTCGGCTATGATGACTATTTCAAGTGCAAAGAGGATGTCGTTGGAAAGATTGGTTTCTCCTCTTATCAGAAATGCACTGCCGCCATCCGAATGCTTACATACGGAGTGCCCGGTGATCTCATTGACTAGTACGTCCGTACGAGCGAGTCTACATGCCTAGAGTCTCTGTATAGATTTTGTAAGGTTGTTATTGCTGTGTTTGACCCTTAGTACTTGAGGGAGCCGATTGCTGAAGATACAGCCCGTTTGTTGGCGATGAATGTCAGCAGGGGCTTCCCAGGGAAGCTTGGCAGCATAGATTGCATGCACTGGGAGTGGAAGAACTGCCCTTCTGCTTGGCAAGGGCACTATAAGGGCCATGACAGTGCTTGCACTGTCATACTAGAGGCCGTGGGGTCTCAAGATCTCTGGATATGTCACTCATTCTTTGGCATGGCTGAATCACACAATGATATCAACGTGCTCCAGCGCTCGTCGGTGTTTACTAGGCTTTCCGAAGGCAATAACCCAGTGGTGAACTTTACTATGAACGGCCACAACTACGACAAATGATACTATCTGGGTGACGATATCCATCCTCAGTGGATCACTATTGTCAAGACAATTCCCAACCATATCGGAGAGAAGAGGAAAAGATTTGCCAAAGAGCAAGAGAGTGCTAGGAAGGATGTCGAGCGTGCCTTTGGTGTTTTGCAATCTCGATGGTGCATCGTTCGGTATCCTGCTAATACCTGAAACACGCAGAAACTATGGGAGATGATGACTGCTTGTGTGATCATGCACAATATGATCGTAGAAAATGAGCGTCTAGAACGTCTGTACGATCAAGGGTTTCGGTTTCATGGTGAGAATGTTGTGTCTGAGCATGAAGGAGCGGCAACGTTTGAACAGTTCATCCAATTTCATCATGACATGCGTGATCGAGAAACTCACATGCAACTACAAAATAATTTGATTGAGCATACATGAACTTACGTTGGCAACCAATAGATGTATCATTGCATGGTTGCCGCTGTCGGGATTTAATTTCTCAGCGCGCGCATTGAGTAGTCGGCTCTACCGGTGAGGACGACATACGTCTCATCGTCTCAGACATCGACCGATACGGTGCCCAGCGGGCCGGCCCACCAACATGCTGGAAAAACAAACGCGAAGAAAATTCTGCGCACACGAGGAATCAACTCGACACCTGTCGAGTAACACCCTGCCATGGCAACCAATAGACCGGACGAAAGGGGTTAGCCAATTGCCGCCGGGTTTTTCCCTCTCGTTAGGGTTTTGGTTCTCCCGGAGGCGATTTTACGCCGCCGTCGAGTTCATCTTTCCCTGCCTCCACGCTCCCTCCCTTGATCCGCGCTGGCAGGTCTCGGGACTGTGGAGGATCTAGGGCTGCTCTCACAAGGTCCGATCTGTTTGAAGTCGGGCTAGGGTTCGAGATGGCTAGCGGCGGGATTCCTGGACAGGCAGGTTCAGATCATGGGGACGCGGATGAGGTAGAGCAGATGATGAAAGAATTGGGCTTGAGGGAGGAGGATCTTGACGATGTCGTGTTCGACGAGAAGGAGGCTCCGCCAGAGGCTGTCAGATGGATTGCGCTGGCTAGGGTTTTCTCAAACAAACCCTATAGCCAGTATTGGTTCTTCAAGAATATGAGGGCTGCTTGGGATTTGGCGCAGGAGGCAAAATTCAAACCTCTGGAAGACAATCTATACACAATCCAGTTCTCATGTTTGGGTGATTGGGAGCGAGTTACTCTGGATGGACCGTGGCACTTTAGAGGAGACGCGGTTATCATCAAGCCCTATGACGGCCTTATCAAACCTTCAACAGTGCCGCTTGACTCCATAGAGATATGGGTACAGATCCATGATGTGCCCGAGCTTTATGCACATCTAGTCCCTTCAATGGCCTCCAAAGTAGGGGAGGTGCTCTACGCAGAACCACAGTCTCAAGATTTCGTTGGCAATTTTCATCGGGTGTGGGTCAGGATAGATGTCAATAAACCTCTCAAGAACGATGTCTCCATGATCCATGATGGAAAATGCCAGATCTACCGTGTTAAGTATGAAAAATTACCTGACTGGTGTGCCGTGTGCGGGAAGCTAGGGCACCTATTCAAAGAACATGGCAATGGCGTTCACCCTCCATCGGCGCTGGTCTTCAAAGAACTCCGTGCAACCTGGACGATGAGGACGGGCAGAGGCCCAGGCAATGGGAGAGGACGGCGAGGAGGACGCCGAGGTGGTTGAAGCGGAGGCCGGGGTAGGAGCGGCTGGGGAAACACAGAGGATGATTCAGGACATGGAGAGTTTGAGGACAATAGGGATTCGGAGATGCAGGAAGCAGAGAGTAACCGGAAGAGAGTCTCAACTCTAGCATAGCAATTCGTACCTCCAGCATTAACGAATTCAGAGCAAGCCAAGCAGTTGGCCCTTCCTGCTCCTACAGCCCCAGCCAGCCCCAGTGCCACCCAGGACCTGAAGCGCGCGAAGCTAGGTGCGGAATCGGAAAAGAACAGCTCGGGGAAGACTGGCACACAACCGAAAGGTGATCTAAATTTGGCGGGCGCCGCCGGGGCCAATGAGTGCCTTTGTGTGGAACTGTCGCGGCGCGGGCAAAGCCGCGATGGTTCAAGAGCTTCGCGATTTCGCGAAGCAATTTTCCCCTACCCTATTGTGTATTGTTGATACACAAATTGATAGTGCTAGGGTAGAAGCTTTAGCTAGTACCTTGGGTTTTGATAATGCCTATGCGGTTAGTAGTCAAGGCCGCAGTGGTGGTATTGGTATGTTTTGGAATAATACAGTAAAGGTGGAGATTCTTGGTTATTCGGTCTATCATTTGGACGCAAAGATTGAGGAACAGAACCACGAAGATTGGAGATTGACTTGTGTGTATGGAGAGGCACAAACGCACTTGAGACATCAAACATGGATAGTTTTAAAGAACATCAGTACTTTGAGCAGCTTGCCGTGGCTCTGCACGGGAGATTTCAATGAAGTGCTACGTCCGGAAGAACATGAGGGGGTAGGACAGCGAAGCAATGCGCAAATTCAAGCGTTCCGGGACACTATAGACATTTGCATGTTGCAAGACTTGGGCTATGACGGAAATTTTTGGACTTTTGAGAAGAAGGTGTCGGGAGGAAGCTACACAAGATGCAGGCTGGACAGAGCTTTGGCAAATGCTTCATGGATGAACAGATTCTCTCTAGCATCGGTCAAACATCTAACCTGCGCCACATCTGACCACTCGCCTATTGTCATTGATTTTGGAAACGATGTGCAAGCCGGGGTGCAAAATTCTTTCAAATATGAGCTTATGTGGGAATCACACGCAGGGCTTAGCCAAGTACTATCAAATGCATGGGCAGCTGAAACTCCCTGCTTGTCGGTTGGCGCGATGAAACAAAAGCTTCATAACATCTCCAAAGAGCTGTTGAAGTGGAACAGAGATACGTTTGGTAGCGTCAGAAAGGAAATAAAGAATCTGAAAAAGAATCTGGAGGAGCTCCGTGGTGACCCTTTGCGAGTGGCCCCCTCTCATGCGGAGTTGAAAATAAATGAAAGACTTATTGAGCTATATCACCGAGAGGAAGTAATGTGGAGGCAGAGGGCAAGAATGGAATGGCTCTCGGCGGGTGACCGAAACACCAAGTTTTTTCATCTCCGAGCAAGCATTCGTAGAAAGAAAAACATGATCAAGGCCCTGCAGAACTCTCTTGGAGTGGTCGTGGATGATCTGGCTGAGCTTCGGGCTATGGTTAATGAGTTTTATCAGAGTCTGTATACCGCTGATGAGGTGCAGAACATGGATGCTGTGCTTGACCATGTTCCTAGGAAGGTGACAGATGAGATGAATGCTTCCCTATGTGCACCTTATACAAAGGAGGAGGTGAAAGTGGCTCTCTTCCAAATGTTCCTAACGAAAGCGCCGGGCCCCGACGGATTTCCTGCTCACTTCTATCAGCGTCATTGGGACATTTGCGGTGGGGAGGTAACAGAAATTGTACTGAGAATATTACGTGGGGAGGACAGCCCTGCATGCATTAATGACACCACCCTGGTCCTTATCCCCAAGGTAACTAACCCCACGCTCATGTCTCAATACAGGCCAATAAGTCTTTGCAATGTTCTTTATAAAATTGCTTCCAAGGTGGTGTCGAACAGATTGAAACTGATACTTCCAGACATTATCTCAGAAGAGCGGTCAGCCTTTGTTCGGGGTAGACTGATCACAGATAATATTATTAGTGCATATGAGTGTCTGCATTTCATGAAACGCTCCAGGTCAAAATCAAACAGCTACTGTGCTTTAAAACTAGACATGATGAAGGCCTATGATCGGGTGGAATGGGCATATTTAAAAGCCATCATGACTAAACTGGGTTTTGCCGGAGTATGGATTGACACAGTCATGAGCATGGTATCTTCAGTTTCTTTCTCGGTTATTGTAAATGGGTAGAAGCTTTAATCTTTCAACCCTTCCAGAGGAATCCGGCAGGGAGACCCAATCTCCCCCTATTTATTCTTGATTGCAGCAGAGGGCCTTTCGTGCCTCCTCAAATCCAGTTCGTCGTCATCGTTTGCAGGTATTAAGGTGGCCCCAACGGCCCCAACCGTTAACCATCTTTTGTTTGCAGATGACAGCCTGTTGCTATTCAAGGCCAATGTAGAGGGTGCAGGAGAGGTGTCAAACTTGCTAGAAACCTATTGTGCAGCTTCGGGACAGAGGATTAATTATGAGAAGTCTTCAATATTTTTCAGTAAAAAGTGCCCGGAGAACATAAAGGACGCCATGAAAAATATACTACATGTCCACAAGGAGTCGCTGAGTGAACGATACTTGGGTTTGCCAACTGATGTAGGTCACTCAAAAAATGGAACGTTCAAATATTTGAGGGGTCGTGTGTGGGAGAAGATCAAAGGGTGGATGGAGAAGTTGCTGTCCTCGGCAGGAAAGGAAGTACTAATCAAGTCGGTGGCTCAGGCAATACCAGTATACTCGATGTCATGTTTTCGACTGCCACGAGGCCTTTGTGAGAATATTATGTCTATAATTAGACAGTTTTGGTGGGGAAGCAAACATGGGAAGCGCAAACCCAGCTGGGTTGCATGGGACATTATGACCAAACCAAAACACCTCGGCGGGCTAGGGTTTCGAGACTTGGAGCTTTTCAACCTGTCATTGCTGGCCAGACAAGCCTGGAGGCTGCTTACGGGAGCTTCTTCTCTGAGCTCACGTATTTTGTAGGCTGTCTACTTCCCAGGGGGCTCGATACTGGACGCCGAGCTTGGGCCGCACCCCTCGCAGATATGGCGTGCGATCCTCGATGGGCGTGATATCATGGCACAAGGTATTATAAGGAGAATTGGGGATGTCACAACTACAGATATATGGAGGCATAGCTGGTTACCAAGAGATGGTCTCAAACGGCCGATAACAGCTCTTTCTCACGACCCACCTAGACTGGTATCTGAGCTTATTGATCATACCACGGCTACCTGGAAGGAAGAAGTGATCCGAGGGACCTTCACCAGTTTTGATGCAGACGTTATTCTCAAAATCCCCCTCTGTACCCGCCAGGTAGATGACTTCTGGGCATGGCATGAGGAGCCGAGAGGTGGTTTCAGTGTTCGGTCAACTTATCGCATGGTTCTGCGCACGAAACTGGAGCGCGAGGCTTGGCTGAATGAAGATGGGGGATCTTCATCTGTGCATGATGAGGCGGACAAGTGGAGCAATATTTGGCATATTCAAGTTCCCTCAAAGCTCAGAATGTTTGTGTGGAGGCTCGCGAGACGATCAATGCCTACTGCGGACTTGCTGAAGCATCGAAACATGGCCACTGAGGACAACTGCCATTTGTGTGGGGCAATTGATTCATGGAGACATGCCCTTCTCATGTGCCCGATGCCGAGCAGTGTCTGGTCCTTAGCACCGGAGGAGCTGGTTCATCATCTTGTGGATCGACAAGAAGATAATCCCAAAGACTGGTTATTTGCGCTAAGTGAAACAATGAGCAGAGACGAGTTTGCACATATGATAATCATCTTGTGGGCTATCTGGAGGGCTCGTAGGAAAGCGATCTATGAAGATATTTTCCAATCGCCTCATGCCATCTACGGTTTCATAACGAGCTATCTTCAAGATATAAATTTGCTCAACATGAAGGAGGTTAGGCCCAGAGCTCAGGGTGTAAACAGGCCATCGTAGTGGAAGCCTCCAGCCGCTACTTGTGTCAAGATCAATGTTGATGCGGCTGCTCCGAGGCAGGCTAGATGTGGGGCAGTCGGGGCTATTTGCAGAAGCTCAGAAGGTACTTTCCTGGGAGCATCAGCACTATTGATAAGACATATTACCGATCCACAGATTCTTGAAGCTATAGCAATCCGGGAAGGTTTAGCGCTAGCTGAAGATCTTTACCAGAGGCGAGTTCATGTTGCGTCGGACTGCAAGAATGTGGTGGAAGATCTGAAGAAGGATAACGCATCATCACATGGAGCAATTGTGCATGAGATTTTAAACCACTCTTTAGCTTTTGATTTTTGTAAGTTTAGCCACGAGTTTAGGAGCTCAAATTTTGAAGCTCACAACCTAGCAAAGCACACTTTGTCGCTCGGGTTGGGCCGCCATGTGTGGTTGGGCCAGCCAGGGGATCTTACTTTCGTCCCTGTAAACATTGTGACGACTTAATAAAAAGCTTCGTGAGGTTGTCTCAAAAAAAAAAACCAATAGACCGGACAAAACTTGTTGTCTATTACCAGGAAACTATACTATTTAACCTCTTAAATATTGCACATAACATATAGTATTGTTTACGCTGTATAGAACTATAGATTTTTTAATGTAAATTACGAAAAGAACTCATAAAAATCAAGAAAAATCAAGAATTAAAAAGAAGTTCATTGATTTTGAAAAAAGTTCATCCCTATATGAAAAAGATAATCAATTTTGAAAAAAATTCATTGAATTAAAAAAAATTGAAATAAAAAGTTCATTTTACTTGAAATAGTTCATCGGATTTGAAAAAAGTTCATTGAATTTGAAAAAAAACATTCATCGATTCTATAAAAAAGTTCATCGGATTTGCAAAAAGTTCATCTACTGTGAGAAAAGTACACGAATTCAAAAAAGGTTCCTCAATTTGGGAAAAAAGTTGATCAATTTCAAAAAAAATGTTCATCGAATTTTGAAAAGAGTTCACCGATTTTCAAAAAATGTTCATCGGATTTACAGTAAGTTCACGAATTCAAAAAAGGTTCACAAAAAGAATGTTCGTGAACTCGAGAAAAGTTTGCGAAATTAAAAAAAAACGGCCAAAAAGAAAAATCAAACAATCACAAAGGAACGTTGTCCCTCGTGGTTACCTCGGTCGAACTGTCGTACAGAACCTGTTAGGTGGAGGGTTGGAATCTCCTATGTGCACCTTTTTGAAACATTTTACAAAAAAAAGAGAAGAAAAGAGTAAGGTGGGCCGGCCCAGGTGTGGAACGGGGGTGTGCACCCGATTGCACAGACAACTATGGGCGCCGATTAGGAAATGTCGTTCCAAACCCGCCTCAAACGACCGAGCGGACGACCCGATCAGTCACGAAAATTTGATCTGCCCGGGCTTCTTAAACTGGCCACAAATGCATAGATTGACCGGCACCCCTTATATCCAGCCCAAATATGGGGCTTCCGGGCGCGCCCGCTACGTTGGACTCGACAGCCCTACCCCACCTCCAATTGCACCAAATCCATCAAACTCTTTCTCCTTCTCCCGCCTTCATCCTACCTTTCCCACGCCCGAGCCCTCGTCGTTCGCCACCCTTGCTCGCCATCCTCACCACCGACCCCGATCCGCTGCCCTAGATGTTGTCCAGCCCGTCGCCGACCGCCGCGACGGAGGCTGCGTCTGCCTCGTCTGTCGGCATCCTGTCCTCGGCTCCATCATGCAAGGTGGAGAACATCCCCCGGAGGATACATCGACTTTGGCAACGATAGAGGGAAGCGGCGGCGGCGTCATAGGGAGATGCAGACATAGAGGAGCAGCTCCTCCCCCCCCCCCCCCCCCCCCCCCCGCCACGCCCTGAACCGCGCACCCAATACATCCGTCTGCCGACGCGGATTGCGTCGTTGGACCACGTTGGGACATAGGAGGATCCGACGGCCGGTTGGGGCATTCTGAAGAGCTTTCTGCCCATCCAGATGTCGGTGTTGGATGTATGTCACTCGCCGTAGCTCGATCGGGCCTCCCGTGACATCGCGGCTACAAAAATGTCCTCCACATGGATGGACATTTTTTGGCGAGGGAGAACAAGAAGGGGGAGAGGTACAAGCTTACATTGGATGCACAAAAGGAGAGGATGGATTGTAACTAAAAAAGGGCGTAAAAACAAGCTGAAAATTGAGAGGGGGGATGGGAATCGAGTTGTAGAAGCAAGAGGCGGCGATCAAATGGGAGCTTGAGAAGGCAAATACATTTGGAGAGATTGAACTTGAGAAGGAGAGGTTGCAACTCGCATGGGACGTGGAGGATAAGAAGAGCATGTGGCGGACGAAACCCTCTTTGACGAGGATGCAAAGAAGTGGCTTGCGAAGAAGAATAAGGAGATCAACGAGCATAAGGAGTACGGGGTGGCGAGGGCGGATGCAGGAGCAATGGAGCATGTAGTCCGCATGCCGGCCGAGCAAGACGCAAGTTTGGCCTCGGAACAGGCGGCATGGATGGCGTGCGGCAAGTGATTTGGTCAGCAAGCGAGGCATCCGTGACGCTCAAACATGGATTTCATTTTGGCATGTCTGGATTGTTGAACTATGATTTGCTTTACTTTATTTTGTATTGTTGAATTCGAACAATTTGTATCGTATGATCAACGTGCATGGATTGCACAAATTTGAGGCTTCACATTTGCGGTATGTGGATGTGCGGCAGCCCATATGAACGGCCGACGGACAAGCCGGCAAATGTACTTGCCAGATTTCGTAGATGCTCTGAGTAGCTAGTTCTTTACTATGGTTGTAAATGCCTATGTGGAGGTCTGCTGAATATGCTTTCACTGTCGTTGTACCTAAACTCGATATGATGGCTAGTAATGAAATGAGCTAATATCTAAGAGTATATCCACTCGTGCCCCCAATAGGGCCTCCAGGGTGACTTTTTCCGCGCCGGTGCCAAAAAAACTCCCAGTCGCGCCCCCAGGACGCCGAAATCCGCTGGCTTGGCCCATATTTTGGCCCTAGGGTGAACCCAGCGTACTGTCGGTGCTTGGGGGCTCCGGTGGAACGAGAAAACGCGCCTGGGCCACCCCTGTCAGCCGAAAATAGTATCTAGCACTCTAGATTCTCCCCTCCCCTACACCGTCATGCCGATCCCGGCGCCGACCGCCCACCCACCGCCACTAGAAAAGTTATCTCCCCGCCGGAAAAGTGAGAGTTCGCCACGGCAGCCTCCACCCCGTTCCTGGGCGAGCTTTTTTCAGCGCTCTGGCCATGCAGGG
The DNA here is from genome assembly GCA_902687465.1 of Secale cereale. NCBI lineage: Eukaryota > Viridiplantae > Streptophyta > Magnoliopsida > Poales > Poaceae > Secale > Secale cereale. The sequence goes on from LR738709.1 coordinate 319,084,118, forward strand.
CGAGGATACCGTCGGCTGCGCGCCTACCACGCCCGCCAAGCGTTCGATGTTTTGTCTGCTCGACTCGGCGATGGACTCAAACGACGAGGAGGCGGTCACGGCGCCGATGGAGGAGGAAGCCAATGCCGACACCCAGGACGAAGAGCACCTCATGGTCCTCGCCGCTCTGGCCAGCCTGTTAGCAGGCAATGCAAAGCCGCGGCGAGGTGGCTCGGCGCCGGGACGGATGAAGGCAAAGCAGAGGCATCAACTAGAAGCCTATCGTTTGCTCTACGCCGACTACTTCGCCGACGCTCCAGTGCACATCGACAAAGTATTTTGACGTTGTTATCGGATGGTCCGAAAGATCTTCCTCAGGATTGTGAACTCCATTATGAGTTCGGCAGCTACTTCAAGTGCAAGAAGTATTGCACCGTCACTCCTGAATTCATCTCACTCCAGAAGTGCATGACGGCTATGAGGATGCTTGCATACGGAGGTCCCGGTGATTCAATGGATGACTATGGACGTATGGCTGAGTCCACCACCATTGAGTGTATGTAAAAGTTTTGCAAGACAGTGGTGGCAATATTTGGATCTCAATACTTGCGATCACCCAATGCTGAAGACACTGCTCGAATTCTAGCACAGAATGCGTCAAGAGGATTACCTCGGATGCTTGGAAGTATTGACTGCATGCATTGGAAATGGAAAAACTGTCCATTTGCTTGACATGGGATGTACAAAGGCGCCAAAGGAGGTTGCAATGTGGTACTTGAGGCAGTGGCCACACACGACCTCTGGATTTGGCACTCCTTCTTTGGTATGCCAGGAACTCACAATGACATCGACGTACTGCAGTGCTCCCTTGTCCTTGCCAAGCTTGTTGAAGGTCATGATCCTCCGGTGAACTTCGAGGTCAATGGGCGCCACTACAACAAGGAATACTATCTGCCAAATGGCATCTATCCGAGATGGTCCACATTTGTGAAGACTATCTCAAACCCTATGCAAGGAGGTAAGAACTCCTACTTTTCCTAGTGTTAGAAGGCATGCATGAAGGATGTCGAGCGGGCATTTTGTGTGCTCCAATCTCGATTTGCTGTTGTCCGGTACCCTGCTCAGACCTAGTCGAAAGATCAAAAGTGGGAGGTCATGACTTGTTGTGCCATCTTGCACAAGATGATCATTGAGAGCGAGCATGAAAAGCCAGTGTTTGACACTGGACCATATTACATGCAGGGTCCTCTTGCCCAAGTTGCTCACCAGCTATCGGCAACCTAGATTGCCTTCCTCAATATGCATCACGAGATCCGAGACCCACATGTGCATCAATAACTGCAGCAAGATCTGGCGGAGTACCTATGAAGGCTCAAAGGCAACACCTAGCTTGACGTGTGATGAAATATGAGTTGTTATTATTTGTTGAACTATTTGATTTGTATTGATTTGCTGAACTATTTGATTTGTGTTGATTTTCAGTGATGAACTATGTGATCAAAAATAGCTTTATGTTGAATTTGTGTCGGAGTACGCCGGATATGGGCCAATTTGCGCTGAAAGCAGGCCAAAAATGGGCCAAAATGCGTCGAAAGTGGGCCGAAATCATCGCCTGTGGCCGACCTGGGGCGTGGCTGAAATTTCTGCCGGCGCACCCCCAGGCGGCGGTATTTCTAGCCCCTTGGGGGCCGAACGGCCGAAGATGCTCTAATATCTATCCAACCGATGAAATGTCTCATCCTAAAGTTGATTAAACGAATGTGACTGCAGATACATGTGAAAAAATGGCTAAGAAAGCTGTATTTGTGAGAAAATTGCCTTTTTTTATTATAATGCATGACTACTTTACTCAGGATTCACCGCAAATACTACTTTGGAGTGTGACTGTGTGAGTAAAATGTTCATATTGGCCCACATGCATAGTACATCCCCGATCGACATGCACCCACAAAATGTTAAACGAGAAGTGTAAATCTCCAAAAAGAGTTAATTACCCCTTTCTTTTTTGACAACATGTATCAACAAGTCGAATAAAAGAGTGTTTGACAAAAAACTGCCACTTTAGGGTATCCGTCCCACAGAACTACCACTTTTTAAAAAGTGACCGAAAACTATCAATTTTTTTATTTTGTGACTAAAAACTACCACTTTCATATAGTAGCCAGTTTAAACGATTTAAACACGTTTATGATAGGCCCTGGCTTACATGGCGATCAAGTCAACTCCGTTTTTTGACTGTTAAGTTGACTGCTATGACAGGTGGAGCCCACAACAATCTTCTTCTTCCTTCTCTCCCTATCTTTCTTTGGCATTTCAACAAACATCTTATGTGCATGCGAGGGAAGGAGGTCAACTCCGGTGACACGCCCGCCGTGAAGACGCCCCCGCTGCTCCTTATCGAGGAAGATGGCCTATAGGACGCCCCATCATCGCGCGCCCAGGAAGACCACCCATGACGCCATCGAGGTGTGTGCCTCCCCTGCCCAAGGTGCTTCGCCATGGTGCTCGCGCTGCAGTAGCTGCTTGCCGTGGTGCTCGCGCACTGTGGCCAAGCCTCGTGTCGGGAGTGAGCCTCTACGTCCCGCTCTAGCGGAAGGGGAGGAGGTTGTTGCGGTGCTCCAGCTCACTGGTGGCCGTCGTCGGTGGTGAGAGGAAGGCCAGAGTTGTGGTGCTGCCGCTCCTTGCCGCTGACCACGAGCTCCAGCTTGAAGGGAGACCGACGAGGGCAGCGGCGGCAAGGCCTAGAGCTTAGGGCGGTAAAGGCCACCGGAGCATGAGGGGGCGGATGGGCGCCGGCTGGAAGCAGCATAGGGCAGTGGCGGGGGTGGGGGCGGCGGGCGGCTTGGCGAGGTAGCCAACGATGGTCGACCACGGGGTCCGTGACGCAGCACGCACGAGCGCTCAAGGGAGAGGATGCAGTGTCGTGTTTGGACTCTGAAGGAAGAAGGAGAGGAGGCATGGGAGCGCGGGTGGCGCAGGATGATGCACATGAGTTGTTTGTGAAAATGCTAAAGAAAGATAGAGAGAGGAGATAGAAGAATGATACGTCTCCAACGTATCTATAATTTTTTATTGTTCCATGCTATTATTTATGAAGTCTTGGATGTTTAATGGGCTTTATCATTCACTTTTATATCATTTTTGGGACTAACCTTCTAACCCAAAGGCCCAGTCCAGATTGTTGTTTTTTGCCTATTTCAGGGTTTTGCGGAAAAGGAATATCAAAAGGAGTCCAAACGGAATGAAACCTTCGCGGGAGATATTTTTGGAGGAAATCACACACGAAAGACTTCAGGGCCAAGCCAGGGGACAAAGGGGCCACAGTCGAGGGTGGGGGCGCGCCCCCCTTCCCAGGTGTAGCGACGACGATCCGAATGGACCGAAGTCTCTGTGTTTCAGTGTCATCCCTGGATCGGTAATGCTGACACACACAGTACTTGAAGGATTTATAACAGAGTGGCAATCACACACTTATTACATTGAATGTCTCCAATGAGAACTTATTACAAAAATCTATGGCTTAAGGCCATCTAACAAAATAACAGCAGAAGGTTTGGAAGATAAGTGAGTCCATCAACTCCAACGGCATAGCTGAGTGCATGACAAACGACCTAGAACGTCTTATTCCTCGTCTGAAAAGTCTGCAACGTACTATGTTGCAGCCCGAAAACGGGTCAGCACATGGAATATGCTGGCAAGATAACACAGGAGATGCAAGTAACAGAAATAAAGGCTACACTATATGCATATTTGGCTGGTGGAGGCTCCAAGGTTAAAGTTTTTGCATAAAGCCAATTTTTCCCTACAACAAAGGGATAAATTTTTATTTTAACTATCATGGTAGTTGAAACATCATTGAGAAGGTACCTCCAACTCAATCCCAATTAAAAGTTATCATTAACCCAACAAATTAAATTATAGAGTGATGAGATCAACCAATAATTCAAGTACCAGATACTCAAGTTGTACATAACCGGGGACACGGCCAATCATGATCAGTTTGTACACTCTGCAGAGGTTTGTGCACTTTTCCCACAAGACTCGATCGCCTCCGTTTGGTTTCTTGCACTGCATGGTGTTTGAGAAACGGATGACCAAGACACAGTCTTTCCGAAGAGGTCCCCTTAACTAGATAGATAGGCCGGTACACCTACAATCCCTCTACATCTTCTAGCCCATCATGGAAAGGTTTCCCACAGCTTACTCAACTATGCCAGAGCCCATAATGGCATTGTGGCTGCACACGGAAGTTTCTAGCATGAATAGTTTTATGATCCCTTTGAGCCTGGGTGGCATTCCATAGGAAAAATCACACGGAACCCCAGGATTTCCTAGGACAACACTGAATTCTCCAGGTACCCTCCAACCAATCCACCCAGATGTGTATTCAAGTAGCCACCTTAAGTTGAATCCTTAATTAACAACTCGCATCTGTCATGGATTTCACTCAAACCCAAACCACGTCTACGAGCATAGCTTAGCAACCTAAGCAAACGTAGAAGTAACTCCCAAGGGTTTGAAAATAATGCAGGTAATAGGTTCTACCACAAACTACTTCCCAGTCCCACAAGTTAAGAGATCCTACTCATGCAATGTGTGAGGGTTTGATCTAATGCATAAAAGTGGGTAATAAAAGGGTATGCGTGTTACTTGCCTTGCTGACGATTCGCAAAACCTAGAGACTCGTAGTAGCACGCTTCACAGTCCGGGTATTCTATCGCAAGCAAACAATAGCATACATAAGCAAACAAGCAATGATGCACAAACTAAAATCCAAAAGATAAGATCTAACCAGAAAGTTCAACTTAAGAACTCCGGTTTGCAAAAAGAATCAAATCGAAAGAAGCAACGAACCTCAAACCGCGAAAGAAACGAGCTCCGGTTACTAATTGATCTAAAGTCAAATTTTACAGTAGCCAAAACTGTGTTCAAGTTGGTTAAACGGAAAGAGTGCGTCGAGATGAAGATCTGGCATTTTGAATCACCTGATTCCGACTCTCGAGCGAAAAGAAAAAGGAAAACAAGATGAGGGCAGAAATCGTGATCGAAATAATATCGGATAAATACCCCGAAAAAGAAAACTGACGAACAGACTAACGAACGAACGTTCGCTGTCTGTGGTTAACGGACGAACGTACGGACGAACGTCCGCTAAATAACTAAACCGGAAAAAAAACGATCTAACCTAAAAAACGGATCTAGGGTTTCTAAAAAAACCGATCGGTTTAAAAAGGAAAACCGACGGCTACCTCGGAAAAGTCAACACCGGCGGCGGACTCCGGCGAGGGTGCGGCTCCGGCGGCTACCGGCGGCGGGCGGCAGCGGCGGGGTCGGCGGCGAGGGGCGGCAGCACAAGCGGCGGCGGGGTCGGCGGCGCGAGCGGCGGCGAGGTCGGCGGCGCGAGCGGCGGCGAGGTCGGCGGCGCGGGCGGGCGGCGGTGGCTGCTAGAGAAGAGGCGGGGCGGCGGGCTGGCCTCACGGGCCGGGGGCGGCGCCTTATAAAGGCCCCTGCCAGGGAGTCCTCGCGTTGTACGGCCCGGAGTCGGTTTCTCTCTTTTTTTTTAAAGAGTCCTGATGTAGAAGAACTAACAAAAGAAATACTAAATGGACTCCAAAAATCCCGAAATAAATTTTCACCATCCTCTAATAATATTTAGGACAAAGTGAACATTTTTCCCGGACCTAAATGCAATTTTGAAAAACGCGTATTTTTCCTATGCAAATAAAATCGCAAATAAATCCAGAAAAATACCAAAAGTGATTTTAACCTTTTTCCTCAAATATTTCTGTTATTTTGGAGAAGTCATATTATCTCCGCTCATATATTGTATTTAGAAATATTATTAGTAGAGAAAAATAATTAAAACCAACATTGTCCTCGTACCGGTATTCGAGTGAACTCAAATACAAAACGGTAGAATTCCCAACTCTCTCCGTAGGTCCTTGAGTTGCTTAGAATTTCGAGGATCGCCACAAACAAAAATGCAAAGAAACATGCAATGCAATATGATCTGTGTATAATATTCCAAATTGAAAATTTGGGATGTTACAAACCTATCCCCCTTAGAATGAATCTCGCCCTCGAGATTCGACTTGGCTAGAGAACAGGTATGGGTGGTCCTTGCGTAGATCATTGATACGTCCAAAACGTATCTATAATTTCTGCTTGCTCCATGCCACTTTTGGGTGATATTGCTATGATATTCATACACTTCCATACACTTTTGATCATATTTGGACTAACTTGCTAATCCAGTGCACCCCAGTGCCAGTTTCTGTTTTCGGCTGTTTTTGTATTTCAGGTGTTCACGTTTCGAGAACTGCCCAGAAAAATCCAGAAAAATTATATAAAAAATCTACGAACCGGAAACAACACTGCGTCCGAAGGGCAGCCTGGGGGGGGGGGGCACAGGGGCTCCAGGCGCCCTGTGGGCGCGCCCCCCTCCCCTGGGCCGCGCC
>LR738709.1:319097023-319150762 GCA_902687465.1 Secale cereale
AAGAGGGAACGTTATGCTCGATTGTGGGTTCATGCCCCTCGATGACTAGCTTGAGTGACAGAAACATGAGTCTAGGGGATGTGTTGTTGCCACAAGGGGGAAAACAACGGTGCTTGTGCCCGCGGGTGCAAGGATTGTTTACTTTACGCAAAGTTCTTTTAATGCAGTTGTCTGTTGCATTGAGTTTACACTATGGGTGGGACTCGCAACTTAATACCAGCGAGATGTTCTGGATAGATATCTCAAGGTGGATGATTAGTAGTAGATATTGATGGATTTCGGTCTACTTACTTTGGCGTACCACCCATGCTTTGAACCTCAACCTTTCTTGCAATGTAATCAGCATTGGTTTGCGTTCGTGGTCCTGTCAATTGCCCAGCTGTAATTTGTTTACCTCACATAGCTGTTTTATCGTCTTTTGGGAGAGAGACATCACTAGTGAACATCATGAGACTCCGGTCCATATTACCATCATTGATCACATCCACTATTTACCTATCGCTATTTACTTACTATTGCAAAACACTATCTATCACTAATATCATATTGCTTTTAACCCTTTGTGAACTACAAGGCTGGAGAGATTGACAACCTCTCTGTACTCGTTGGGAGCAAAGTTATTTGTATCTGTGTGCAGGTCCACGTTGATTGCTAATTGCGCCGTTAGCAATTGACACCTACTTGTTGAACCTAGGAGTCTCTGGGGATTCGCTCCTTGGCATCTTTGCTAGGGGAAAACACTTCTACTTACTGCATCTTACACCTTCCACTTGGGGTAACCAACGAGGGGTTCGAGGCGCATCAATCATCTTCTCGTTCCCAGGTTGCTTCTTCCTCAGTGTGGTGACTCCACTGAACTTTGCAAAAATTGATAACCTTACCGCGGGTGTCTCTGCTCGAAAATTCGAGAATCTTAACAGGCTTCTCCTCGTAAGTCATATCACTATCCAACTGAATTGCTTCCAGGGGTACTGTGTCTCTAAGCGGTATATCGGCCATCTCCGCATGGCACTTCTTAAGCTGCGAAACGTGAAACACGTCGTGCACTCCTGATAATCCTTCGGGCAACTCCAACTTATATGCAACCTCTCCAATGCGTTTCAAAACACGGTAAGGTCCCACAAATCTCGGGGCTAGCTTTCCTTTAACTCCGAAACGTTTAACTCCTCATAGAGGCGATACTCTCAAGTACGCTCTGTCTCCGATCTCATAGGCTATCTCCTTGCGTTTCGAGTCGGCATAACTCTTCTGTCTGGACTGAGCTACCTTCTCCTCAGACTCTTTGATCAAGTCTGGTCCAAACAACTGTCGGTCTCCAACTTCATCCCACATTAACGGTGTTCGGCATCTCCTTCCATACAATGCCTCGAATGGTGCCATCTTCAAACTGGCCTGATAACTGTTGTTGTACGAGAACTCCGCGTAGGGCAAGTTATCATCCCAACTAGATCCATAATCTAACGCACAGGCTCTCAACATATCCTCCAGGATCTGGTTGACTCTCTCGGTCTATCCATCGGTCTGCGGATGAAAAGCAGTGCTGAATTCCAGCCTCGTTCCCAAAGTTTGGTGTAGCTGGTGCCAAAACTTTGAGGTGAACTGTGTTCCTCTATCTGATACAATGGTCCTCGGAACTCCGTGCAGACATACGATCCTGGTCATGTATATCTTGGCCAACTTCGCACTGGTGTATGTGGTTTTCACGGGGATAAAGTGGGCTACTTTGGTCAAACGGTCCACTAGTACCCAGATTGAATCATATCCTGCTTTGGTCCTGGGCAATCCGGTGATAAAATCCATGCCAAGCTTCTCCCACTTCCATTCGGGTATCGTCATAGGCTGTAGCAATCCTGCGGGTTTCTGATGCTCCGCTTTTACTCTCTGGCATACATCACATATGGCTGCATACTCGGCAATATCCTTCTTCATTCCCGTCCACCAGAAACGTTCCTTCAAATCCAAATACATCTTGGTGTTTCCGGGGTGTATCGAGTATGGCGAATCATGTGCTTCTTGTAGTATCAACTTCCTGATCTCCGGGTCGTTCGGCACATAGATTCGATCCTCAAACCACAAGGTGTCGTGCTCATCCTCACGAAATCCTTTGGCTTTTCCTTCACTCATCCTCTTCTTTATCTCGGAAATCTCTTTGTCATCCTTCTGGGCTTCGCGTATCTTTCCCAGCAATGTTGACTGAACCTCCAATGTTGCAACGAAACCTCTAGGAACTATCTCCAAATGAAGCCCCCTGAGATGTTCTGCTAACTCCTGTGGTAATCCCCCTTTTACTAGGGTATTTGCATAACTCTTCCGGCTCAAAGCGTCTGCCACGACGTTGTCCTTTCCTGGGTGATAGTGCAGCTTCATATCATAATCCTTTATAAGCTCCAACCATCTCCTTTGTCTGAGGTTCAGCTCCTTCTAAGCAAAAATGTACTTCAAACTCTTGTGATCCGTGTACACATCACAACGATTTCCAATAAGGAAATGTCTCCAGGTTTTCAGTGCATGCACTACCGCTGCTAACTCCAGATCGTGCGTCGCGTAATTCAACTCGTGCGGTCGCAGTTGACGGGATGCATAGGAAACAACTCTTCCATCTTGCATGAGTACTCTGTTGGGGAACGTAGTATTTTAAAATTTTCCTACGATCACGCAAGATCTATCTACCAGATGCATAGCAACGAGAGGGGAGAGTGAGTCTACGTACCATCGTAGACCGAAAGCGGAAGCGTTAGAACAACGCGGTTGATGTAGTCGTACATTTTCACGGCCCGACCGATCAAGCACCGAAACTACGGCACCTCCGAGTTCTAGCACACGTTCAGCTCGATGACGTCCCTCGAACTCCGATCCAGCCGAGTGTCGAGGGAGAGTTCCGTCAGCACGACGGCGTGGTGACGATCTTGATGTTCTACCGTCGCAGGGCTTCACCTAAGCACCGCTACAATATTTATCGAGGAGAACTATGGTGGAGGGGGGCACCGCACACGGCTAAGAGATCAAGAGATCAATTGTTGTGTCTAGAGGTGCCCCCCTTCCCTCGTATATAAAGGAGGGAGGGAGAGGCCGGACCTAGAGGGGGCGCACCAAGTGTGGGGAGTCCTACTAGGACTCCCAAGTCCTAGTAGGATTCCTCTTTCCTTTCTGGAGTAGGAGAGAAGGAAAGAGGGGGAGAGGGAGAAGGAAAAGGGGGCTGCACCCCTTGTCCAATTCGGTCCAGAAGGGGGGTGCACGCCTCCTTCCTTTTGGCCTCTCTCCTCTATTCCCGTAACTCCCCGGTACTCCGAAAATACCCGAATCACTCGGAACCTTTCCGATGTCCGAATATAGTCATCCAATATATCGATTTTTACGTCTCGACCATTTTGAGACTCCTCGTCATGTCTCCGATCTCATCCGGGACTCCGAACTCCTTCGGTACATCAAAGCTCATAAACTCATAATAAAACTATCATCGAAACCTTAAGCGTGCGGACCCTACGGGTTCGAGAACTATGTAGACATGACCGAGACACGTCTCCGGTCAATAACCAATAGCGGAACCTGGATGCTCATATTGGCTCCCACATATTCTACGAAGATCTTTATCGGTCAAACCGCATAACAACATACATTGTTCCCTTTGTCATCGGTATGTTACATACCCGAGATTCGATCGTCGGTATCTCAATACCTAGTTCAATCTCGTTACCAACAAGTCTCTTTACTCGTTCCGTAATACATCATCCCACAACTAACTCATTAGCTGCAATGCTTGCAAGGCTTATAGTGATGTGCATTACCGAGTGGGCCCAGAGATACCTCTTCGACAATCGGAGTGACAAATCCTAATCTCGAAATACGCCAACCCAACAAGTACCTTTGGAGACACCTGTAGAGTACCTTTATAATCACCCAGTTACGTTGTGACGTTTGGTAGCACACAAAGTGTTCCTCCGGTATTCGGGAGTTGCATAATCTCATAGTCATAGGAACATGTATAAGTCATGAAGAAAGCAATAGCAGTAAAACTTAAACGATCATAGTGCTAAGCTAACGGATGGGTCTTGTCCATCAGATCATTCTCCTAATGATGTGATCTCGTTGATCAAATGACAACTCATGTCTATGGCTAGGAAACATAACCATCTTTGATCAATGAGCTAGTCTACTAGAGGCATACTAGGGACACTTTGTTTTGTCTATGTATTCACACATGTATTAAGTTTCCGGTTAATACAATTCTAGCATGAATAATAAACATTTATCATGATATAAGGAAATAAATAATAACTTTATTATTGCCTCTAGGGCATATTTCCTTCAGTCTCCCACTTGCACTAGAGTCAATAATCTAGTTCACATCGCCATGTGATTTAACACCGATAGTTCACACCGTCATGTGATTAACACCCAAAGGGTTTACTAGAGTCAATAATCTAGTTCACACCGCTATGTGATTAACACCGAAAGAGTACTAAGGTGTGATCATGTTTTGCTTCGTGAGAGAAGTTTAGTCAACGGGTCTGTCACATTCAGATCCGTATGTATTTCGCAAATGTCTATGTGTCTACAATGCTCTGCATGGAGCTACTCTAGCTAATTGCTCCCACTTTCAATACGCATCCAGATTGATACTTAGAGTCAGCTGGATTTAGTGTCAAAGCTTGCATCGGCGTAACCCTTTACGACGAACTCTTTATCACCTCCATAATCGAGAAACATTTCCTTAGTCATCCAGTTACTAAGGATAATTTTGACCGCTGTACAGTAATATACTCCTGGATCACTATTGTACCCCCTTGACAAACTCATGGCAAGGTACACAACATGTTTGGTACACAGCATGGCATACTTTATAGAACCTATGGATGAGGCATAGGGAATGATTTTCATTCTCTCTATATTTTTCTGCCATGGTCTAGCTTTGAGTCTTACTCAACTTCACACCTTACAAGTCAGGCAAGAACTCCTTCTTTGACTGATCCATTTTGAACTACTTCAAAATATTATCAAGGTATGTACTCATCGAAAGTCTTATCAAGTGTCTTGATCTATCTCTATAGATCTTGATGCCCAATATGTAAGCAACTTCACCAAGGTCTTTCTTTGAAAAACTCCTTTCAAACACTCCTTTATGCTTTCCAGAAAATTCTACATCATTTTTGATCGACAATATGTCATTCACATATACTTATCAGAAAGGTTGTAGTGCTCCCACTCACTTCTTGTAAATACAGGCTTCACCGCAAGTCTGTATAAATCTATATGCTTTGATCAACTTATCAAAGCGTATATTCCAACTCCGAGATGCTTGCACCAGTCCATAGATGGATCGCTGGAGCTTGCATACTTTGTTAGCACCTTTTGGATCGACAAAACCTTCTGGTTGCATCATATACAACTCTTCTTTGAGATATCCATTCAGGAATGCAGTTTTGACATCCATTTGCCAGATTTCATAATCATAAAATGCGGCAATTGCTAACATGATTCGGACAGACTTAAGCATCGCTACAGGTGAGAAAGTCTCATCGTAGTCAACTCCTTGAACTTGTCGAAACCTTTTTGCAACAAGTCGAGCTTTGTAAACAGTAACATTACCGTCTGCGTCGGTCTTCCTCTTGAAGATCCATGTATTTTCGATGGCCTGCCGATCATCGGGCAAGTCAACCAAAGTCCATACTTTGTTCTCATACATGGATCCCATCTCAGATTTCATGGCCTCAAGCCATTTTGCGGAATCTGGGCTCATCATCGCTTCTTCATAGTTCGTAGGTTCATCATGGTCTAGTAACATGATTTCCAGAACTGGGTTGCCGTACCACTCTGGTGCGGAACGTACTCTGGTTGATCTACGACGTTCAGCAGAAACTTGATCCGAAGTTTCATGATCATCATCATTAACTTCCTCACTGATTGGTGTAGGAATCACTGGAACAATTTTCTGTGATGTACTACTTTCCAATTCGGGAGAAGGTACAATTACCTCATCAAGTTCTACTTTCCTCCCACTCACTTCTTTCAAGAGAAACTCCTTCTCTAGAAAGGATCCACTCTTAGCAACAAAGACCTTGCCTTCGGATCTGTGATAGAAGGTGTACCCAATAGTTTCTTTTGGGTATCCTATGAAGATTTACTTCTCCGATTTGGGTTCGAGCTTATCATGTTGAAACTTTTTCACATAAGCATCGCAGTCCCAAACTTAAAGAAATGACAGCTTAGGTTTCTCGTCAAACCACAGTTCATACGGTGTCATCTCCACGGATTTAGATGGTGCCCTATTTAACGTGAATGTAGCTGTCTCTAATGCATGGCCCCAAAAGCGATAGTGGTAGATCGGTAAGAGACATCATCGATTGCACCATATCTAATAAAGTACGGTTATGAAGTTCAGACACACCATTACACTATGGTGTTCCAGGTGGCGTGAGTAGTGAAACTATTTCACATTGTTTTTACTGAAGGCCAAACTCGGTAACTCAAATATTTTACCTCTACGATCATATCGTAGAAACTCTTATTTTCTTGTTACGATGATTCTCCACTTCACTCTGAAATTCTTTGAACTTTTCAAATGTTTTAGACTTGTGCTTCATTAAGTAGATATACCCATATCTGCTCAAATCATCAGTGAAGGTCAGAAAATAACGATACCCGCCGCGAGCTTCAACATTCATTGGTGCACATACATCTGTATGTATGATCTCCAACAAATCTGTTGCTCGCTCCATTGTTCCGGAGAACGGAGTTTTAGTCATCTTGCCCATGAGGCATGGTTCGCAAGCACCAAGTGATTCATAATCAAGTGATTCCAAAAGTCCATCACTATGGAGTTTCTTCATGCGCTTTACACCATTATGACCTAAACAGCAGTGCCACAAATAAGTTGCACTATCATTATTAACCTTGCATCTTTTGGCTTCAATATTATGAATATGTGTATCACCACGATCGAGATCCAACAAACTATTTTCATTGGGTGTATGACCATCGAAGGTTTTATTCATGTAAACAGAATAACAATTATTCTATGACTTTAAATGAATAATCGTATTGCAACAAATATGATCAAATCATATTCATGCTCAACGCAAATACCAAATAACATTTATTTAGGTTTTACACTAATCCCGAAAGTATAGGGCGTGTGCGATGATGATCATATCAATCTTGGAACCACTTCCAACACACATCGTCACTTCACCTTTAACTAGTCTCTGTTCATTCTGCAATTCTCGTTTCGAGTTACTAATTTTAGCAACTGAACCGGTATCAAATACCCAGGGGTTGCTATGAACACTAGTAAAGTACACATCAATAATCTGTATATCAAAATATACCTTTGTTCACTTTTCCATCCTTCTTATCCGCCAAGTATCTAGGGCAGTTCCACTTCCAGTGACCATTTCCTTTGCAGTAGAAGCACTTAGTTTCAGGCTTGAGTTTTAGCTTTGGGTTTCTTCACGGGAGTGACAACTTGCTTGTCATTCTTCTTGAAGTTCCCCTTTTATCCCTTTGCCCTTTACTTGAAACAAGTGGTCTTGTTAACCATCAACACTTGATGCTTTTTCATGATTTCTACCTTCGCCGACTTCAGCATTGCGAAGAGCTCGGGAATTCCTTTCGTCATCCCTTGCATATTATAGTTCATCATGAAGTTCTACTAACTTGGTGATAGTGACTAGAGAACTTTGTCAATTACTATCTTATCTGGAAGATTAACTCCCACTTGATTCAAGTAATTGTAGTACCCACACAATCTGAGCACATGCTCACTGGTTGAGCTATTCTCCTCCATCTTGTAGGCAAAGTACTGTCAGAAGTCTTATACCTCTCGACACGGGCATGAGTATGAAATACTAATTTCAACTCTTGGAACATCTTATATGCTCCGTGGCGTTCAAAACGTTTTTGAAGTCCCGGTTCTAAGCCATAAAGCATGGTGCACTTAAACTATCAAGTAGTCATCATACCGAGCTTTTGTCAAAATGTTCATAACGTCTACATCTGCTCCTGCAATAGGTATGTCACCTAGCGGTGCATCAAGGACATAATTCTCTGTGCAGCAATGAGGATAACCCTCAGATCATGGAACAATTCCGCATCATTGCTACTAACATCTTTCAACTTAGTTTTCTCTAGGAACATATAAAAAATAAACGGGGAGCAACATCGCGAGCTATTGATCTACAACATAGATATGCTAATACTACGAGGACTAAGTTCATGATAAATTAAAGTTCAATTTAATCATATTACTTAAGAACTCCCACTTAGATAGACATCCCTCTAGTCATCTAAATGATCACGTGATCCAAATCAACTAAACCATGTCCGATCATCACGTGAGATGGAGTAGTTTCAATGGTGAACATCTTATGTTGATCATATCTACTATATGATTCACGCTCGACCTTTCGGTCTCCAGTGTTCCGAGGCCATATCTGCATATGCTAGGCTCGTCAAGTTTAACCCGAGTATTCTGCGTGTGCAAAACTGTCTTACATCCGTTGTATTTGAACGTAGAGCTTATCACACCCGATCATCACGTGGTGTCTCGGCACGAAGAACTTTCGCAACGGTGCATACTCAAGGAGAACACTTGTACCTTGAAATTTTGTAAGGGGTCATCTTATAATGCTACCGTCGAACTAAGCAAAATAAGAAGCATAATAAGATAAACATCACATGCAATCAAAATATGTGACATGATATGGCCATCATCATCTTGTGCTTTTGATCTCCATCTCCAAAGCACCGTCATGATCACCTTTGTCACCGGCGCGACACCTTGATCTCCATCGTAGCATCGTTGTCGTCTCGCCAACTATTGCTTCTATGACTATCGCCACCGCTTAGTGATAAAGTAAAGCAATTACATGGCGATTGCATTTCATACAATAAAGCGACAACCATATGGCTCCTGCCAGTTGCCGATAACTTTACAAAACATGATCATTTCATACAAAACCGTATAACTCATCATGTCTTGACCATATCACATCACAACATGCCCTGCAAAAACAAGTTAGACGTCCTCTACTTTGTTGTTGCAAGTTTTACGTGGCTGCTACGGGCTTAGCAAGAACCGTTCTTACCTACGCATACAAAACCACAACGATATTTCGTCAAGTATGTGCTGTTTTAACCTTCACAAGGACCGGGCGTAGCCACACTTGATTCAACTAAAGTTGGAGAAACTGACACCCGCCAGCCACCTGTGTGCGACGCACGTCGGTAGAACCAGTCTCGTGTAAGCGTACGTGTAATGTCGGTCCGGGCCGCTTCATCCAACAATACCGCCGAATCAAAGTATGACATGCTGGTAAGCAGTATGACTAGTATCGTCCACAACTCACTTGTGTTCTACTCGTGCATATCATCTACGCATAGACCTGGCTCATGATGCCACTGTTGGGGAACGTAGTATTTTAAAATTTTCCTACGATCACGCAAGATCTATCTACCAGATGCATAGCAACGAGAGGGGAGAGTGAGTCTACGTACCCTCGTAGACCGAAAGCGGAAGTGTTAGAACAACGCGGTTGATGTAGTCGTACATTTTCACGGCCCGACCGATCAAGCACCGAAACTACGGCACCTCCGAGTTCTAGCACGTTCAGCTCGATGACATCCCTCGAACTCTGATCCAGCCGAGTGTCGAGGGAGAGTTCCGTCAACACGACGGCGTGGTGACGATCTTGATGTTCTACCGTCGCAAGGCTTCGCCTAAGCACCGCTACAATATTTATCGAGGAGAACTATGGTGGAGGGGGGCACCGCACATGGCTAAGAGATCAAGAGATCAATTGTTGTGTCTAGAGGTGCCCCCCTGCCCCCGTATATAAAGGAGGGAGGGAGAGGCCGGCCCTAGAGGGGGCGCACCAAGTGTGGGGAGTCCTACTAGGACTCCCAAGTCCTAGTAGGATTCCTCTTTCCTTTCCGGAGTAGGAGAGAAGGAAAGAGGGGGAGAGGGAGAAGAAAAAGGGGGCTGCACCCCTTGTCCAATTCGGACCAGAAGGGGGGTGCACGCCTCCTTCCTTTTGGCCTCTCTCCTCTATTCCCGTAACTCCCCGGTACTCCGAAAATACCCGAATCACTCGGAACCATTCCGATGTCCGAATATAGTCGTCCAATATATCGATTTTTACGTCTCGACCATTTTGAGACTCCTCGTCATGTCTCCGATCTCATCCGGGACTCCGAACTCCTTCGGTACATCAAAACTCATAAACTCATAATAAAACTATCATCGAAACCTTAAGCGTGCGGACCCTACGGGTTCGAGAACTATGTAGACATGACCGAGACACGTCTCCGGTCAATAACCAATAGCGGAACCTGGATGCTCATATTGGCTCCCACGTATTCTACAAAGATCTTTATCGGTCAAACCGCATAACAACATACATTGTTCCCTTTGTCATCGGAATGTTACATGCCCGAGATTCGATCGTCGGTATCTCAATACCTAGTTCAATCTCGTTACCAACAAGTCTCTTTACTCGTTCCGTAATACATCATCCCACAACTAACTCATTAGCTGCAATGCTTTCAAGGCTTATAGTGATGTGCATTACCGAGTGGGCCCAGAGATACCTCTTCGACAATCGGAGTGACAAATCCTAATCTCGAAATACGCCAACCCAACAAGTACCTTTGGAGACACCTGTAGAGTACCTTTATAATCACCCAGTTACGTTGTGACGTTTGGTAGCACACAAAGTGTTCCTCCGGTATTCGGGAGTTGCATAATCTCATAGTCATAGGAACATGTATAAGTCATGAAGAAAGCAATAACAGTAAAACTTAAACGATCATAGTGCTAAGCTAACGGATGGGTCTTGTCCATCAGATCATTCTCCTAATGATGTGATCTCGTTGATCAAATGACAACTCATGTCTATGGCTAGGAAACATAACCATCTTTGATCAATGAGCTAGTCTACTAGAGGCATACTAGGGACACTCTGTTTTGTCTATGTATTCACACATGTATTAAGTTTCCGGTTAATACAATTCTAGCATGAATAATAAAGATTTATCATGATATAAGGAAATAAATAATAACTTTATTATTGCCTCTAGGGCATATTTCCTTCATACTCCTCCAAGTCCTAAGCGTGAAGCGTCGCAGTACACTTGGAAATCCTTGCATATATCTGGCAATATCAGCACTGGGGCTGTCGTCAACCATTTCTTCAACTCCTGGAAACTTTCTTCGCACTCTTCAGTCCAATCGAACTTTGTATCCTTCTTTAACAATGTCGTCATTGGCTTTGAAATCTTGGAGAAATTTTCTATGAATCTCCGGTAGTATCCCGCGAGTCCAAGAAAACTATGGATCTCTCCATCTGAAGTGGGTGCCAACCAGTCAGTGACTGCCTGCACCTTGACGGGGTCCACTGCTATAACTTCTCCCGATATAACATGCCCTAGGAATCCAACTTCCTTTAACCAAAACTCGCATTTGCTAAACTTGGCATACACCTGATGTTCTCTGAGCTTCTCCAATACCAAACGCAAATGCTCTGCATGTTCCTCTTCATCCTTCGAGTACACAAGAATATCATCAATGAATACCACGACAAACTTATCCAAGAACTCCATGAACACCTTGTTCATCATACTCATGAAATAGGCGGGCGCGTTAGTCAATCCAAATGACATAACCGTATACTCATATAGCCCGTACCTGGTGGTGAAGGCTGTCTTGGGTATATCCTTTCCTCGGATCTTCAACTGGTGGTATCCAGATCGTAGATCTATCTTGGAGAATACTTTCGCTCCCTAGAGTTGGTCGAACAAATCACTGATCATCGGCAGCGGGTACGTATTCTTAATAGTCACTTCGTTCAATGCCCGATAATCAACGACCATTCTTAAAGATCCATCCTTCTTCTCGACCAAAAGCACTGGGGCTCCCCAAGGTGATAAACTTCGGCGAATAAATCCTTTCTCCAACAACTCCTTAATCTGCTTCTTGATCTCCTCCAGATCATTCGCTGGCATCCGATACGGTCTCTTAGATATTGGTCCGGTGCCAGGCAAAAGCTCAATCAAAAACTCAATATCTCTATCCGGTGGCATGCCAGGTAGCTCCTCTGGAAATACATCTGGATAATTCTTTATTACAGGGACTTCCTCCTGAACAACTCCCGTGAGAGAATGTACTTGCGTCCTTATAGGCAAATGCCTAGATACATACTTAATCCTTTTTCCCTCCGGGGTGGTAAGCAAAATAGACTTGCTGGCACAATCGATGTTACCTCCATACTTTTACAGCCAATCCATACCTAATATCACATCCAATCCTTGTGACTCCAGAGCGATTAGGTCGGAGGGGAAAGTATGGCGTCCTATGATCAATGGCGTCTGAAAACATCCTTGGTGTGCCATATACTCTGCTCCTGGTGAACTTACTAACATGGGGGTCTTAAGAACTCGGGTGGACATCCTATGTCTATTCATGAATCCCCTAGAAATGTATGAATGCGATGCACCAGTATCGAAAAGAACTATTGCGGTAAATGTATTAACCAAAAACTTACCGACAACAGCATCTGGTTGCTCTTCAACCTCCTCCACGGCCACATGGTTCACTTGTCCTTTGTTGAACGGGTTGGGCTTCTTCCCGGCGCTTCCATTGCCGTTCCCATTCTTAGCTTCAGGGCAATCCGCGGCATAATGTACGTTCTTCCCGCACTTGAAATAGGTGATATGGCTGAAATCCTTCTTGGCGGGTGTGGACGGGGTAGAGCGGCTCTGGTTATTACTTGCTCCATTCCCATTTACATTTCCATTCTTAGGGCCATTGTGGTTGTGGGAACTTCCATGGTTATGGGTATATCCTCCCGAATTCGGAGTGAATCGGGGCTTCTGCTGGGCTCCAAAATTATTCCTTCCTTGTCCATACTTCCTCTTGCGGCTTTCAATCTGCTGCTGCTTTCCTTTAATCATAAGAGCTTTATCTACCAACTCCTGGTAGTTGTTGAAAGTTGCCACCATCAACTGTACGCTCATCTCATCATTCAGCCCTTCCATAAATCTCTCCTGCTTAGCGGCATCTGTGGCCACATCATCTGGGGCATAACGAGATAGGGTACTAAACTCATCCACGTACTGAGCCATAATACGATTTCCTTGGTGCAAGTTGCGAAACTCCCGCTTCTTCATGCTCATAGCTCCAGTCGAGACATGGGCAGTATGGAAAGCTTGCTAAAACCGCTCCCAGGTGACATTGGCTATGGGGAAAGTAGCTGTATAATTCTCCCACCATGCTGCGACTGGTCCAGACAACTGGTGTGCGGCAAATCGCACCTTCAAAGCGTCCGAGCAATTGGTGGTGATCAAATCCCTTCCAATCTTGCGCAGCCAGTCATCAGCCACTATGGGTTCGATGATGCTAGCAAACACTGGTGGTTGCAACCTTAAGAAACGTGTCAGGTTGTCCATGGGTGGTGGTGGTGGAGGGTGTTGTTGTTGTTCTCGTTGTTCTGAGTGTTCTGGACAAGTAGTTGCATCAAGGTGTTCTGCTGCTGGATCAACTGAGTGAGCTCAGGGGGAAACTCAAATCCGGGCTCACGTCTTGGAGGCATCTGATGGGTGTAGAGGGAAGAGATTAGAATAGAATTGAGGTCTAAGGGAAAATCACTACCCATATGCACATGAGACAAACACAATCATATCACACCAATCAATTTAAAACAAGGTATTACAAATCCAACTACCGTTACAAAAGTGCTATAAATACTACTATGTGGGGGTAAACTACTAGTCATAGGGAGGTCATCTAAAAATATTGACCGGCGGAAGATTCCATGATGTCTACTCCAGCTTCATCTTCATAGTCTTCGTCTTCACTGTCATCGGGGTCTGAATCCGTGTCGTCGATGATAATGTAATCTTCAGGACAAATCTCCTTGGGTACTTCTTCCTCTTCTTCACCTCCGGGTGCTCGATCTCCCATGAATACTCCTAGCTTCCTTGTCAAATCATCATTCTTCTCCACTAGTATCAACATCTCCTCCTCGTATCTGTCACGAGTAGACTTAAGTTCTTCTTCTAGCTCCAAATTCCTGTTTAGTGCCTTCTTTAATTCTATCATCCCAGCGCACATCTGGTGCTCCTGTCGTCGAATGTGCTGGTTTAATTCTGGGATGAACGCTGCAATGGACCTATCCTTCCGGGTGCTGATCAAGTCCCAACGCTCATCTCGGCGTCCACAAATCTGGTAGATGGTGTCCTTCAGCTCCTGCTTGTAGACTTCTCCGATCCTTCCCATGGTGATGTGGGCTGTCATACTATTGCCTAGGCTCCAGGTTGGTGCATCAAAAGAAAACTCTATTGGCTCAGTGGATGGTGCGAAGGTTCTTCCGGGAATTTGAACTTGAATGCTCCATCGCTCCTCTTCTGGTAAAGTGGCGGTGTAGGTCCCGGTAAAGCTTGGTATTCCTATGTTCAGGTACCTAGTGACTTCCTTCAAGTGTCGTCCAAAATGTGTGTCTTCATCCGGTTGAGTGAAGTTGTTCCTTGGGTCCACCATCCTAAAGAAGTAGAAAATGGAGAGGAGTCAGATATGAGTAGAGAAGAGTGATCTAGGGTCTACCTTAGTGGTCGTGTCCTACAGTCAGCGTGTGCTCTGATACCATCTTGTAGCGACCACGATCCGAATGGACCGAAGTCTCTGTGTTTTAGTGTCATCCCTGGATCGGTAATGCTGACACACACAATACTTGAAGGACTTATAACAGTGTGGCAATCACACACTTATTACATCGAATGTCTCCAATGAGAACTTATTACAAAAATCTATGGCTTAAGGCCATCTAACAAAATAACATCGGAAGGCTTGGAAGATAAGTGAGTCCATCAACTCCAACGGCATAGCTGAGTGCATGACAAACGACCTAGAACGTCTTATTCCTAGTCTGAAAAGTCTGCAACGTAATATGTTGCAGCCCGAAAACGAGTCAGCACATGGAATATGCTCGCAAGATAACACAGGAGATGCAAGTAACAGAAATAAAGGCTACACTATATGCATATTTGGCTGGTGGAGGCTCTAAGGTTAAAGTTTTTCCGTAAAGCCAATTCTTCCCTACAACAAAGGAATACATTTTTATTTTAACTATCATGGTAGTTGAAACATCATTGAGAAGGTACCTCCAACTCAATCCCAATTAAAAGTTATCATTAACCCAACAAATTAAATTATAGAGTGATGAGATCAACCAATAACTCAAGTACCAGATACTCAATTGTCCATAACCGGGGACACGGCTAATCATGATCAGTTTGTACACTATGCAGAGGTTTGCGCACTTTCCCACAAAACTCGATCGCCTCCGTTTGGTTTCTCGCACTGCATGGTGTTTGAGAAACGGATGACCGAGGCACAGTCTTTCCGAAGAGGTCCCCTTAACCAGATAGATAGGCCGGTACACCTACAATCCTTCTACATCTGCTAGCCCATCATGTAAAGGTTTGCCACAACTTACTCAACTATGCCAGAGCCCATAATGGCATTGTGGTTGCACACGGAAGTTTCTAGCATGAATAGTTTTATGATCCATTTGAGCCTGGGTGGCATTCCATAGGAAAAATCACACGGAACCCCGGGATTTCCTAGGACAACACTGGATTCTCCAGGTGCCCTGCAACCAATCCACCCAGATGTGTATTCAAGTAGCCACCTTAAGTTGAATCCTTAATTAACAACTCACATCTGTCATGGATTTCACTCAAATCCAAACCATGTCTACGAGCATAGCATAGCAATGTAAGCAAACATGGAAGTAACTCCCAAGGGTTTGAAAATAATGCAGGTAATAGGTTCTACCACAAACTACTTCCCAGTCCCACAAGTTAAGAGATCCTACTCATGCAATGTGTGAGGGTTTGATTTAATGCATAAAACTGGGTAATAAAAGGGTATGATCAAAGTGTTACTTGCCTTGCTGACGATTCGCAAAACCTAGAGACTCGTAGTAGCACGCTTCACAGTTCGGGTATTCTATCGCAAGCAAACAATAGCATACATAAACAAACAAGCAATTATGCACAAACAAAACTCCAAAAGATAAGATCTAACCAGAAAGTTCAACTTAAGAACTCCGGTTTGCAAAAAGAATCAAATCGAAAGAAGCAACGAAACTCAAACTGCGAAAGAAACGAGCTCCGGTTACTAATTGATCTAAAGTCAAATTTTACAATACCCAAAACTTTGTTCAGGTTGGTGAAACGTAAAGAGGGCGTCAAGACGAAGATCTGGGATTTTGAATCACCTGATTCCGACTCTCGAGTGAAAAGAAAAACGAAAAACAAGATTAGTGCAGAAATCATGATCGAAATAATCACGGATAAATACCCCGAAAAAGAAAACTAACGAACAGGCTAACAAACGAACGTTCGCTGTCTGCGGCTAACGGACGAACAACGTTCGTTAAAACAAACGTACGGACGAATGTCCGCTAAATAACTAAACCGGAAAAAAACGATCTAACCTAAAAAAAGGATCTAGGGTTTCTAAAAAAACCGATCGGTTTAAAAAGAAAAACCAATGGCTACCTCAAAAAAGTCAACACCGGCGGCGGCTACTGGCGGCGGGCGGCGGCGCGGCGTAGGCGGCGGCGGGGTCGGCGGCGCGGCGCAAGCAACGGCGCGGGCTGGCGGCGCGGCTGCTAGGTCAGAGGCGGGGCAGCGGGCTGGCCTCATGGGCCGGGGGCGGCGCCTTATAACGGCCTAGGCTAGGGAGTCCTAGCGTAGTACGGCCCGGAGTCGGTTTTTTTTAAAGAGTCCCGACGTAGAAAAACTAACAAAAGAAATACTAAACGGACTCCAAAATTCCGAAATAAATTTTCACCATCCTCTAATAATATTTAGGACAAAGTGAACATTTTTCCCGGACCTAAATACAATTTTGAAAAACGTGTATTTTTCCTATGCAAATAAATCCAGAAAAATACCAAAAGTGATTTTAACCTTTTTCCTCCAATATTTCTGTTATTTTGGAGAAGTCATATTATCTCCGCTCATATATTGTATTTAGAAATATTTTTAGGAGAGAAAAATAATTAAAACCAACACTGTCCTCGTATCGGTATTCGAGTGAACTCAAATACAAAACGGTAGAATTCCCAACTCTCTCCGTAGGTCCTTGAGTTGCTTAGAATTTTGAGGATCGCCACAAACAAAAATGCAAAGAAACATGCAATGCAATATGATCTGTATATAACATTCTAAATTGAAAATTTGGGATGTTACACCAGGGCGCCCCCCCTGCCTCGAGGGCAGCCCGTGTGGCTGATGGGCCTCGAACCCCTCGTTGGTTACCCCAAGTGGAAGGTGTAAGATGCAGTAAGTAGAAGCGTTTTCCCCTAGCAAAGATGCCAAGGATCGAATCCCCAGAGACTCCTAGGTTCAACAAGTAGGGTCAATTGCTAACGACGCAATTAGCAATCAACGTGGACCTGCACACAGATACAAATAACTTTGCTCCCAACGAGTACAGAGAGGTTGTCAATCTCTCCGGCCTTGTAGTTCACAAAGGGTTAAAAGCAATATGATAGTAGTGATAGATAGTGTTTTGCAATAGTAAGTAAATAGCAAAAAGTAAATAGTGAATGTGATCAATGATGGTAATATGGACCGGAGCCTCATGATGTTCACTAGTGATGTCTCTCTCCCAAAAGACGATAAAACAGCTATGTGAGGTAAACAAATTACAGCTGGGCAATTGACAGGACTACGAACGCAAACCAATGCTGATTACATTGCAAGAAAGGTTGAGGTTCAAAGCATGGGCGGTACGCCAAAGTAAGTAGACCGAAATCCATCAATATCTACTACTAATCATCCACCTTGAGATATCTATCCAGAACATCTCGCTGGTATTAAGTTGCGAGTCCCACCCATAGTGTAAACTCAATGCAACAGACAACTGCATTAAAAGAACTTTGCGTAAAGTAAACAATCCTGGCACCCACGGGCACAAGCACTGTTGTTTTCCCCCTTGTGGCAACAGCACATCCCCTAGACTCATGTTTTTGTCACTCAAGCTAGTCATCGAGGGGCATGAACCCACAATCGAGCATAACGTTCCCTCTTGGAGTCACTACCTATTACTCGGCCAAAGCAATAAATAACAACGGAGAACATGCAAGAATTACTTATGAACTAAAATATAAAAGAGGTGAATCAAATATATTACTCAAGATCAATCTGAACATAATCTCATAATCCATCGGATCCCAGCAAACTCAACATAGCAACAGCATAAGGATTACATAGGTGCCTCGATCATGTAGGGCAGCTCACGAGGACTAATTAGTGAAGCACAAGAACGGGAGGAGAACATCTGTAGGATCGAAGTAGGTCTAGAGGGGGGGTGATTAGACTACTTGACAATATAAAAAATCTGCCTTTAGGTCATGCAATGTTTTTGGTAGTTTCACAAACAAGATCAGTTCAAGTAACACCCTACACATGCAATTCTAGAGTTTATGCAGCGGAAAGTAAATTGCACATGTAAAAGAGAGGTGGAGAAGATCAAACGCAGTTTGGTGACACGGAGATTTTTGTCGTGGTTCCGATAGGTGGTGCTATCGTACATCCACGTTGATGGAGACTTCAACCCACGGAGGGTAACGGCTGCGCGAGTCCACGGAGGGCTCCACCCACGAAGGGTCCACGAAGAAGCAACCTTGTCTATTCCATCACGGCCTACGCCCACGGAGGACTAGCCTTACTCGGGGTAGATCTTCACGAAGTAGGCGATCTCCTTGCCCTTACAAACATCTTGGTTCAACTCCACATCATCAAGACGGAGGCTCCCAAGCGACACCTAACCAATCTAGGAGGCACCACCCCCCAAAAGGTAATAGACGGTGTTGATGATGATGAACTCCTTGCTCTTGTGCTTCAAGCGATAAACTCCCCAACACTCAACTCTCCTCACTGATATGGCTGTGGTGGAAGAAAGATTTGAGTGGAAAGCAACTTGGGAAGGCTAGAGATCAAGTTTCATATGGTAGGAATGGAATGGCTTGATCTCAACACAAGGGTAGGTGGTTCACTTCTCAGAAAGTGTATGGTAGAAGTGGTGGTACTTTCTGATGGCTCTCCTCACGAATGAGGAGGGGGTGGAGGGGTATATATAGCCTCCACACAAAATCCAACCGTTACACACACATTTGACCAATCTCGGTGAGACCGAAGTTAAACTCGGTCAGACCGAAAGTTCAAATATAGTGAACGTTGGGATTTTCGGTGGGACCGAAAATACCATCTCGGTGAGACCGAAGTGAGTCAAAGGTTAGGGTTTGCCATTTCGGTGAGACCGAAAATATAAACTCGGATATTCCGAATTGATGTCAACTGATCACAGAAGGTTGGCAGCCCTTTTTCGGTGAGACCGAAACTCAGAATCGGTTTGACCGAGAAGCTAGGGTTTGGAGAAACAACTGAAGTGGTTCATCTCGGTGGGACTGAGTTGGAGAAATCGGTGTGACCGAGATTACTTATGGGTGTGTGTTAAGTAGTGAATAGTGCTGATAGTTGAGGGAGTTAGATCACCAAGCACTTGAGCAACAAGAACATTAACACAACCTCATCCCCTTTTAATAGTATTGGCTTTCCTATGGACTCAATGTGATCTTTGATCACTAAACCAAAAAGGAGTCTTGAGCTTTTGCCAATGCTTGTCTTAGCATTTTGAGGGGTCCACTTCTTCAGACATTTCCATACCCATAGCATCGAACTTTTCTGAAATGATTCTCAAGAGAATATTAGTTCAATGATATATATGTTGTTGTTAATTACCAAAACCACCCGGGGATTAGTTGCACTTTCAATCTCCCCCTTTTTGGTAATTGATGACAACATATAGATCAAAGCTTCGACAAGAGATATAATCAAAGAATAATATCGTCGCTTTGAGAAGTATGTGATAAACAAGAGCTCCCCCTAAATTTGTGCATTATTTAAAATTTGCGTTTGAATGCAAATGCACAATCGATTAGGATAATGGGTTACTCTTCCATGTCACATACATCTTGGTGGAGCGCACAAAATGATAAGAATGAATAACATGCACTCAATCACCAAGACAAGAGTAAATAGCCATACAATAAGAAATAGCATATGATAAGCAATAAGCACTCATTAAGGCATAGTATGACTAAGCACTCATTAAGGTAGCATCAAACGTAGTAGCAAGCACACATAAAGTATCTGGAACCAAAAGAAACCAATGTATCACAGGGAAAACCGGCAAAAGAACGAAAAGACGAAAGAGCACTCTCTCTCTCGAAGCCCTATGATCTATAGCAATTTCCCCCCCTTTGGCAACAAGTTACCAAAAAGTTCGAAAAGGTATAGAGCTAAGCGTCACTGCGGGCTCGGCTGGCTGCTCCCGTCTGGGTCGATGTCGGTGTAGAGATAGCTGCGTCGGCGAAGACTTCTGCTGATGTCTGCGCTGGAGGAGTGGATGCTGGAGCTGGAGCTGTGGCTGGAGCTGAAGTAACTGGGATAGCTGCAGACCTGGATCCTCTGGGAACCGGAGCATTCTGGCGATGAGAGTCCTGGACTATATCATCCTGCATAAGCTCTGCTCTCTCCTGCCTAGTCTCCTCCATGTCTGCCTCAAGCTTGTTGACAGACACCTGAATCTCAGTCAGCTTCACGTCTAGAGCGTGGATCTTGTCCTCGACAATCCTCTCAAGGCTCTCCTGAGATTGCTCAATGCTGGCCAGGCGTTGTTCAATTCTCTGGGTTGCTTCAAGGATTTGCTCTCCAAAGCTCTTTGGCTTAGCTGCTGCTGCTGCTGCTGCCTCTCTGTCAGCTTTGGCTTTCTTTGCAGCTTCGATCTTGGCTTGCCCTTCAACTGAGGTGGGATCCTCTTCATCCATCACAACTACGTTGTCCTCATGCTCTGGCTGCAGTGGCAAGTGCTTCCTATCCAACATGAATTTGCCCGTGCCGAACTTGGCGTTGATGAGCATCTGTATCTGCGGAGCAAACCCACATGACCTCTTCTGGTCAGCTGCAGTCCTCTTAATGGTCTCAACCATCAAGTCCATCACCTTAAAAGGTGCCTTCTCATCGAGAATGTGCAGCATGTTGATAGAATAGCCTCGTATCATCCGGTGGTCACCTGACTTAGGCATCAAAGTATGCCTCAGAATAGTGTTGGTGGTGGTCAGACCTGCCTGGAGATAATACACAGAGCCGAGCTTCCATCCTTCCAAATCAGCAGCTGGGATCTCCTTGTACATATTCTTCATAGAATCATGACTTTTCTTAGGAATCCCATAGACATCAATGTCGTCCTCTCTCTGCACTGGAGCATTCAGAATTTCTGCCCATTCTGCAACAGTTGAAGAAAACCGTTGACCTTCAGTCATCCAGGTGATCTTGCCATCGGGGTAGAAATGGGCTGTGGCATAGAACTGCATGATCATCTCGTCATTCCAGGCTGTTAGTTCTTGACCCACAAAATCAGCAACTCCACATGCAGTAAAGCTCTCATGCACATGGGGAAAGAAGTCCCGATGCTCTCTGCTGTCAATGTACTTCCAGTCAACATACCTGGTGTCAGCAACAATGGGCTTCTTATCCATTAGCACGGTCTCATAGAAATCCTGCTGCTCTCTGGTGTGGAATCTGGGGTCCACAGCAGTCCTTCTTCTTACAGCATATGGATCAGACTGTCTCCATAGCCTGAGACCTTTGTCCTTTCTTGCCTTCATATCCTCAGCTTGAGGATGAGCATCATTGTGGAGTGGCAACTTGGGACGGAGCTTGAGCAACACATGCTCTTCATCTGACTCAGAAGGTGGCATCTCACCTTTGTTCTTCTCAGAAGCTGGAATGCTTCTGGTTGTCCTCTTGGGCTTGGAGGAGGCTTGAGCCCGAATAGCATCACCCATGAACTTAGCTTTCTGAGGAGGAGGCTGGGGTGCATCTTCTTCTTCTTCTTCAGCAGCATCAACTTGAGGTTCAGCATAAACAACTCTCTTCCTCTTGGAAGTCTTCTTCACCTTACTTGGAGCAGGCTCTTCCAAGTTGAGCTTCTTGGCAACTGCAGACTGCTTCACTTTGCTCGTGCCTTTCTTTGGCTGCTGCCCTTGGAGCTCTTTGGCAACCACTTGCCTCTTTGGCTTGGAGGTAACTTCCTCAGCAACAAAGTCGGAATCCTCAGAATCAGAAGTTCTCTTCTTCCTGGTTCTCGTAGCAGCAGGAGGTAGACCACTAGGGGTGCTCCTCTCACCATCATCACTAGAGCTGCTAGCCTCAGGACTTGTACCTGCCTCTGGAATCTCAGCAAACGGTGACTCAGACCTGTTCTGGCTGTCACTGACATCTGACATGGCTGAAAAAACCTGTGAATAGATAAGGTATAGGCAGAGTAGAAGAGTTATCACAACTGCAGAAGTTTTTGCAAAAAAAATGAGTTAAAAACTAAGTTTTGAGTTTTCACAGAATGTATTTCGGTCAAACCGATTTCAAGTTTCGGTGTAACCGAAGTGTTCAACAGAACCTACACACCACTTTCGGTCAGACCGAAATGGGTTTCGGTCCTACCGAAAACTTAGGGTTTCACAGAAACTTCAATTCGGACATTCCGATTTTCACAACTCGGTCAGACCGAGCTATGTAGTGCAATGGTCAGAGACCAAATCGGTCAGTCCGAGTTTCAGGAATCGGCTTCACCGAGATGCATTCCGTGGAAACCTAAACCTAAGAATTTTCCTCGAAACTAAACGATCTGAACAATGTATTGGGAACATATCAAACGTGGATTGAATCAGGGCAGTCCTATCATGCAAGAATCAGAAGTGGAGCATGAATAGGGATCGGGACACACCCTAACTTGGTGGTGTCCCTCTACGGCGGCAACGGAGGAGAAGATTACCGTTGACGGCGGCGGAGACCTGCGGCAAGGGCACACAGGCGACGAAGGCGACGATCCTTAGATCAGGGCGGCGGCAGCAGGGGTCTTGGAGGGCGAACGGTTTGAAAGGAATAGATCGCGCGCAGCCCTCAGTATATATAACCCCGTACTGTCGGTGGGACCGAGTTGAAAAACTTGGTGTCACCGAGATGTATTTCTGCTGTGCAGTTACACATATCGGTCAGACCGAGATTTTGAACTCGGTTTCACCGAGATGAAACCTAGATCAATCTAAGTGTTTCGGTTGGACCGAGATTGAGAAGCCGGTCAGACCGAAATAGACTTAGAAGGTTTTGGAAGTCAGCCTTAGACGAATCAGTGGTTCCGAGTGCTCCTCACTCGGACTGTCCGAAAAAGACTTGTTCAAAGTTGTGATATAAGCATGAATAGAATTTTGAGACAAGATAGCATAGATAGCTAGGGAAAGTGCTTAGGCATTCTTGTCCATCCATTTGGCCAGAAAAAGAAACCAAAACAATCAAAACAACAAATGGATGTCCTTGAATGGATAAAATCATGCATCCAACATGCTCACACAATAAGATAGCAACTGAAATATGTGTCAAACATGCACAACCAAAACTCTAGCTACTAGCACACAATTTGTCGATGACTAGGTCATCTATATATGAGTATATTGACTTAGGAGTCAAATGAGAACATTTGATCATAGGTCATACTCATCGTTTAAGCACAAGTGGGGTTACCACTTTTACATAAAGCATTTATGTGTTCACATCATTTGGAGATGCTTTTAGCTCAATTTTTAGAGCAAAGCTCCCCCTAGATGTGAGAACCCCTTTTAAAGGGTCAAACTAACCTTGGGTTGTCGTAGAAGACTTCATGTAGACGTTGAAGATGTGGATGCTCAATGTTGATGTAGACCATCAAGAGTTAGGAGCAATCCTTTGGATTAGGGCACTTTCAATACCTACATGGGTTAGTCCCACAAGGAACAAACAAGAATATCCATGGACATAGAGTGAAGTACACAAAAGATGATGTCCATGAAAGCAATGATTACCTTCTCCCTTGACTTACCAACAAGAGGGTTTGTGACTCCATGAACAAGTGCATGATGTGGAAGTTGATTGCACAAGTTCTTGCCAAAATGAATATGAGTGAAGTTTGTTGGCGGAGTCACCCTCAAGAACCTACTAGTTCTTCTTCTTTGGGATCCACATCATCTTGATGGGAATCCTTGGTGTTGTAGTTGAGCTTGACGAAGTAGAACTTGATGTGTCCTTGGGAACCCACTTGACCATGGCTTGAGGTGCTTCAATGAATGCATCAATCTCTTCTTGAAGCTTGTCCTTGGCCTTTAGCTTGTGGTCTTGTGGTGGAAGGTCATCTTGAGCTTGTTCCACATTGGAAGAAGTAGGATCATACTTCTCCTTTTGTGAGACAAACTGTGGAGTAGGGTATTGACCTTCTTCCCACTCAACACCTTTGGCGTTGAACTTTCGCTCAAAACCAATCCCTTGATTCTTCCGGTGTCTTCCTTGTTTGCGAACAATCTCCTCAAGGTTCTTGCTTCCGGCAAGACTCTTGTAGACACCTTTCTCTATGATTTCCTTCAATAAGCTATTTTCTTGCTCAAGTGTAACTTGGCTTGAAACATTGTTAGTGGAATCAAGAGAACTACTAGAAGTAACAACATTAGATTTAACATTGTTATTGTTACTACTAGAGGAAGAATTTTTCTTATGCTTGTCATGCTTAGTCTTAATAGGTGGCAAGAAATTAGACAAGAGAAGTCGTTTAGCAAGATATGAAGAACTCTTCTTTCGAAGATCGTCATTGATCGCTTTTAGAAACTCATGTTCTTGCTCTAGAGTGAGCTTCTCGAAGCGTAGCTTCTCATGAGATCTTAGGAGCTCTCTATGATCTTCTTGAGTTGTTTCATGAGCTAACTTAAGAGTGTTTAATTCTTTAGTTAGACGCTCAATCTCCTTCATAGCATTGTCATTCGACTCTTCTCGACTATAAAGACTACTAGCATTTTCATCATTACTAAGCTCACTAGATTTATCATGCAAGAGCTCATCTTCACCAAGTAAGTCATCCTCACCACTATCAAAGTCAATGAATTCAGGGTGTGTTACCTTGGGGCCTTTAGCCATGAAGCATCTTCCAATTCCCTCATTTGGTGAATCAAATAAGTCGTAGGAGTTGGAGTTGGAGGATACGAGTGCAAGTCCGGCAACACCTTCATCTTGACTATAGTCGGAGTCGGAGTGATAGCTTCCATCGGATTGACTGTCAGAGTCGGAGCCGGAGACCCATTCACCAACATGAGCTTGATGTCTTCTTCTTGTATAGCTCCTTGATGACTTGTCTTTCCTCTCCGAGTCCTTGCTTCTCCGAGAAGGTCTTCGTTCATAACGATCATCTCTACTCCTTCTCTCTCTCCGAGGTGACTCATCTCTTCTCTTGTGGGGAGCCGTACACTCATTTGAGAAGTGTCCGGGTCTTCCACAATTGTAGCAGTTTCGATCACGACTAGAAGATCTCTTTCCATCATATGATCTAGACTTTGAGCTTCTTTCTTTGCCTCTATTCTTGTAGAACTTGTTGAAGTTCCTGACCATTAGGCTTATGTCTTCATTGGAAACTAACTTGTCACTTGAGGTAGTAGGAGCATCACTTGTAGCTTTGTAAGCACCACTTGACTTGTTGTGAAGCTCTTCCTTATCCTTAAGTGTCATCTCATGAGCAACAATCCTTCCAATGACTTCAGTTGGCTTGAGAGTCTTGTAATTTGGCATCATTTGGATCAAAGTGCACACGGTGTCATACTTTCCATCCAAAGCTCTGAGAATCTTCTTAATGATGAATCGGTCGGTCATTTCTTCGCTTCCTAAGCCAGCAATCTCATTTGTGATGAGAGCAAGCCTAGAGTACATTTCAGCGACTCCTTCACCATCCTTCATCTTGAACTTGTCAAGTTGACCTTGAAGAATATCTAGCTTTGATTCCTTCACAGATTCAGTACCCTCGTGCATTTCAACCAAAGTATCCCAAATCTCTTTAGCATTCTCAAGACGGCTGATTTTGTTGAACTCTTCGGGACACAAAGCATTGAAGAGAATGTCACAAGCTTGAGCATTGTTTTGCAACATCTTCAGTTCTTCGGGTGTAGCTTCGTGATCCGGAACTTTTCCTTCTTCAAAGAAGTCACCTTGCATGCCAACACAAATAATGCCCCATGCGGCTGGGTTATGACCAAGAATATGCATTTTCATTTTATGCTTCCAACTAGCAAAATTTGTACCATCAAAGTAAGGACCTCTACGATAATTACCCTCACTAGACGCCATACTCTCCTAGGTTGTGAAACCAAGCTTATGGAGTCCAATGCAATGGAAACCAAGGTAATGGAGACCAAAGCTCTGATACCACTTGTAGGATCGAAAGTAGGTCTAGAGGGGGGGTGATTAGACTACTTGACAATATAAAAAATCTGCCTTTAGATCATGCAATGTTTTTGGCAGTTTCACAAACAAGATCAGTTCAAGTAACACCCTACACATGCAATTCTAGAGTTTATGCAGCGGAAAGTAAATTGCACATGTAAACGAGAGGTGGAGAAGATCAAACGCAGTTTGGTGACACGGAGATTTTTGTCGTGGTTCCGATAGGTGGTGCTATCGTACATCCACGTTGATGGAGACTTCAACCCACGGAGGGTAACGGCTGCGCGAGTCCACGGAGGGCTCCACCCACGAAGGGTCCACGAAGAAGCAACCTTGTCTATTCCATCACGGCCTACGCCCACGGAGGACTAGCCTTACTCGGGGTAGATCTTCACGAAGTAGGCGATCTCCTTGCCCTTACAAACTTCTTGGTTCAACTCCACATCACGACGGAGGCTCCCAAGCGACACCTAACCAATCTAGGAGGCACCACCCCCCAAAAGGTAATAGACGGTGTTGATGGTGATGAACTCCTTGCTCTTGTGCTTCAAGTGATAAACTCCCCAACACTCAACTCTCCTCACTGATATGGCTGTGGTGGAAGGAAGATTTGAGTGGAAAGCAACTTGGGAAGGCTAGAGATCAAGTTTCATATGGTAGGAATGGAATGGCTTGATCTCAACACAAGGGTAGGTGGTTCACTTCTCAGAAAGTGTATGATAGAAGTGGTGGTACTTTCTGATGGCTCTCCTCACGAATGAGGAGGGGGTGGAGGGGTATATATAGCCTCCACACAAAATCCAACCGTTACACACACATTTGACCAATCTCGGTCAGACCGAAGTGAAAACTCGGTCAGACCGAAAGTTCAAATATAGTGAACGTTGGGATTTTCGGTGGGACCGAAAATACCATCTCGGTGGGACCGAAAGTGCATCTGATATGAACGTTGGAGATTTCGGTGAGACCGAGAAAGAAAACTCGGTTGGACCGATTTGAGAAAGAGCAGGAACATGCCAGAATCGGTTTGACCGAAAATGAATTATCGGTGCGACCGATTTGAGTCAAGGCAGAACCTTGCCCATTTCGGTGAGACCGATAATGCAAACTCGGATATTCCGATATGATGTGAAGTGGTTACAGAAGGTTGGCAGTTCAATTTCGGTGTGACCGATCTCAAACTCGGTAAGACCGATATTTCTAGGGTTTGGGAAATGGCAGAAGTGGTTCATCTCGGTGGGACTGAGTTGGAGAAATCGGTGTGACCGAGATTACTTATGGGTGTGTGTTAAGTAGTGAGTAGTGCTGATAGTTGAGGGAGTTAGATCACCAAGCACTTGAGCAACAAGAACATTAACACAACCTCATCCCCTTTTAATAGTATTGGCTTTCCTATGGACTCAATGTGATCTTTGATCACTAAACCAAAAAGGAGTCTTGAGCTTTTGCCAATGCTTGTCTTAGCATTTTGAGGGGTCCACTTCTTCAGACATTTCCATACCCATATCATCGAACTTTTCTGAAATGATTCTCAAGAGAATATTAGTTCAATGATATATATGTTGTTGTTAATTACCAAAACCACCCGGGGATTAGTTGCACTTTCAACATCACATAGCTACTGGTCATGGACTCATGGTCCAAGGGAGACTACTCACGAGTCATCCGGGAGGCGTCCATGGTGGTGGAGAAGCTCCCGGTGGTGATCCTCCCCTCCGACAGGGTGCCGGGAAGAGTTCTCCTGGTTCTCCCGATCTTGGAAGCGGCGGCGGCGGCGGAACAGAGATGGGATCGCGAAAAGAAGTCCTGTTCTGAGGGTTACGGAGGACCCTTTAAATATATGCCAAAGTAGGGCACCGGGGAAGCCTCGGGGGGCCCAGGCGCCCCCCCCCCCCCGGCGCGGCCCGGGGGGGGGGGCGCCCACAGGGCGCCTGGAGCCCCTGTGGCCCCCCCAGGCTGCCCTTCGGACGCAGTGTTGTTTCCGGTTCGCTGATTTTTTATATGATTTT
This sequence comes from Secale cereale, assembly GCA_902687465.1. Taxonomy (NCBI): domain Eukaryota; kingdom Viridiplantae; phylum Streptophyta; class Magnoliopsida; order Poales; family Poaceae; genus Secale; species Secale cereale. Next base: position 319,125,388 of record LR738709.1, read on the forward strand.
TCTGGATTTTTCTGGGCAGTTCTCGAAACGTGAAAACCTGAAATACAAAAACAGCCGAAAACAGAAACTGGCACTGGGGTGCACTGGATTAGTAAGTTAGTCCAAATATGATCAAAAGTGTATGGAAGTGTATGAATATCATAGCAATATCACCCAAAAGTGGCATGGAGCAAGCAGAAATTATAGATACGTTTTGGACGTATCAACATCCCCAAGCTTAATTCCTGCTCGTCCTCGAGTAGGTAAATGATAAAAAGAATAATTTCTGTGGTGACATGCTATTAACCATATAGGACTTTCTCATAGTCATATGACAAAAGCTTACTGAGACAATGATTCTAAAGTAATTAAGTTGTCTCAAGAGAAAATCACAAATGACTGAAAGTTTTACAACATGAAACTGAAACATCAAAAAGATTTGCAATGAACATGATGTGCAAATATGATCAAGTGATATCTAGCTTGCCCCCTTTAGTGATGCAAAACATAAGTGCAGGGGCACCTTCAAGGTTTAAGTGATGACTAGATACAATCATTTCAAAATAAACAATATCACAATCATGCAAAAGACAATGCTACTTTGGGACAATGCACATTACACTCAGAATGACAATCATGCTCTCAGTAGTTGATGCTTGAAGTGCTAGAGCTTTTTATTTTGAAACATGGAAGCAATTGTGTCAACGGTAGTAGTACTTCATATGTGTCATGTATAAAACATCTTATAAGTTGCAAGCCTCATGCATCGAATACTAATAGTGCTCGCTCCTTGTCCTAATTAGCTCGGATCCCCATGGGTTATCATTGCATTGCATATGTTTTAACCAAGTGTCACAAAGGGGTACCTCTATGCCACCTGTACAAAGGTCCAAGGAGATAAATCGCATTTGATTTCTCGTTTTTGATAGATCTCAACTTGAGGACATCCATACCGGGACAACATAGAAAATAGATGATGGACTCCTCTTTAATGCATAAGCATATTCTCATAAGAGATTGAGGATTAAGGTCCAAGCTAAAACTTCCACCATGATGCATGGCTTTGGTTGGTGGCCCAATGTTCTTCTCTAACAATATGCATATTAATTCAACCCACGGTAAATCACCCTTACTTCAGACAAGACGAACATGCATAGCAACTCACATGATATTCAACAAAAGTGTGACAGTTGATGGCGTCCCCAGAAACATGGTTACCGCTCAGCAAGCAACTTATAAGAAATAAGATACATAAGCAACATATTCTTTACCACAATAGTTTTTAGGCTACTTTCCCATGAGCTATGTATTGCATGGTTAGTTTGCTTAGTACAGGTGGAGGTTATCAAAAGACTGGGAGCGACCAACTAAGAGAGCAATGACGGTCATAATCATGCAGAGCGACAAAGCAATATTGAATCAGGCATGGTAGTTATATCGCTACTTAGAAACAAAAGATCATCAAGGCTTGACAGACTTTCTTTACAGTCTTGAATATGCGTGAGCATACGCCAAGTCAATCAAAATAAATTCTCGAAGGAAGATATTACTAAACCATACCACATCATAGGCAAACAAACCAAGTTGGTACTCCAATAACACATTGGGAACCCCCCAGCTATTTGAGATTAACCATAAGAAAACCTGAACTACTAAGCACCATCATGAAAGTAGCATCTTTATCATAGACACATTAACCCATGCAACGGAAGCAAACTCTCTTAATAAGGTGAGCATGGTAATTAAAGAGAGTTCAAGCAACCAACTAAATAAAAGCTCTTGAAAAGATAAGCATGAATACTAAGAGCAGAGTATGATAGTAGCTATTAAAAGACAAAGAACACACACAGCATAGATAGACATGAAAATTCTATGTAATGTTCTAGGTAGAGGTGGAGCGTGTTTCTCAACCACATAACGGAATGCTGGGTTCCGACTCGTTATGAAAAACTAAAAAGAAAACTAAAAGCAAGACGCTCCAAGCATAGCACATAACATATGAAGTGATAAAGATATAGCGAAACGAAAGACGAACTGATAATATTGATGGAGAAGGGGATGCACGGGGGCATCCCCAAGCTTAGACACTTGAGTCTCCTTGAATATTTCTTGGGGGTGCACGGGGGCATCCCCAAGCTTGAGCGCTTGACACTCCTGAATCTTTTTATCATCTTCCCTCGCACACTTGAAAACTCCCTTCATACACAACTCATCATAATCTGATTAGCGAGGTTAGTACCCTTAATAAAATAATTATACCTTGCTGGAAATAAGGATATTCTTGAAGTTCTACTGTTTCTCAAGATTGCCAAAAGGTTTTTGCAAAGAAAAAGCAAGTTCTCAATTTGCAAAGTGAAGGTAAGGCAAAACAGGACAGAATCTGTGAAAAACAGAACAGCAGACAGTAATTGACCTGTTCGGGATACTTCTGCAACTCAAATAAAAAAAACTCAGAACTGACGCACGAAAGACAATTATATAGAGAACGCTGTCGAAAAAATTCAGACCAAAAAGATGATCTGGTGATTTTATACGAATTTTTCTATCCAAGGACAGAATCTGTTTCCTGGACAACACCTCACAACTTTTGAACTTTCTAGCAATCAGAGGCTATACTTGGCACAAATATGAAAAGCAAAGATACAATGATGATGCTACAGCAGTAAACAACATCAAGACACAACAAAAGCAAAAAATTTATTCATGTGGGCTGCCTCCCAAAAGCGCTTTCTTTTATGCCTTTAAGCTAGGCATAATGCATAGATCAAGTTTTATCAAGAGTAAAAGAATAATAGCCCGTACAACGGACTCAAAAGGTAACTTGACCTTCTTACGAGGGAAGTGTTCCATCCCTTTCTTGAGAGGAAACTGAAATTTTATATTACCCTCTTTCATGTCAATGACAGCACCAACGGTAAGCAAAAAGGGACGTCCCAAAATAATTGGACATGAAGGATCACATTCAATATCCATAATAGTGAAATCAACGGGCACATAATTATCATTGACAACAATAAGAACATCATCGATCCTCCCCAAAGGTTTCTTTATGGAAGAATCAACGAGAGCATTACCAAAAGAACAAGAATCAAAAGATTTTAATTTAAGGATATCATATAGTCTTTTGGGCATAATGGAAGTACTAGCTACAATATCACATAAAGCATAGCATGCGAAGTTGTTTATCTTAATTTTAATCATAGAATCCCAACCATCTCCTAGCTTTCTAGGTATGGAGGCTTCTACTCTAAGTTTCTCCTCCCTAGCTTTGATAAGAGAATTAGTGATATGCTCTGTGAAGGCAAGATTAAGCGTGCTAGTGTTGGGATCCTTAGCCATTCCTTGCAGAAAGGCGACAACTTCTGAAATACTACAATTATCAAAATCAATTTTATCATTAGTGGGCAGAATTGTAGTGTTATCCTCTTTGTTTAATTCGCTCTCTATTATAAGAGTTTGAACATCTTCCCAAGTTTCGGGAAGCTTAGGAGCAATTTTAAACTGAGGCTCATACTTTTTTCCTAGAAGACCATGCCATGGGCATAACTCTCCATCAAAACTAGTATAATCACAAGGTTTAATTTTTTTGTAAATTCCGTCAGAGATAAGTGGGGCAATGGAAGTAGGGGTGTACTCCTCCCATTTAGTGTTTTTCGTAGAACCCATAGTAGAAAGCAAGCAAGATAACTATTTTTGTGATTTTCGATAAAAGGAACTAAAGCAAAAATGAAAGGTAAACTAACAAGACTAAAAAGCAAAGGTAAAAGATAGCATGCAACTCCCCTATCGTGAAGAGTGGAGTCCCCGGCAATGGCGCCAGAAAATACTCCTTGATGGGCCTCGAACCCCTCGTTGGTTACCCCAAGTGGAAGGTGTAAGATGCAGTAAGTAGAAGTGTTTTCCCCTAGCAAAGATGCCAAGGATCGAATCCCCAGAGACTCCTAGGTTCAACAAGTAGGTGTCAATTGCTAACGGCGCAATTAGCAATCAACGTGGACCTGCACACAGATACAAATAACTTTGCTCCCAACGAGTACAGAGAGGTTGTCAATCTCTCCGGCCTTGTAGTTCACAAAGGGTTAAAAGCAATATGATAGTAGTGATAGATAGTGTTTTGCAATAGTAAGTAAATAGCGAAAAGTAAATAGTGAATGTGATCAATGATGGTAATATGGACCGGAGTCTCATGATGTTCACTAGTGATGTCTCTCTCCCAAAAGACGATAAAACAGCTATGTGAGGTAAACAAATTACAGCTGGGCAATTGACAGGACCACGAACGCAAACCAATGCTGATTACATTGCAAGAAAGGTTGAGGTTCAAAGCATGGGCGGTACGCCAAAGTAAGTAGACCGAAATCCATCAATATCTACTACTAATCATCCACCTTGAGATATCTATCCAGAACATCTCGCTGGTATTAAGTTGCGAGTCCCACCCATAGTGTAAACTCAATGCAATAGACAACTGCATTAAAAGAACTTTGCGTAAAGTAAACAATCCTTGCACCCGCAGGCACAAGCACCGTTGTTTTCCCGCTTGTGGCAACATCACATCCCCTAGACTCATGTTTTTGTCACTCAAGCTAGTCATCGAGGGGCATGAACCCACAATCGAGCATAACGTTCCCTCTTGGAGTCACTACCTATTACTCGGCCAAAGCAATAAATAACAACGGAGAACATGCAAGAATTACTTATGAACTAAAATATAAAAGAGGTGAATCAAATATATTACTCAAGATCAATCTGAACATAATCTCATAATCCATCGGATCCCAGCAAACTCAACATAGCAACAGCATAAGGATTACATAGGTGCCTCGATCATGTAGGGCAGCTCACGAGGACTAATTAGTGAAGCACAAGAATGGGAGGAGAACATCACATAGCTACTGGTCATGGACTCATGGTCCAAGGGAGACTACTCACGAGTCATCCGGGAGGCGTCCATGGTGGTGGAGAAGCTCCTGGTGGTGATCCTCCCCTCCGGCAGGGTGCCGGGAAGAGTTCTCCTGGTGCTCCCGATCTTGGAAGCGGCGGCGACGGCGGAACAGAGATGGGATCGCGAAAAGAAGTCCTGTTCTGAGGGTTACGTAGGACCCTTTAAATATATGCCAAAGTAGGGCACCGGGGGAGCCTCGGGGGGCCCAGGCGCCCCCCGGCGCGGCCCAGGGGGGGGGCGCCCACAGGGCGCCTGGAGCCCCTGTGGCCCCCCCAGGCTGCCCTTCGGACGCAGTGTTGTTTCCGGTTCGCTGATTTCTATATAAATTTTCTGGATTTTTCTGGGCAGTTCTCGAAACGTGAAAACCTGAAATACAAAAACAGCCGAAAACAGAAACTGGCACTGGGGTGCACTGGATTAGTAAGTTAGTCCAAATATGATCAAAAGTGTATGGAAGTGTATGAATATCATAGCAATATCACCCAAAAGTGGCATGGAGCAAGCAGAAATTATAGATACGTTTTGGACGTATCAGTGGCCCTCGGTGCCCCCCTTCTGCCTATATATACCTATGTACCCCAGAAACTCCATACGCGGAGAGAAAACCCTAATTCCACCGCCGTAGCTTCTGTTCCCGTGGAGATCCCATCTTGGAGCCTGTTCCGGGAGGGGGATCCATCACGGAGGCCTTCATCATCATCATCATCGCCCTCACCATGAGTTGTGAGTAGTTTACCTCAGACCTTCGGGTCCATAGCTATTATCTAGATGGCTTCTTCTCTCTCTCTGGATCTCAATACAAATTCTCCTCGGTCTTCGAGGAGATCTATTCGATGTAATCTCTTTTTGCGGTGTGTTTGTCGAGATCTGATGAATTGTGAGTTTATGATCAAGGTTATCTATGAAAGATATTTGGTTGTTCTCTGAACTTTTTATGTGTGCTCATAATATCATTGCAAGTCTCTTCGAATTATTGGTTTGGTTTGGCCTACTAGACTATAGATCTTGGAATGGGAGAAGTGCTTGGCTTTGGGTTTAATCTTGCGGTGTCCTTTCCAAGTGACAGTAGGGGCAGCAAGGCACGTATTGTATTATTTCCATCGAGGATAAAAACATGGGGTTTTCATCATATTGCTTGAGTTTATCCCTCTACATCATGTCATCTTGCTTAAGGTGTTACTCTGTTCGTATAAACTCAATACACTAGATGCATGCTGGATAGAGGTTGATGTGTGGAGTAATAGTAGTAGATGCAGAATCGTTTCAGTCTACTTGTCTCGGACGTGATGCCTATATACAATGATCATGCCTAGATAGTCTCATAATTATTCGCTTTTCTATCAATTGCTCGACAGTAATATGTTTACCCGCTAGAGAATATCGCTATCATGAGAGAAGCCACTAGAGAAAACTGTGGCCCCCGTCTATCTTTATCTTTTTACTTTCCCGTCAATTTCTATCGCCGTTGTTTATTTGCTTTCTTTACTTTCTGTTTCTATACCCAAAAAATACCAAAAATATAATTATCATCTCTATCAGATCTCACTATCGTAAGTGACCGTAAAGGGATTGACAACCCCTTATAGCGTTGGCTGCGAAGTTCTTATTTGTTTGTGCAGGTGCGAGGGACTGACGCGTGGTCTCCTACTGGATTGATACCTTGGTTCTCAAAAATTGAGGGAAATACTTACGCTACTGTGTTGCATCTCCCTTTCGTCTTCGAGGGAATACAACGCAAGCTCATGAGGTAGCAAGAAGAATTTCTGGCGCCGTTGCCGGGGAGGCTTACGCAAAAGTCATATACAAAGTACCTATCACAAACACTTATCCTTCGCATTACATTTATTTGCCTCTCGTTTTCCTCTCCCCCACTTCACGTTTGCCGTTTTATTCGCCCTTCTTCCGCCGTGTGTTTTTCATTCGCTTGCTTTTTGTTCGCTTGTGTGTGTTGGATTGCTTGCTTGTCACTATGGCTCAGAACAATACCAAATTGTGTGACTTTTCCAATACCAACAACAATGATTTTATTAGCACTCCGATTGCTCCTATTACCGATGCTGAATCTTGTGAGATCAATGCTGCTTTGTTGAATCTTGTCATGAAAGATCAATTCTCCGGCCTTCCTAGTGAAGATGTCGCTACCCATCTAAACAACTTTGTTGATTTGTGTGATATGCAAAAGAAAAGGGATACGGATAACGATATCGTTAAATTTAAGTTATTTCCGTTTTCACTTAGAGATCGTGCTAAAACTTGGTTTTCCTCTTTGCCTAGAAATAGTATTGATTCGTAGAATAAGTGCAAAGATGCTTTTATCTCTAAGTATTTCCCTCCTGCTAAGATCATCTCTCTTGGAAACGATATTATGAATTTTAAGCAACTAGATCATGAGCATGTTGCACAAGCTTGGGAGAGAATGAAATTAATGATACGTAATTGCCCTACACATGGTTTGAATCTATGGATGATTATCCAGAACTTTTATGATGGCTTGAATTTTGCTTCTAGAAATCTTTTAGACTCGGCCGTCGGAGGCACTTTCATGGAAACTACCTTAGGAGAAGCTATCAAACTCCTAGATAATATTATGGTTAATTATTCTCAATGGCACACCGAAAGATCTACTAGTAAAAAAGTGCATGCTATCGAAGAAATTAGTGTTTTGAGTGGAAATATGGATGAACTTATGAAGTTGTTTGATTCTAAGAGTGCTTCTTCTGATCTTAATGATATGCCTTTGTCCACTTTGATTGAGAATAACAATGAATCTTTGGATGTGAATTTTGTTGGTAGGAATAATCTTGGTAACAATGCTTATAGAGGCAATTTTAATCCTAGGCCTTTTCCTAATAATTCCTCTAATAATTTTGGTAATTCCTACAACAACTCTTATGAAAAGATGCCTTCTGAAATTTAAACTAGTGTTAAGGAGTTTATGATCTCGCAAAAGAATTTCAATGATATGCTTGAAGAGAAATTGCTTAAGGTTGATGAATTGGCTAGAAGTGTGGATAGAATTATTCTTGAAGTTGATTCTTTGAAACTTAGATCTATCCCACCTAAGCATGATATCAATGAGTATCTCAAAGCCATGAGAACTTCCATTGATGAATGCAAAGAAAGAACCACTAGAATGCGTGCTAAAAGAGAAGATTATATTAAATTGTGTTCTTCTAGTTATCGTGAAAATAAAGATGAAGATCTAAAAGTTATTGATGTGTCTCCTATTATATCCTTGTTTTCTAGTATTAATCTTGATGAGAATAGGATTGGAGATGATTCTGCTTTAAGGTGTCCCAATGATTCGTAGTTTTTAGATCTTGATGCTAAAATTGCTAAAAGTGGGGTTGAAGAGATTAAAACTTTGCATAGTGATGAACCCACTACTTTGGATTTCAAGGGATTCAATTATGACAATTGCTCTTTGATTGATTGTATTTCCTTGTTGCAATCTGTGCTAAATTCTCCGCATGCTTATAGTCAAAATAAAGCTTTCATTAAACACATTGTTGATTCTTTGATGCAATCTTACGAAGAAAAACTTGAGTTGGAAGTTTCTATACCTAGAAAGCTTTATGATGAATGGGAACCTACTATAAAAATAAAAATAAAAGATCATGAATGCTATGCTTTGTGTGATTTGGGTGCAAGTGTCTCCACTATCCCAAAAACTTTGTGTGATTTGCTAGGGTTCCATGAGCTTGATGATTGTTCTTTAAATTTGCATCTTGCGGATTCCACTATTAAGAAACCTATGGGAAGAATTAATGATGTTATTATTGTTGCCAATAGGAATTATGTGCCCGTATATTTCATTGTTCTTGATATAGATTGCAATCCTTCATGTCCTATTATTCTTGGTAGACCTTTCCTTAAAACGATTGGTGCAATCATTGATATGAAGGAAGGAAATATTAGATTCCAATTTCCGTTAAGGAAAGGCATGGAACACTTTCCTAGAAAGAAAATCAAATTACCATATGAATCTATCATGAGAGCCACTTATGGATTGCCTTCCAAAGATGGCAACACCTAGATCTATCTTGTATCGTGCCTAGCTAGGGGTGCAAAACGATAGCGCTTGTTGGGAGGCAACCCAATTTTTTTTTTTTTGCTTTTGTTTCTGTTAGGAAATAAATATTGCATCTATCCTCTGATTAGATGTGTTTTCATGTTTTTTTAGTGTTTGTGCCAAGTAGAACCTTTGGTAAGACTTGTGCGAAGTTTATTTGATCTTGCTGTGAAAAACAGAATCATTAGTGCTAGCTAAAGTAGTCTTCAGATTTTACTGGATTGTGCTTTTTAGTTGATTCTTTTTTCTGCTGATTGGTAGGCAAATTGCGCAAATTTACCAATTTAGTTTGAATTTTTTGGAGTTCCATAAGTAGGCAAACCCGGTAGATTACTACAGACTGTTCTGTTTTTGACCGATTCTGTTTTTTGTGTGCTGTTTGCTTATTCCGTTGCATCTATGAGTAATATTGGAGGATATGAACCATAGAGAACTTGGAGTACAGTAGTTTTAATACCAATATAAACAAATAATGAATTCCTTGCTGTACCTTTGAGTGTTGGTTTGCTTTCTCTTACTAACGGAGCTCACGAGAATTTCTGTCTAAGTTTTGTGTTGTGAAGTTTTCAAGTTTTGAGTATTGCTTTGATGGACTATGGAACAAGGAATAGCAAAGGCCTAATCTTGGGTATGCCCATGGCATCCCAAGTAAATTCAAGATAATCCAAAAGCCTAAGCTTGGGGATGCCCCGGGAAGACATCCCATCTTTCGTCTTCATCCATCGGTAACTATACTTGGAGCTATATTTTTATTCGCAACATGCTATGTGTTTTGCTTGGAGCGTCTTGTATAATTTGAGTCTTTGCTTGTTAGTTTGTCACAATCATCCTTGCTGGACACACCTATTTGAGAGAGTTAAATATGGCCTAGAAATTGTTAGAACACTCTATGTGATTCACTTATATCTTTTGAGTTGAATAGTTTTTGCTCTAGTGTTTCACTTATATCTTTTAGAGCATGGTGGTGGTAATATTTTGTAGAAATTGTTGAACTCGCATGATTCACTTATATTTATTTGAGAGTCCATTAAAACATCATGATAAAGTGTTTAGGCTAAAGAAACTAGTCTTCACATGATAAACATCCAATGTCAATGTAGTAAAAAAATTCACACCAAGTGCATTGAATAGAAAGAGATGTTGGATGCTTGATAATTGTTTTGAGACATGAGGATAGTGATATTAGAGTCATGCTAGTGGAGTGATTATGAAACTGAGAAATACTTGTGTTAAGGTTAGTGATTCCCGTAGCATGCACGTATGGTGAACCGTTGTGTGACTAAGTTAAAGCATGAGGTATTTGTAGAGTGTCAACCTTTGTGTGGAGGTCGAGGGCGCGCGATGGTTAACTCCTACCAACCTCCTCCCTAGGGGCATGCGTTGATTGCTTTGTTTTGATGACTCGTAGATTTTTGCAATAAGTATATGAGTTCTTATGACTAATGTTGAGTCCATGAATTATACGCACTCTCGCCCTTTCACCATTGCTAGCCTCTCTTGTACCGCGCAACTTTTGCCTGTGCCATAAACCCACTATATATCCTTCCTGAAAACAGCCACCATATTGTTCCTCAAAACAGCCACCATACCTACCTATCATGGCATTTCCATAGCCATTCCGAAATATATTGGCATGCAACTTTCCACCGTTCCGTTTATATGACACGCATCATATTGTCATATTGCCATGCATGATCATGTAGTTGACATCATATTTGTGGCAAGGCCACCATGCATAATTTATCATACATATCAGTCTTGTTTCATTGCACATACCGGTACACCACCGGAGGCATTCATATAGAGTCATACTTTGTTGTTGTAGTATCGAGTTGTAATATTGTGTTGTAATGAAAGTGTGATGATCATCATTATTAGAGCATTGTCCCATGGGAGGAAAGGCTGAATCTATAAAGCCCCTCCACAAAAAAAAAGAAAAAAAAAAGAAAGGCCAAAGGAAAAAAAAAAGGCCCAAAAAAAGAAAAAAAAGAAAAAAGAAAAGAAAAGGGGACAATTGCTACTATCTTTTTCCACACTTGTGCTTCAAAGTAGCACCATGTTCTTCATTGTAGAGAGTCTCATGCTTAGTCACTTTCATATACTAGTGGGAATTTTCGTTATAGAACTCGGCTTGTATATTCCAACGATGGGCTTCCTCAAATGCCCTAGGTCTTCGTGAGCAAGCAAGTTGGATGCATACCCACTAGTTTCTTTTGTTGAGCTTTCATTCATATTTAGCTCTAATGCATCAGTTGCATGGCAATCCCTACTCACTCACATTGATATCTATTGATGGGCATCTCCATAGCCCGTTAATACGCCTAGTCGATGTGAGACTATCTCCCTCTTTTTGTCTTCTCCACAACCACCTCTATTCCACACATAGTGCTATGTCCATGGCTCACGCTCTTGTATTGCGTGAAAGTTGAAAGGTTTGAAAAGATAGAGCATTAAAACAAATGCTTGGCTGAAATCGGGGTTGTGCATTATATGAATATTTAGTGTGATAATAAGGGAGCATAGCCAACACTATATGATTTTGTAGGGATAACTTTCTTTAGCCATAGTATTTTGAGAAGACATGATTTCTTTGTTAGTATTGCTTGAAGTATTGTTATTTCTTATGTCAATATAGACTTTTGTCAAGAATCTTTCAGACCTGAATATTCATGCCACAATTAAGAGAATTACATTGAAAAACTATATTGGTTAGCATTCCACATCAAAAACTCTTTCTTTATCATTTACCTACTCGAGGACGAGAAGGAATTAAGCTTGGGGATGCGTGATACGTCTCCAACGTATCTATAATTTTTGATTGTTCCATGCTATTATTTATGAAGTCTTGGATGTTTAATGGGCTTTATCATTCACTTTTATATCATTTTTGGGACTAACCTACTAACCCAAAGGCCCAGTCCAGATTGTTGTTTTTTTGCCTATTTCAGGGTTTTGCAGAAAAGTAATATCAAACGGAGTCCAAACGGAATGAAACCTTCGCGAGAGATATTTTTGGAGGAAATCACGCACGAAAGACTTCAGGGCCAAGCTAGGGGACAGAGGGGCCACCCTCGAGGGTGGGAGGCGCGCCCCCTTCTCAGGGCGCGCCCCCTGCCTCGAGGGCAGCCCGTGTGGCCCCCGGTGCCCCCTTCTTCCTATATATACCTACGTACCCCAGAAACTCCATACGCAGAGAGAAAACCCTAATTCCACCGCCATAGCTTCTGTTCCCATGGAGATCCCATCTTGGAGCCTATTCCGGGAGGGGGGTCCATCATGGAGGCCTTCATCATCATTATCATCGCCCTCACCATGAGTTGTGAGTAGTTTACCACAGACCTTCGGGTCCATAGCTAGTATCTAGATGGCTTCTTCTCTCTCTCTGGATCTCAATACAAAGTTCTCCTCGGTCTTCGAGGAGATCTATTCGATGTAATCTCTTTTTGCGGTGTGTTTGTCGAGATCCGATGAATTGTGAGTTTATGATCAAGGTTATCTATGAAAGATATTTGGTTCTTCTCTGAACTTTTTATGTGTGCTCATAATATCCTTGCAAGTCTCTTCGAATTATTGGTTTGGTTTGGCCTACTAGATCTATAGTTCTTGCAATGGGAGAAGTGCTTGGCTTTGGGTTCAATCTTGCGGTGTCCTTTCCCAGTGACAGTAGGGGCAGCAAGGAACGTATTGTATTTTTGCCATCGAGGATAAAAATATGGGGTTTTCATCATATTGCTTGAGTTTATCCCTCTACATCATGTCATCTTGCTTAAGGTGTTACTCTGTTCGTATGAACTCAATACACTAGATGCATGCTGGATAGAGGTCGATGTGTGGAGTAATAGTAGTAGATGCAGAATCGTTTCGGTCTACTTGTCTCGGACGTGATGCCTATATACAATGATCATGCCTAGATAGTCTCATATTTATTCTCTTTTCTATCAATTGCTCGACAGTAATTTGTTTACCCGCTGTAGAATATCGCTATCATGAGAGAAGCCACTAGAGAAAACTATGGCCCCCGGGTCTATCTTTATCATATTACTTTCCCGTCAATTTCTATCGCCGTTGTTTATTTGCTTTTTTTACTTTCTGTTTCTATACCCAAAAAAATACCAAAAAAATAATTATCATCTCTATCAGATCTCACTATCGTAAGTGACCGTAAAGGGATTGACAACCCCTTATCGCATTGGCTGCAAAGTTCTTATTTGTTTGTGCAGGTGCGAGGGACTGGCGCGTGGTCTCCTACTGGATTGATACCTTGGTTCTCAAAAAATGACATGTGGGACCCACCTATATTAACGGTTAACTTAACGATCAAAATAAATGGAGTTGACTTTGCAACCACTTCAGCCCTGACGGGTAGGTCATGCATGTCATAAAGGTGTTTAAATTGTTTAAACTAGCTATTATCTGAAAGCGGTAGTTTTTAGTCACAAAATTAAGAAATTTTGGTAGTTTTAATTTACTTTTTAATAAGTGGTAGTTCTATGGAACGCATACCTCTAAAGTGGTAGTTTTTTTTCAATCACTCCAAGTAAAGATTCATCTTCGTCCACTGGGCGGCAAACAATATGAATTGTTACGTGCTTTACCGCAGCATTTCAAAAATCTTGCATTCGCACCATTCGTAGAAAAAAAAATAACTACAATAAACTTCAAACAATTTATTATGTGCCCGAATGGCTGGACGACTATATAGTACTCATAAGTAAAATAGCATTGAAAGAATAGAACTACTAGTATTTTAAGAAAAAAATGAAGAAACTGAAAATATGTACAGGTTTCATTTAGAATATTTTACATCAATTTTGTTGTTGAGGTAATGTTTTCACATCAATTAAAAATATAGATATGTATAAGTTGAATTGAACTATGGACGTGTTTGGTTGCCTTCATGCAATAGTACCTGCATATCATCCCCATCTCAATCCAGCCTGGTTGAGCAAAAACAAGCAATGAACCAGCATTTGCAAGTTATTTGGTTGCATGCATTGCATTAATGAGCACTTTAGGGCTGGGTGTTTGGTTGCCTGCATATGCGCTTAAGGGTTGAGGAGATGCAAACCACAACTGGTTGGCTGCATACATGTTTGTGTTCTGCTCACCCCATTCAAATGTGGTGGCCTTAACATCACATTAGCAGCACAACAGCAGGCACACCTTATAGGAGGCAAACAAAGGAAACAAGCAAGGCACATGAAGATAACAACAGATAAGAGGCTAACTAATATACTAGGTCCATCCTTAAAGACAACATGAGCATCCATGCCCCTGCTTCACGCTAGGGTGCTGATCTTGGCCAAAATATTAACATGTTCGCAGCATTTGTTCAAGCGACCACCATCACCGGTAGCACAAACTACTAACAGTACTAACGGTTCAATAATAAGACAGGGTAACTGACGATCTACAGAGCTCGGGAGAAGTCGCCGACGCATATGTGCTTGGTGCTGCGCACCCTGGACATGATCGAGTTGTCTTGGTTGTAGATCTGAACATTCAGGCCCAGGTCGAAGATCTGCATGATGACGAGGTCACCAGGGATGATCCTATGGCGGCGGTAGAAGTACCGTCAACCCCAGTCAAGCACCATCTTCCCCTGGAAGGTCTGGACCTGAACCCATAACTCACACCATTTGTTGGCCGACAGCCTGACAATGCGCAGGGGCTTGATCACCAGCCACTGCTTCATCACCTCCCAAAACTTTGGCGGGATGACGAGAATGGCGAGATCCTCCGCGTCCTTGATCTGGCAGTAGAAATGCAATGGATCTCGGGAACCCTCCTCGTGGTTGGTCCTAAGAGATCTCCCCCTTTAACGCGGCTGACTCTTGGACTCTCCCACAATGGCATACATAGCGCCCTTGAACAACTTAGAATAGCAACGAGCACGAAAGGAATGCACTATAGAACTTCCAAGCCCAAGTCTCCAAAAGCAATGCTCCCAACAGAGGAAGAACGTCAAAGACACCGCCATTGGCGATCCAGATATGAACCTAGGCTTTTGTCCGACGACAACCAACCAAGTGGTAAAGGGCGAGGTGCCGGCATACCACAGTGACGCCTCCAAGGAAGGGAACGACGCCAACAGATGTCGTCATCACTGGCACTGACCAAAGATGACCAGGAGTTTCATTTCAATTATTGCACACCCACATCCTAGTCCACTGGAGGGGCGCCACCATCCATGTTCGTTCACTCCGTCGCCACCGTCGCAACACCTCGCTGATGAAGCACCAACGCCGCGCCCAACCAACAACAAGACGGAACGGCTAGCACCACCATAGTGCCCAGTAGCCCCCAGGTTTGATGACACCACGCCTTCCGGCAACCATGGAATAGAGCATGCACAACCGTCGCCGCCTACGAATAGAGACGGTAGCCAGATGCCACTGCAGAGCCAAATTCATCCGCCAAACAAAACTGCCATCCACGCACACCACGACAGGAGCTGCCCATCTCAGTCACGCCAGGCGACTAGTGTCCCAACACTAGACCTCATTAGCACGCTAGAGTTCATCCTTGTGCCCCGAGAGCGATGCGAACATGAGAGGAAAGTTGTACCTGCCTAGTTATATTACTCTAGTTAGAGCAAGGATGAATCTATAAATAATGTATTTAGCGAGAAAAATAAATTAATTGCACGTTGATATTAAGTAAGACATCAATTACACATTAATTATGTGATTAGCACAAAAGTTATTATCTGGTACTGTATGATGTTACGTAATTTGATGGCCAATATTAATTTGAACTGATCCTTTCAGTATTTTTATATTGGTATAAATGATATATTATAATGATATACAATAGATATGGATGAGATCAATAAATATTTACACGCTTATTCTTGTATTGTGTCTTTATTATCTCTCAATTTTACTCCGAACAGAACCCACAACCAATGCCGGAGCCAATACCCAAGCTCAACCTAACGCCATCTGCGTGGCCAAACAGACACCGATGCCCCAAGAACAACCACCTGAGCATGACACCATCACAAAGCTTTTTCATCCTTAATCTTTGCAAATTTACACGTATGTGAATCAATGCATGCTCTCACATAGGCAATGCAGCAGAATCCGTATTATGTACTCCCTCCGTTCGAAAAAGGATGTCCACGGCTTAGTTCATTTTCAATTTTGCAAAACAACCCTTCCAACTTTTGAACTGTTGCTAATCAGTCCACCTCTGCTTCTTCCTCCTTCTTCTGTTGCCCGCCCACACCATGGTCGCCCCAACCACCGTCGGCGCCCACCATCGGGCCCAAAGCTCGACGGCGGCCAACCCGCGCCAGCCACAAAGAGGCTACCAAAGCTCCTGCTGCTCAGGCTCCATCCGGAAGAACTAGAGCCCCCGTCAGCGAGGCCCTAGCCCCCGATCCGGCCCCCTCCAGTGAGTCCCTGGCTGTGTTCTGCCTGTGTGCCGCTGACCTGCCAGCAGACTTCACTGTAACACCCCGAGAGTCATGCTACAGTTGTCTCCCCCTAATGGTAGCCATGTCATCATGATCACTGTGCAAATTGCCATTTGTCCAAAATCAAAGTCAAAATCAAATTTAAATTTCAAGTGAAATTATCATTCTTCAAACAGTAAAACTAAAATGTTCGACTAATTCTATAAATTCACCTGATCATCTTCATGTTGAAACCAACTTCTTTTGACTCACAAATAAATTCCTAGGAAATAATAACTAGTACAACACCAAATAAAATAGCGTTTTCAAAATAAACAAATATTTAAACAATTTATTTTGACCTCAAACTTTGTGGGCCTCTCCAAAATTATGACTAATATTTATGTGCCAAATTTCTTTGTCAGAAAAATTCAGTTGCTATTTGTTTGAAATGCAAAACAGTGAGAAAATTATAAAACATGAAAATAAAATCAGTAAAGGGACTAACTAACTAATGTGCATTTGGGCCCTAGAGGCCACAGAGCACTAAGCAGCCCACGTCACCTCCTCTCCCTCTCCTCACGCTACAGAATACACTGGAGGGCGTGGCGGCCATCCCGTGGCCATGGTCGCCCCCCATCCACACGCCGGCCATCCGGCGGTGCCCCGAAAGATAAGGACCCCGAGCACCCCCTGGCAAACCCTAGCCCCCATATCGCCCTCTCACTCGCTTTTCCTCTTGTTCCTGAGCTCGGAGCCGCACTGCCATCACCGTGCCCTCGTCGATCCTGCGGCCACCGGCCTTCCCTCGCGCCACCATCATGCCCAGGAGATGCGTGTCGTCGTCATCGACCCATCCGTGGACCACCTCGACCTGGAATGCCTCGATGCCTCGCCAATCAGACGTCTTCCCCGACTGCATCCATGGCACACCGCCGCTCATCCGTTGCCGATGGTGCCTCCCCAGCCTCCACGAGCCTACATCGAGCCTCGCCGTGAGCTTCCGGTCCTCTGTGACCTTTTCTTTCTCTCCTGCATGCTCTCTAGCTAGCTCCCTACTATAGGCCGAACTCGCCGTCATCGCATCGTGTCACCACCAGGGCCAGAGCTCGCGTCGATCGGTACCACGCATGGCAGAGAACTTCTGGCATCTCCAGGAGGCCGGTGCAGCCCGTAGCTCACTCGGTTCCGAACCGTATCGTCGCCCCGATCCAAACCATACACTACCACCGCGGGAAGTGGTTGTCGGCTTCGTTTTCGTTTGATGCAGCTCGTGTTCGTGCTGCTGCTGGATGCGCCGCATCACCTACATCACGTAGGGTCTTGCGGTCGACCAAATCATCGCTGGGGGCGCCGTGTCCGCCCCGTACCTACGCTGCTCGTGCCCGCGCCAACGCTCCCCTCGCTGCTGGCCGCACCCGCCCCAGCTCGCGCGCCCCGGCGCCGTGCGCGCGCCCAGGCCGCGCACGCCCGCCCGCCCTAGCTACTGCTGCCTCTACTTGCTAGCTGCTACTGCTTTGCCGCGGCTGCTGCTCGCTAACTGTTGTTGCTCATGTTCTGCAGCTGCCTACTGCTTGTACTGTTGCTGGCTGCTCCTCGCGCTGCTTGCTGCGACGCCTGCTGCCCCTTGCGCTGCTCTGCTGCTTGGCTGCCTTGCTGCTCTGCGGTCGCTGCCGCTCCCGCTAGCTCCTGCTTGTTGTTGCTCTAAACTGTTCCGTGTTGTGAGTGTGTGTGTTTTGTAGTAGGTGTGTGTGTGTTGTGTGCGCAGCGTGTGGGTGTGCGGCCGATGTACCCATGTGTGTGGGGCTGCCCCAAATTAGTTTAGGTCTAAGTTAATTAGATAGCTTAGTTTTAGGATTATTTTTGCTGTTTAGTTAGTATTAACTAGCAAACGTGTCCGTGCGTTGCAACTGGAGAGTTAACAATTTTTTATTTAAGCCATTATTTTATTTACGATTCAATTTTGACTCTGATTCGTTATATTGATGGCGTGCACCTATGACCAACATTCTTAAGGAAAAAAATTAAGTATAGATAATAGTTGACCAACATTCTCTGATTCAATTTTGTTCGTACGATGAAAGTATAGCATACCCAAGGATCATATTCTTTTCCTTAGCTCGTCCCTTGCCAACCAGCACACAACATTGTGTACGGCATGTTCATTTGCAATACGGATCCGCACCGGTACGAAATAAAGATGGGTCGTATGTCATTGATTAACATTGCACCCTAAAATACATTTTTAAATAATAAACATGTAAAATAATATCATATTCAAATTCTACACATTTTTCTAATCAAACTTCATATATAACATGTTAAATTTGGAGTTACGGTTTGAAATATATGGTTATTTGGAAAAATTAATTATTATTAATAGACTGCAGGGTGATTAATGTAGACATCAGGGGGTTTATGTAAAACTGGAAAAAACGATTCACTGCCACTTAAATATGGATGTCGGGTTTTTTTTCGAGGGTACGCCAAAGACGTACCTTAGCTTTATAGAAGGAGGAAAATATGTACAATAGATATTAACGACGGCCGGTAGGGCCACAGGCGGCCTAACCGAGCCTCCACTCCACCAACCTCTAACTCTACAACTCACTCATACTCTGAACTCCAACCGCTCCTGCCGAGGCCCAAGTCTTGAGGTCCTCGAAGATCATGCTCACCGTGTCATGCTCGTTTTTGATCTGGCTCGATCCAAACACTCTCGCGTTCCTCTGTTTCCAAAGCGTCCAACATGTAAGCATTACACATGAGTCAAAACCTTTCCTGTGTTGCTTATGACTGCGTTTTCTGGCTTCCGACCACCAATGCACCAACTCAGATTCATTTGTTGGGCAGAGTTCCAAAGGTATCCCCATCCTGACAAAACAGCAAAACCAGACCTGCCTCGAGAAGACACACTGCTGTAGGATGTGCTCCGCCGTGTCTTCATCTTGATCGCATAGAAAACATTTAGAAGTTTGATCTTGCAGACCATGTCTAGTCCTCCTGTCTGACGTCCAAAGGCGATGTTGTACCGCCAGCCACATGAAAACTTTGCATGCAGGCGGTGCCCAACATTTCCAAATGGCTCCAAATGAGTGGAACCTCACTCCTCCCTCGCAAAGCATCTTATATGCTGAAGACGCAGAGTACGTTCCTGATGCATTCCAGGCCCAAATGGGGCAGTCCTCAGCCCGGTCATCCAGATGCACCTCCTCCAAGATTTCCCATAAGCCAATAAACTGGGCTAAACCTTCCGTGCATAGGTTATCAACCACATCGTTCATCGAAGAGTGTAGGTGCATAGCATCCCGGACGAGTCTTCTGTTAGCAATTTGCGTGCGGACATTCTTCACCACTAGAGGGGCCATTTCCAGAATAGTGGCTCCGTGAAGCCACCTATCCTTCCAGAACAGAATTTTGTCACCTACTCCAACCTTCCATTTTACCAAGCTTCCAAAAGCTTGCGTAACGTGTTTGTCCGCGGTCAGACTGAGACCCTGCCACGGCCTAGAAATGTCCGTGCGTTTAAGCCATTCCCATCTTAAACGGAGAGCGATGCCATGCTTGTAGAGATCGATAACACCAAGGCCTCCCAAGTTCTTAGGCCTACATACTCTTGCCCAAGACACCACACATTTACCTCCCGTAACTTCCTCGGTACCGGCCCAGAAGAAGGCACGACAGCCTTTGTCCACCCTTTCAAGAGCCCATTTTGGTGCATCCACAATCATAAGGTGGTGCGTGGCACGAGCTTTCATGACTTGGTTAACAAGAACCAGTCTGCCTGGTCTAGTAACCAAACCCCTTTGCCAACCTGGCATGATGCGAAGGGCCGCGTCTACCATTGGCTGCCATTCCGATCTTTTGAGCTGGCGAATGCTCAACTGTAACCCAAGATACTTGCATGGGAATGTCTCAATCTTCCAAGGCTGACAATCTCCTCATCCTCGGGCTCCGCCCGAATCATGATGGCCGAGGATTTTGCAAAATTAACTTTCAGACTAGAGGCTGTACCAAAGATGGTGAGCACGTTTTTTACCAGCAGCAGGTCCGGCCAAGTGGGTTTCACAAAAAGAACCACATTGTCCGCATATAAGGACAACCGTTGCACGGGGCTACATCCATTGAAAATGCTCATCACACCTGCCTCGTGAGCCTTGATGATGATATGTGTGAGAACGTCCATGGCAATAACGAAGAGAAGTGGTGAGATCGAGTCCCCTTGCCTTAATCCTTTGGCATGCATGAACTTTCCACCAGCACTTCCATTTACAATGACCCTAGAGCTGGCTGTGGTGAGAAGAATAGCAATCCAAGATAGCCACCTCTCCGAGAACCCTTTGGCCCTTAGCACTTCAAACAGAAACGGCCACGCCAAGGAGTCAAAGGCTTTAGTGATGTCAAGCTTGAGCAAAGCTCCTTTAACTTTCCTTTTATGCATCAAACGAGCCATTTGTCTCACAAGAAGGAAGTTATCATGCAGACACCTCCCCTTGATGAAAGCGGATTGGTTTACTTGAACGAGATCCCCCATGCGAGGTCTGAGCCTAGTTGTGAGAAGCTTAGAGGCGATCTTTGGGATACTGTGCACAAGGCTAATCGGGCGAAACTCAGAGACCGAGAACGCATCCGGAGACTTCGGCAATAGGGTAATGAAAGCTTGATTGAGTCTCCCAAAGCCCCTGTCATTACCAAGGAACAACTTGTGAATTGCCGGGATGATGTCTGCCTTGATCACCTCCCAAGACTTTTGGAAGAAGAGTCCGATGAACCCGTCTGGCCCCGGGGCCTTATCCGAAGGCAGCTCCTTGATTACTGCCCAGATTTCATCCTCAGTAAACATATGATCCTGCTCAGAGAGATCGACACGAGAGACTCCAAGACCCTCCAAGTCGAGTGTGAACTCTCGAGCCACGTCCTTGCCCAGTAGATTCTTGTAGGCGTTGAAGAAGGCATCCTCTTTTCCTTGTTGAGTGGTGATAGTGCGCCCATCAATGATCAATGATGGAATATAGTTTTTCGTACGTCTCCCATTGGCCACCAGATGGAACAAGTGTGTGTTCGCATCCCCTTCCTGGAGCCAAGTAACCCTCGACCTTTGTCTAGCAATGGTCCTTTCCAAAGAAGCCAGGCCGAGAACTAGCTGCTTTAGGGCTCTTCTGAGCCATCTTTCCTCCTCCGTGAGCCTCCGATTCTCCTGAGCGCAATCGAACTGCATGATGACGATATTCGCTATAGCTATCTGAAGCTTGATATTGCCAATGTCCTTTTGTCCCCAGGCAGCAAGCGCTCTGGCCGTGTTACGCAGCAAGATATCTAGCCGCACGAAAGGGTCCGTGATATCCGCATCACAAGTCCAAGCCTCCTTAACGACGTCCAAGAAACCGTCCATCTTGACACAGAACTTCTCAAAACGGAACCTCTTTTTGTGATGCATGGGTTCATTGAGGGTGAGGTGAAGAGGGCAGTGATCCGAGTGTTGGGTGGATAGAGCCTGCAGCAAGCAATCCGGGTATTCGAGCTCCCAGTCCACCGAAACGAAGGCACGATCGATTTTCGTTAAGGTGGGCGTCTCCCTTTCATTGCTCCATGTGAACTTGCGCCCATGCAAAAACAGCTCCTTGAGAGAATTATTGTCCACAAATTGCTTGAACTTTCCCATCATTCTACGGTCCAAATTCGAGTTGTTCTTGTCCACCGCATAGAGGATAAGGTTAAAATCACCAATCACTAGCCATGGTCCCGAACACAGAGATCTTCTGTCCATGAGTTCGTTTAGGAAGTTTATTTTTTGCTCGTTCTCCTGCGGCCCGTAAACTACGGTTAGCCACCACGGGGTTCCATCTCTAGGTGAGACATAGCCGGTAATGCTGTGAGAATCATTAACAAAATTTGACACCATCACCCTAGACGTGTCCCAAGCCAAAAGGATGCCACCTCTCGTTTCCGACGCCGGTAGGTATGTAAAACCATTATAATTTGGTCCCATGCATTGAAGGATAACAAAGATGTCAACTACCTCTAGTTTAGTTTCTAACAAACAAACAATGGCCGCACAAATAGAGTCCACAAAACCTCTAAGTGCCTTCCTCTTGGCCGGGTTGTTGAGGCCTCTAACGTTCCAACAAGTCAACTCCAAGGCATTGAGAGACATCAGAAAAGATATGACTCCCGCCCCACAACAAGCCTGTCACGCCTATTGCGCCAAAATGGCCGCCTCCAATTCTGCCTCCCCGGCCAGGTTGAGCGGAATAGCCTTGCCAAATATGGCGGAAATCGCCCTAAGTTGAGGTTCTTAAAGTGGTGAATCAAAAACCAGGCGCAGCTGACCCAGTGCATCTTCCGAAACGGCCAAATCGTCACAATCAAAGCCCAATGTTTTGAGGAGCACCGTTTCCGCAGTAGAAGCTTTAGACTTCTTAGAGCCACCTGAGCTAGCAGACCGAGTCGTGCGACGTGGCGTGAATGGGTCCTGCCCGGTCCGAACTCCTCTGAGATCTTCAAATTCCTTAAGTAACGGTGGTGCAAGCTTCTTGAGCAACCCGGCACAGAAAGATTTGATGTTCCCTAGCGCTATGATCTCCTTGGCCGAAAGATTTCCGGCATGGAGCTGCGGCTCATTAGCCAGAACCACATCGCCAATATTTTCCTTGAGGAAATCTTGCTTGCATGCGATGTACGTAGACACATCCGTGCATGCAAAGGCACCATGCAACTCCTGTTGCTCGGGCCCCACCGTATTCCTATAAGCATGCGAACCACACTCCCCAACGGTCGCAATTGGCTGCGCAGACTGCAACAGGTCCTCGACCGGGGCCCACCCATCGGCTGTCTTGTCGGGCAAGGCAAGGGTAGTAGGGCTTGTCGCAACCACCGCCCACCCGAACCCCAGGTCAGAACCGGGCCCAGCAGGCTCAGCTCTCACGGGCTCCACTAGCACATCGGTACGGGCCGGGGGGTAATCATCAACCGCAACCACCAATGGAGCGGGTTCCACGGTCATCCTGGCAGCCTCGGGATCCCCAGGTGCCTCCATCACTGCCCTGGACTGCCTCGAATCAGCCCCACCTTTGTCCGAAATGCCAGCGTCCTCGGGAACCATCTCTGGCTGGATCAGCGCCGGCAGTTCGGGATTGGCAGGCACCAGTCCAACAGTCTTTCCTTGGTCAAAAGTTGATTCAACTGGACCCTTTAACATGGGACCCAAACTCTCCACAGTAACTGTCGGCTCGACCCCACAGCCCAAACTAGGATCCTCTGTGGCAGCCTGCACCAAGGGGATCCCCGCCTCGACAACCAACTTGCTATCCTCCCCGGCCGCGGTGACCGCCGTGGAGACAGCCGTCGACCTTGTAGCGCCATGATTCATGGGAGGAATTCTCCAACTTGAAGGCCCGATGCGCCCCATCAGAGCCTGCAAGTATGAACCACCAGGCGCCCCACCTCCAAGCACACCTCCACGTCGATCGCGCGTACCTCGCGTCCATGGCAGAACACGCCATTCTCCCCTACCAGAGAAGTCACCGGAATCCTCTGGCAGTCCGCTCTGTCCGCTTCCATCCGAGCTAGGTGGTCTCAACCATCTTTCCGGCCCCTCGTGTTCACGGATCCGACCAATGTGAATCAGAATCTTGTATTCCAGTAACGCCTTGGACACCGGCGATCTCGCTGCAGGCCCTCCAGGCGCTTCCGGCTCCGGCACCCAAAGCCGTTTGTCCACTGGCACCTCATCCGGATCCACACACCATGCACGGAGCTTGAACAATGACAGGTCTTCTCTGTTCTCTGTCTCCGGCGCTAGACTCTCCACCAAGCACGACGACCCAAGCAGTTCCGCCGCCGTCTCGGACGTCCAAGCGTGAGAAGGAATTCCTTCTATCATAAGATCAACCTGCGTGCGCATCACCCTAGACACGGCTTGAGCTTGTTTAAGCCAGGGCTTGACGAACAGCTTGAAGTAGCGGTGCTTGACGGTGCCCGCAGCCAAGGCCCTGTTGCGCAACTCCGGCGCCGCAAACACTACCAAGAAGTCCTCGGGATGGAACTTGTGCACAGAGAAACAATGGCGAGGGATATGCAGCTGGAAAACAAGAGCCTCCGCGGCCTCCTAGACTGAGACAGCAGGCCTGGTGCCGCCCACATAGGCTACCACAGCCAACCTCAGGCGCTGCTCGAGATCCTCCATCTCCGGCGTACGGCGGAGGACGCAGAGCTTGCCCGTAGACACCGCTGCAGCAGACGCCTGCCCAGACCCCGCAGGTGCGGTGATAGCCGGAACTGGCGAGGACCTCTCCAAAGAGGCGGTCTGCCTAGTCACCGGTGTCAGCCTGCTCGCTGGTCCGGCCTGCGTCGACGGCTGCGAGACGCGTGCTACCTTGGCCACCGCCTCCCTCCGGAGATCTTCCTCGGCCCTGGGACTCCGAGGCTTCTTGCACGCCGACGAGATGTGACCCTCCAAGCCACAGCGGATACAGAGCGGGGGAAACCAGCAGTCCTCCCGACGATGACCTTCGCGGAAGCAGCTGAAGCAGAGGCCGAACAAGTCCGCCGGAATTTCCCTCCTTTCCGGCGACGACGCCGGCGAGCGCGAGGGGCGGGGCCGGGCACCACCAGTCCCAGCCTGGAGCCGAAGCGCCCGCCTTTTGCGCCAGAGAGCCTTGCGCGACGGGCCCGGCTTGTGCCACGGCGCCGCGGAACCATCGGCCGGCCCCAACTCCACCCCGGCCTGAGCACCACCAGCAGCGGTCGAAGAACCCTCAGATCCTGACGCACCAGTCAGCCCAAGCCCGGAAACGATGGGTTGCAGCTTGGAGGAGACCGAAGCCGGGCTGGCAGAGCAGGAATCCATTGCAGAGAGCGGAAACGGTGCCGGAGCTAGCACAGGAAAAAGGGGAGAGAAAGAGGACGCCGGGGCCGGAGGACAGCCGGCGGGGGGAGGGGGGAGGGGGATGCCGGGTCCGGAGGGGCCTCCGGCGAAGGG
>LR738709.1:319150789-319163459 GCA_902687465.1 Secale cereale
TGGCCGCCGGCGGAGGGCAGGGGAGGTGGGAGCTAGTCACAAAGTGGAACGCGCGAACTTCAGCAGGGGAGGGGGCAATAATTCCAAGGAGCACGGGCCGCAGATATGGATGTCGGGTTAATGAGCATAAAATATAGGGGGTTTCGCGTAAAATGCTGAAATAACGATTCGTTCTGACTAAAAAAGGACAGCATGTTAATTACTGCGAAAGGAAGGGGTTCTTTGGCAAAACACCGCAACGATGAGCGGGCGGGGCAGAAGCACTTTATTATCATGGAAATATTTAGTGCTAGATTAGCCTAATAGCCTATGACATGTGGCCCCATTTTAATCTAAGCACTAGTTTAATTTACATGCCTATGACATGTGGGCCATGCGTCTCCTTTTGACAAGTCAAAGTGAAATTGTTGACCAGCGCCGGGATCCACTGTCATGCACACGGACTACAGTAACACTAGATGACAAAAGGTATTTTAGCATTTTATTTTGTAATTAAAATAATTACAGAAGTTCAGAAAATCATTTAAGCTTTTGAAATTCATAGAAAATAACCCGTAACTCCAATGAAAGTAATTTATATATGTAAATCACTTAGAAAAATATGACGAATCCGATTACGCAATCCACATGCCTGCCACATGCCCCCAACATAGCAAACATGGAACCTTCCCATCCGGATCCTTTGACCGATAAATGCCCGGAGCCGGGAAAATATTCCCGGATATTTCCCGCTCCGTCTGTAACGCGTAGCACCGTGTTAGGTCACTCATAGCACAACGTATTTCCATGTTTTACTTTGTGATGTATTTGATTGCTCTGTTATTTATTGTGTTCCCCCTCCTTCGGTAGACCCCGAGATCGCTGGTGATATGGTGACTGACTACTTCACCTTCGAAGATCCGTATCTGTCTTCACAGTTTCCAGGCAAGCAAACCCCCCTTGATCATTCCTATATCACCCATTCCTTTCTCTCTCATGCTTGCATTAGATTTTGCTAATGTAATTGATTGCTCCTATTCTGATGCATAGCCTGCTTTTGGTAATCTGCTTTTGTACCTTACCTGCTTATCCTATATGCTTAGTATAGGTTGGTTGGTGACCCACCAGTGACCCCCACCTTGTCCCTTTTGCCCCCGCTGGATTACCAGAGGACTCGATCAGCGTGATCGATGTCCAGGCCCCGACACCGCACATCACCTCCCTTAGTTGTACGACTCTGCAGAGTTACTATCGAGTGCTGAGGGTGATACCTTGTATAGAACTTCTGATGAGATCTCTATAGTGTAGCTATTCGGTCGTGGTCATCGAGGATTTTCCTCCTTCACCACTCCCGATAATGACTCTGTCGTGCAACCCTTCAAGTGTGGACTATCGAGGGTGATTGCTCCATGTCCACCTTGACGGTTACATCGAGTGGTAATCCATCGAGGGTGATTCCTCGGGTTTCCCCCTTGCTGTTTTGGACACACAGTTACTTTGACTTTACCCCCAGAACCATGGTGAAGTCGGGTCGGCCCCGAGGGGTACCCGCGAGTGATGTGGAGTCGGGTTGACCAGGAGGGTACCCGCAAGATAATTACGTGGCACGGACGGGTATTCCGTGCCCTTGCCGTAAGTCCACGAGACAGGGCGATGGGGTCACATGATCATGAGTCTCTGCTCGTTACCGCGCGATCCCAAGACACTAATGATTTGGATATTTGATCCGAGTAGGCCTCTGGCCTTTTTCGCACTGACCACCACGCGGGAATAAGTATGGGCACTCTGCGTCGTATGTATCAGCCGAAAGCTCTTTGGACGTCGGCAATGGAGCGGCGCGCGCCGGGTTGGACTGGAACACCTGCACTTGTATAAGGGGGCTAGGTCTGCTCACCGGCCGCGTACACAACGTGCAGGCGTGCAAAGGGCGATGGGCCCAACACCCCTGCGCACTTAGGATGTAGACCGGTGTGCTGGCCTCTCTATCAAGCCTAGGTAGGACTGCGCTGTGTTGATTAGCCGAGGGCGGACATGACCTGATGGTGTGTCCGACCGGAGTTGATCGAGTTTGTTGGGTAAGTTGGTGCACCCCTGCAGGGAAGTTTAATCTATTCGAATAGCCGTGTCCACGGTAACGGATGCTCGGAGTTGTATCTCTATCGATACAACTGGAACTAGATGCTAAGGCATCGAATGGATTTGATGGCTCCGGGATTGCTTTCTCGCACAGAGTCGAGAAAGGATCTCTGGGCGTGGTTTCTACAACATAACTATCACATATACTATGTTACTCTACTCTCTTCTACTACTGCAAGATGGTGGTTTCCAGAAGATGCTAGTCTTCGATAGGACTAGTTTTCCCCTCTCTTATTCTGGCATTGTGCAGTTTAGTCCACATATACTATCCCTTTCATTGATACCGATGCATACGTAGTGTAGATCCTTGATTGCGGGTACTTTGGATGAGTACTCGCGGTTGCTTTGCTACCCCTTTCCCCCCTTCTTTCTTCTTTCCGGTTGTTGCGATCAATTGTTGGATTCCAAGAGCCAGATGCCACTACCAACGTCTACTACTACCCCGACGGAGACTACTACTACGTGGAGGCCGCCGACGACCAGGAGAAGTTAGGAGGCTCCCACGCAGGAGGCCTTGCCTTTTCGATCGTCGCTACTTTTGTGCTAGCTTTCTTAAGGCAAACTTGTTTAATTTATGTTTGTACTCATATATTGTTGCTTCCGCTGACTCTTGCGTTTTTAAGCTTATGTATTCAAGCCCTCGAGGCTCTTGGCTTGTAATATAAAGCTTGTATTATTTTATTTGTGTCTAGAGTTGTGTTGTGATATCTTCCCGTGAGTCCCTGATCTTGGTCGTACACATTTGCGTGCATGATTAGTGTACCGTCAAATCGGGGGTGCCACATTCGCCGCCGTCGGTCACGAGATAACCGAGGAGGATGAGGATGAGGGGTACGTGACGGATGCGTCCAAGGGAGGGAGCGGGATGGCCGCGTTGAAGGAGGGAGGAATTCGGGGGGCTCGAGGAGGAGGATGGCTACAGAGATGCCGGACCGCCCAGACCTAGTAGCAGCGGCTACGCCAGCGAGCGGAGGGGAGGGGGAGCACCGCCTCCAACGTGAGTGCCGCCTGCGGCATCGAGGAGCCTGGCCCCTCCATGGGTCGGTTGATTCTCTGCAAGGTGCTGCTCCTGCTGCTGCATCGAAGAATGTCCTGCTCCTGCTGCTGTTGATGCTCTGTAAGTTGCTCCTCCTCCGCCCAGAGCTCCCCTGCTAGTGCTGCTGTAGATGAGAAGAAGCATCCCTCGGGACGGCTCTGGCGACGCACCCCCGCCCCCCTTCGGGCGACGCAGCCGGTGATACGTCTCCAACGTATCTATAATTTTTGATTGTTCCATGCTATTATATTATCATTCTTGGATGTTTTCCAATCATTTTATATCATTTTTTGGGACTAACCTATTGACATAGTGCCCAATCTTAGTTGCTATTTTTTGCTTGTTTTTTACATAGTTGAAATTCGATACCAAACGGTGTCCAAATGCAGCGAAACTTTTTGTGGATTTTTTTGGACCAGAAGACATCCAGTGGGCCAGAGAAGCACCTGGGGGTGCCACGAGTGGGGCACAACCCTTCTAGGCACGCCTGGGGACCTCAGGCGCGCCCAAGTGGGTTGTGCCCACCTCGGTGGCCTCCCACACCGTCTCTTCGCTCTATAAATACTCTAATATTCCAGAAACCTTAGGGGAGTCAACGAAATTTATTCGAACCGCCGCAAGTTCCAGAACCACGAAATCCAATCTAGAGCCTTTTTCAGGCACTCCACGGGAGGGGAACACGATCACGGAGGGTTTCATCATTGTGACGCCCCCGATTTGACCGTACACTAATCATGCTCGCACAATATGTATGACCAAGATCAGGGACTCGCTGGAAGATATCACAACACAACTCTAGACACAAATTAAAGATCATACAAGCTTCATATTACAAGCCAGGGGCCTCGAGGGCTCGAATACATAAGCTCGATCATAAACAAGTCAGCGAAAGCAACAATATCTTAGTACAGACATAAGTTAAACAAGGTGCCATAAGATGGCTAGCACAAACAGGGATACAGATAAAAAAGGCAAGGCCCCCTGCCTGGAATCCTCCTAAACTACTCCTGGTCGTCGGCAGACTCCACGTAGTAGTAAGCTCCGTCAGGGTTGTAGTAGTTATCGGCGAAGGCATATGGCTCCTGGGCTCCACCATCTGGTTGCATCATCCAAGAAGAAGGGACAAAAGGGGAAAAGGGGGCGCAAAGCAACCGTGAGTACTCATCCAAAGTACTTGCAAGCAAGGATCTATACTACATATGCAATGGTAACAATGATATGGGTAGTATATGTGGACTGAACTGCGGAATTCCAGAATAAGAGGGGGATAGCTAATCCTATCTAAGACTACACTTCTGGCAGCCTCCATATTGCAGCAGTAGAAGAGAGTATCTGGAAAGTAACAAGTATCATCGCTTTTGGCAGCCTCCATCTTGAGTAGTTGGAAAGTTCACCAAGTAACATTGTATAGCATAATCCTACCCGACGATCCTCCCCTCACCGCCCTGTGGGAAAGCGTTCACCGGGTTGTCTCTGGAACTTGTCTGGGTGTGTTTTATTAAGTATCTGGTTCTAGTCGTCATGAGGTCGAAGTACAACCCCAGGTCGTCCTTTTACCGAGGGACACTGCTATTCGAATAGATAAACTTCCCTGTACGGGTGCACCACATTATCCAACACGCTCGATTCCCTCTGGCCAGACACACTTTCCTAGGTCATTCCCTGCCTCAGAAGATCAACACGTCGTAGCCCTACCTAGGCACAACAGAGAGGTCAGCACGTCGGTCTAAATCCTAAGCGCACATGGGTCTTGGCCCATCGCCCATTGCACACCTGCACGTTGCGTGGGCGCCCGGAAGTAGACCTAGCCTTTCCTAATACCAGAGCGGGCGTTCCAATCGAATCTGGCGCGCGCCGCTCAGTCGCTGACGTCAAGAAGGCTACGGCTGATACCACGACGTCGAGTACCCATAACTGTTCCCACGTAGTTGGTTAGTGCGTATAGGCTAGTGGCCAGACTCAGATCAAATATCCAAACTCGTTAAGTGTGTTATTATGAAATAACTGCGGACAACGACCAGGGACCAGGTCACCTCTGTCCTCGGTGTCTCAACCTCCCCCGTCGCTCCGCCACAAAGAATCACTCGGGGCCGCCAGGAACCCATGCCCACCACTACCTTGATGGAGCCACATGTCCTTTCAGCCCCCAATCCGTGAATCACTTGCGGGTACTCTACGAGCCGAACCGACTTTAGTCACAACATGTATCATGTATAATATGTATATAGCATATACCCGTGATTACCACCCGAAGTGATCACAACCCGATAGTATAGCATGGCAGACGGACAAGAATGTAGGGCCACTGATGGAATACTAGCATCCTATACTAAGGATTAGGATAGCAGGTAAAGGTATCAATAGTTGTAGCAACAATGACAGGCTATGCAACAGAATAGGAGCTATCGAATCATCAACAATAGCAAACCTAATGCAAGAATAAGAGAGGAGAGAATGAGCGATATTTTGTGTTCAAGGGGGGTTGGCTTGCTTGGAAGCTCAGTAGACGAAAGGAATCTTCGGAAGCGTAGCCGTAGTCGAACACCGAAGCATCAATGGTCTCGAGGTCTATCACGGTATCGGAGTCTACCGAAAAGAAGAAACGAAGGCGAAACAAATAAATAACAGAGCAAACAATAGCATCACAAAATATAACAAGGCAATACGCGGTGCCAGGGGTGAGCTAACACAAGGATAGGTGATACCGGCGAAGGGGGGAAACATCCGAGAAAATATTCCCGGTGTTCTTCGGGCAAACGAAGCAGAGGTGGATTGTTGCAGGTTCACTATGCTAGGGACGTGTGGCACATGAACGGACTACGTATTCGGGTGCGTCTCGTCGTTCTGAGCAATTTTCATGTACAAAGTTTTTTCATCCGAGCTACGGATTATTTTATGTTAATTTATAAAGATTTAATTCATTTTTAGAATTAACAGAATTAATTTAATTAGAAAATGTAATTATGGCGTCATCATGACATCAACATGATGTCAGCGGTCAACATTGACCGTTGACTGCTCAACTGCGTGTGGGTCCCGTCTGTCATTGACACAAGTTAATTAACCATGATTAATTAAGGAGAGGGGCCCACTGTCATGGACATATTAGTGTAACTAGATTAGTTAATTAAATTTATTATTTAAGTAATGAATGAATTAATTAATTTGCCTCTTTTTTAAGGCAGCGGCGGGCTAACGGGTCTGGGTAGCGGGGTTAGTTCCCTAACCCGCTAAGGGCTAGCTCAATTAGGAGGCACAGCCGCCGGTGGCCAAGCCCGCGGTGCCGGCAGGGGGCAGCCGTGGCAGAAGGCAGTGGCATCGCGAGGATGGCCGGGGTGGCCGGCGCGGCCAAGGGGCGTGGTTCAGGTGGCCAAGAGGGCAGCAGAGTAGGCAAGGCGAGCACCGGAGGTGGCGGCAGCCAGCGGCGGCTGTAGCCGCGGGCGGTGCGGGGCAAGCGCGAGAGCGAGGCGAGGCGCGGGTAGGGTTGGGCGCAGCTGGGCGCGCGGTGAGTGAGCAACGAAGAGGAGCGACGAGGTCGGTCGTGCGGCTGGCGGCAACGACGAGTGGCACCGGGCAGGGTGCAGTGTGGGCAGCAGCTAGCGCGAGCGGTGCATGGGCAAGGTCGGCACGAGGCGAGCGTCGACGGCGCGAGGGGCCAGAAGCGGGGCCGGCGCGGTCACGGCAGCAGCGAGGCCGGCGCAGGCGTGGCGAACAGGGGAGGTGGATGGAGCGCACAACACACGACAGGCGGTGCCGGCGAGGCCAGGCTGGCGGACAACGGTAGGCACGGAGCGAGTGCACTAGGGAGCTGGGACACGGGCGTGGTTAGGGCCGCGGGCGAGCTCGCACGGAGTGAGCTCCGGCCATGGCGACCGAGCGTGGGGACGGACTAAGGTGATAGTGAGAGGTGGCCGAAGTAACAACTCAAGGGGGACGGTGCTAGGAGCATGCACTCGAAGCACCGAAAGGCTAGGCAGCTCCCACGCGATGCTTGAAGCACCGTGGTGTGCTCGCCTAAGCCGGAGAAGCACTACAGCAGCGACAGAAAACACGACGGCGGCGATGAACTACAGCAAGGGTGGTGCGGCGGCTAGAGATAGCAGATGGAAGGGGAGGCAGAGGGGAAAGGCACGGGGCTCACCAAGGAGCGCACGGAGGCTCGTTGAGAGCTTAGGAGCGCACAATGGCGACGGGGTCAATGGAGAACGACGGCGGGGTCGATGGTGGAAGAAGACTCGATCCAGGTGATGTAGCGCGAGGGGACTCGAATTGGTGGTTGTGGATGAAGTAGATGATGCAGACAGAGCTCCTGGGCAGGACGGAGTGGCGAGGAGAGGTCTATGGCCATAGCAATGTTTATGATGTGGGGACGGTTGCGTGTGGTTGAGCTCGGGAAAGAGGGCGTGGGGCGCGAGGGGGGAATCGGAGCGGCCTAGGGTTCGACGAGGGGGCTCAGGGGTGTCTAGTAGGCGTCGTGGGGACGGGAGGATGGTCGCCACGGCGACATGCCTCGGCCATAGCCGGGGGATCTCTGCCACGACCCCCCTGTGAACAGGAGGAAGGGGATGGTGGCCAGATGGGTCGGTCTGGCTGGCAGTGGCCAGCTGGGCCATAACCCAATAGGGAAGGGGGTTTCCTTTCTTTATTTCTTTCTTTATTTCTTTCTTTCTTTCTTTTGTATTTCCTTTTATTCTTTTCTGTTTTCTAACTCCTTTTCATATTGTTTTAGTTTTATAAAATATAATTCTTGCACCTAAATTATTGTCACAAATTAGTAGCCTGCCACATTTCAGTTTAGCACTTATATAATTTATTTATTATTTATATAATTTTAAAAGCATTTAAATAATTGTTTTAGCCCATGTTTCTAGTATGTTATGGCATTTAAGCATTTTAGAAAATGTCGATTTCGTCACCATAACTAGTTATGTATGATTTGAAACATCTAGAACATTTTAGTTTTGACAATTGAAACTTTTAATTGTTTGACTTGATTTTGAATTTGAATTTGAACTGGATTTGAATCAGCGTGAGATTAACAATAGTCATTGTGGTGACGTGGCATCATTAGTAGCGGGTTAATGCAGTATAATTATCCGGGCATCACAATTCTCCTCCACTACAAGAAATCTCGTCCCGAGATTTAAGGGCGGAGTAAGGGGGAAAGACTAGGTTACAAAATTCTATCGATTCTTCTCGGTCTTGGTTGCTCTTCTCGAAGAGGTCGATCAACTACGTTGATGTCTTCATTTCTTTGCTTCAAGTCATCATGATGAAGCCGGGATCCTTTCTTTAGGATATCCATCGTACTTACGAATAGGAAAGGGGCAGCTTGACAACGATAGAATGCTACAAGGGGTAATCATCGGGGGTTATCCCATGAATGAACACATGAGTATCTCTCGAATTGGACGGATAAAACATGCCAAGAGCAAAGTAATATGGTATAAAAAGAATTTTCAAACGGATAGACAATCGTTCGATGTCTGAAATAAGGTGTGAAGGGGTTCCAGAGCAACGATAATAAGTATTGCGTCTGATACCAGAATATATCACTAGGAAGGTGGCTCGCGAATTACACACAAAGGCAAGCGTGAGGGATAACTTAGAAAGAGGGGCGTACCGGAGCGTCAGGTTTTGATCCTATGGAACTATGGGTTATGGGCCCACCATGTGGGTTAAAAGCAGGAAGGGTGCTCACGTCTTGCATGATCATGATAGCAAGGCATGTCAGAGGATAGTCTGTTAGTTATGTTGGCAACAATGTTGGTACCAAGGGTGAGGGGCGAAGAGAACCATTCTCCTTCTCGTTGAACGAGGTGGACCTATATGCAAGTTCTCGTCCATCGGTGGTTACTGAAATGTCCTCAACAATAGTAATAGGGTCTTACTGACACGATTGTACACCTAGGTGTTTACATAAGTAGAAGAATATTACTACTTAGATCATATAGATCACCAGAAAGGTTAAACAAAACAATGGAAATGAAAAGGTGATCATCAGATTAAAGAGATAAATGGAAAGGAAAATGTGTTTAAACACATATTTCAGAGTATACCTTTCCAAGGACAAGTAGGGCATGATATCCATGACAGGATATAACATAGAAAACCCTTTAGGAAAGGGGAGAGAAATTTCATGACACTACCCATACAATGGTATTTGGATAATTGATAGAGAAAATTTAGCATTGTGCTTCAAATATACTTATTGATGATCAGAGTACCACAGACATGCTTCGATATAGCATTGACATGGTCATCAAGTAAGGGTCAGATTTTGGAGACACCAAGGATCCATTAGGAACAACTTATGAAATAAGTCATGCAATTTCAGCAAGGAAAAGATGAGGGTGTGGCCGACGGGCTCAACAACAATTCCTTGAGATTTCCACAATTATGTTAACAAAGAGATGATAATTGTCAGGTCAAATGATATCATGATGTATGCTCGAGGAAAGCATACACAATTAAGCATTGATTGAAAGGTGCACCCGAAATATGGGCTGGGTTGTAGAATCAATGTTAGAATGGTGACTGTTACAAGTATCACTGTATCAATAATTTTTAAGAGGTGGTGAAACTCACGCCACATCCTTGACAAAAAGGCAGTAATACTCCAAGGCATGTCATAACATAAGTTGGATATCAAGGAAATTAAGGTTCATTCCAAACAAGAGCAAGTCTATGTTTGGAAGGAAGGCATGGATGTGGTCCATGATAAAACAGATCCTTGAGGGACAAGCATGAAATTTTCTCATCATGAATTCAATTAATATCTCGGAAGAAATTAAAATGTTGATGATGATCACAACACATTTTGTCGAGAGGTTCCACGAAGAAGCAATCAAACGGCCACTGCATCAAGCAAAATGATTGATGCAACGAAAGATTACTGGAACCACATATACGACACAAACTCGGAATCAAGTTTGATGTTCGAGGTGAAACGATAAGACGAGGAAATTGACGTAGGCTTAGCTCATCGTTGAAAGTTGTGCTCCGAGAATAAGGACCGGGTAGCGCAGGTAAAATCCGCATGATAATGATATAGCAAAGCAGGCTAGGAATGACGTGATCAAGTTCAAACTCGTATGTAATGAAGGTTACCAAGAGTTGTTTAATCACGATGTTGACTCGATTCAGTTATCAGGGTCTTTGAGTATTTTATAAGTCAAAGCCCGTGAAAAGTGGAATCAGTGAGAATGTAGTACTTGATGAAGAACTCATAAGAAGTTATGCAGTTCCGTAATAATCTCGAGATACCAGGGGGTAATACCCGATGACAGATCAAAGTAGAGGTTTGACTGGGGTATTGCTCTGTAGAAGACAAGTGCTTAAACTTGCACGAGAAATGGTATTTAAAGGAGAACATGGTCGGAACCATGATTACAAAAGGCTAGATCCCAGATATAAGTTGAACTTGTATCAAGGGGATACTTATTTCTATGAGAAGCTTTCATGATAAGATCTGCATCATGTCCATGGGCATGAACACAAAGTTCAAGGTCGACTCCCACTTCTCCAAATGCATAACCTTTCATTCGCATGTTTCGGAAATGGCATTAGTGTTGAAAATTTTACCTGTTGAAATACCAAATGAGTATGACCCGTGAAATCTTTCGGGTTCACACGGATTTATGGGGCATAGGTTCAACCCATCAAGGCATCTTAGAAACCTATATCACAAACTTTAGGAGTAATTATACCAGCTCGAAAGCAGAGCATGGTTGAGAAAGCAGAGGATACGATTTACCGAATGTATTTATGTATCCGAGGAAAGGCTCACGTAGTTATAGATTATGAAGGGCAATGTCATTTAATAATTCTACAAAGGATCAGACAGTCCATAATGGAGCTGATGCGAGCATCGGCACACAACCAGAGGAAAAAACAATGCAAAGGCATTGGATCATAGAAACAACTGACTAATTCAAAGCTCAAATGTGAAGGAATTATGATTTCCAATTCAAGGGATCAGAAGCAAATGCTCTGATTAAGGATGGATAAGTTGAGTAGGCTTAGGGGTGCAACTGGTGGCAATTTGATTGGTCGAGATCCAGCTAAAGTTTAAAATGATGTCTAAGCTGGAAGGATGAATTCTAGGATCTTATTGAGGATTACGATCATTCGGAAAATATTGAATCAACGGACTCAAAATGATAGTGACAAAGGATGTCAACAGAGCTTGCTAGAAATATGGAATTAACTATAATGTTAGAAGGCAAGGAATTCAGGAGCATTAGGCTGCTAACGATTTCCATAAAACCAAATAGTATTCCGAAGAATTTTGTGAAACACATGAACAACTGAGGATGAATGAATCCTCGATAAGTGTGAGCAATTATTAAGAGGGGTATTCATGCTGCAAAGACCTATGAAGCAGTGTCACAAGGGATTCTTAGAAAGTCAGAGAATAATTTGATGCATCTTGTAATAACAAGAGCAGCTGTGAATGAAACAAGATCGACATGTGTATGTATTTATCGATAGGGATATATCGGTGGTACGGGGTTGCAAAAAGCGATGGCACAGAGTCTCGAAAGAACTTCAGAGAGTATCGTCATAATCTTCTGGTGTAGCAAGCGATCATCTGGAGTGAGGGGCTCTCCGGGCGAAAGTATTTTCGAGAATCTAGAGTTAGATTTTAGCAAAATCATTTAACCCGGGTAGAAGAGATCAGAGTCCCACACCATAGACGAGAAATAAAAGATCCTAATACGACCCAATGACGACGTGGGCCCGGAAGCCACACATCCAAGTTAGTAATAGTTTTAGAATGACTAGACTCAACTTCGACCAAGGAGTTAGAAAGGGGATTCCTACAGGCAGTCGGCTCTAATACCAACTTGTGACACCCCTATTTGACCGTACACTAATCATGCACATAAGTGTGTACGACCAAGATCAGAGACTCACTGGAAGATATCACAACACAACTATAGACACAAATCAAAGATCATACAAGCTTCATATTACAAGCCAGGGGCCTCGAGGGCCCGAATACATAAGCTCGGTCATAAGCGAGTCAGTGGAAGCAACAATATGTTAGTACATACATAAGTTAAACAAGGTGCCATAAGATGGCTAGCACAAACAGGGATACATATCGAAAAGGCAAGGCCTCCTGACTGGGATTCTCCTAAACTACTCTTGGTCGTCGGCAGACTCCATGTAGTAGTAAGCTCCGTCAGGGTTGTAGTAGTCATTGATACGTCCAAAACGTATCTATAATTTCTGCTTGCTCCATGCCACTTTTGGGTGATATTGCTATGATATTCATACACTTCCATACACTTTTGATCATATTTGGACTAACTTACTAATCCAGTGCACCCCAGTGCCAGTTTCTGTTTTCGACTGTTTTTGTATTTTAGGTTTTCACGTTTCGAGAACTGCCCAGAAAAATCCAGAACAATTATATAAAAAATCATCGATCCGGAAACAACACTGCGTCCGAAGGGCAACCTGGGGGGGGGGGGCACAGGGGCTCCAGGCGCCTTGTGGGCGCGCCCCCCC